>CAJQZJ010033871.1:1690560-1701266 GCA_907164525.1 Lophiomys imhausi | reverse complement strand
TAAGAAATTGTTGGTGTTTGTTATAAGTGAATTTAGTAATAAATAAGAGTTAAATAATAATTTAAAAGTTCGGTTTCACACACACACACACATGTTCACAATGAAACTCATTGTTGTGTTTGCTACATAAAAATACAATTGAAAAGGCAAAATGCTAAGTGAAAGAAGTTAGATACAAAAAGCCACATATTATACGAGTACCTAGTCCATTATAAGTAAATGCCTAGTGACTGAAGTAATTTAGTATGGTTACTTTTGGTTAATTGGTGTTAGAACACATCAGGTAACTGATAAAGGTTATGTTTGCTTGGGGGTGCCTAAAATATTCTAAAATTGTGCAAATGACAATTGCACAATTCTGTGAGTACAGGAAAGATCAAGTCATTATATCCTTTACTCTGACATGGGAAGAGTTGGAAAATTCTCAACAGACTGTGATATGATACTTGACATTTTATAATTTGCTTTGTTGAAATTGAGTCTCATGGGGGTCTCGAGTTCACAACATAGCCAAGGATGACCTTGAACTCCTGATCATCTTGCCTTCAATTTCCAGATGCTGAGGTTCAGGTGTATGCTACCACCCCTGGCTTCAAGGAACACCTTAAATGGCTGAGTTCTATGATTTGAGCATTACACCTCAATCTGTGATGCAAATATGAAATGATAACATTATGTCACTTGAGTTGGGTGGTGGGCTCCTGGGTGTATATTTTACTATAATTCTTCACATTTGTATTTATATTACTCTTTGTGGGTAAATTATTTTTCTTACTAAAAACATATTTGGAAATCTGACTGACCTGACCTCTGACTCTACCACTTACCAATTATGAGTTCTTGGGCACATTACTCAGCGTAAGCCTGCAGTGTGACTTATCTGTAAGCAGAGATGGTAATAATAGTAACTTCCTCATAGCCTCTTATTACTGCAAGCCTGGTATGTTTTCAGTGCTATTATTAGCTAACGTTCCCTTTGAGCAGTTGAAACGTTTGCATTAAAATGCCTATAGTAATATCTACTCTTTTTTAAATATATTTTTCTCTTTTCAGCTTATTGATGATTATGATGGTGGTGGTGGTGGTGGTGGTGTGTGTGTGTGTGTGTTGAGATGTGTATGCATGAGTGAGTGTGGTGTGGGTACAAGGACAGAGGACAACTATTTGGAGTCTGTTCTCTCCTTCCACTGTGGGATTGAGATTCAGGGATTGAGTTCAGGCTGTAAGGTCTGTGAAACAAGCACCATTACTCTCTGAGCCTTCTCACCAGCCCAACAAAATATGGTCAATGCAATCTCATGTCTATTATATCCTTGGGTTTTTTTTGCTTGTTTGTTTTTATTGTGTATTTTGTGGAAGTACTAGAAAAAGAAGTTAGAACCTTCTTTATTTTATTCTTCTTCATGGCTGAAAAATATTCCTTTGTGTATAGAATGCCACATTTTGATTGCCCATTCATCCATGATGGGCACCTGGCTTGATGTCACATCTTGCCTCTTGTGAATAGTACTATGATAAGCATGTATGTGCAGGTGTCTTTATTGTATGGTGACCTTGATTTCTTTGAGTAAATAATCAAAGGGGGGAGTTCTTTGAAAAACATTTAAACTGTAGTTTTGAATTTAGTTTTTAAAGGAACTTTCATACTGATTTCCATAGTTGAAATGTTTGCCACTTCTGAGGGTTGGTATCAACTAATTTTCTAGCCTGGCTCTGGAATTTCAAATCTAGGACACATCAAGAGTCTATTCTCTTCTGTCTTGAGCTTTTTCCAGAACTCATGTCTATTCTGGATCCAGTCTGTGAAGTAAAAGCCACCATAGCTAATGGGTACTGGCACTATTATTGTCCCACCTGAGCTGCTCACATACGATTCAGTGGTCAAACTTCATCTTCCAGCTTTTACTCCATTTCTGATCCAGATATTTTGATGAATGTGTCAAAGATGAGTATTCAGAAGATTAGGAAGAGTTGAAGAGATGCGTCACTCATCTAGCCTTACAAAGACTTATTTTTTTCCCTTTGGCATGTGTGTGTGTGTGTGTGTGTGTGTGTGTGTGTGTGTGTGTGTACATGTGCATTTGGGTGTACATGCACATGTACATGTGGAAACCAGAGATCAGTGTCAGATGCCTTCCTGAGTCACTCTCTCCCTTATCATCCAATATGAAACTCACTGTTCTGCTAGACTAAGCTAGCCGGTGAGATCCAGGGACCTGCCTGTCTCTTCTCCCCCAGATCTGGGGTTACAGACAGGTAGCTCTGTGCCTGGCTTGGTTTTGTTTACATGAATGCTAAAGATCCCAACTCAGGTATTTATATTTGGGTGGGAAACATTTCACCCACTGAGCCACCTTCCCAGTCCTGTAAAGACTTATTCTGATGGGAGATGCCATTCAATTTGTGGTTTTTTTTTACAAACTCAAAACTAATTGTATTCATGCAAATTATTAAAGGAACTGTCACACAAATCACAGCAAGTGTTAGATTCCTTACCATCACCTGCTATTTACCCATTTGACTTCTTGAGACATCTATCAATCAGCCCCCAAGAAGAGGCATAGTTTGGAGGAAACATTAATTAAAGAGAGGATAGAAGAAAATATAAGGGATCAGTGAAACAAAAACTGGGGAAAACTGGACAACAACATGTTAAAGAATGGGACTACTTCTGTACCTCTCACCATGCACAAAAAGAAATTCAAAAATTGATCAAAGACCTTAATGGAAGACCACAAACTTTGAAACTGCTAGGAGGAAACACTGAAATATAGGCAAGCATTTTCTGAGCATTCCCATATGCCAGGAAATCGAGCAAGAAGTGGCATATGCAACTACAGAGATTTTATTTATTTTTAAGAAAAAGCAAGCAACCTTCTACACTGCAAAAGAAACAACTGAACAAAGAGACAGCCTACAGGATGGGAGAGAAATCTTCTCCAGAATGTCAGAGAAATGTTTTCTAAGAGCTCAAAAAGTGTGGTTGCTGTAGAGCCACCCTGACATTCATACCTGTTCTTTTTTATCTTTTTTTTTTTTTTTTTTTTAGATGCTGGCTAGAGCCTGACCATACTTTCCCTGATAAATCAATTATTTTCACTCTTTCTCTAATGTTCCCCTTCCTGTTATGTGTCTGCTCCTCCAGCATATGGCTGGCCTCCATGCAGGCTTGGTTAAATGGCAATCTCTGTCCTCTCTCTCTTCCTCCTCTCTCCAACTCCCTCCTTCCTGCAGCTGGTGAGATTTACAGCTTGCCTGCCCAGGATTTTTCTTTTTAATTCTAAGATTTTCTTCAAGTTTCAAAAAAAAAAAAAAAAACTCATTCAACTTAGCCAAAGAAGAAATAGCACAATAAATAAACAAACAAATTATTTGAGTAAACATTTCCCAAAAAGAGAATCAGAAATGAAAAATTTATGGTGGAAATATCAATATTCACCATCAGAATATTTGACCATCAGGGAGATGAAAATCAAATTGTATTGGGATTCCCATCTCACCTTAAGTCAGATGGTTCTCATCAAGAAAGCAACAACTAATACTAGCAGATAAAGGGAAAGGAAACTTATCCACAGCTTTGGAAATATACCTTTGTCTAGCCACCACATAGTATGGAAGTTCCTCAAAACACTAAAAACAGAACTATCAGCTATATAATCCCTGTGTATATAACTGAAATGAAGGCAGCTCATGACAGAGATACCTGCACACCCATGTTTATTGAGGCCCTAATTGTAATATTGTAATAGCCAAGCAATAGAATCAGTTTCTCTCTCTCTCTGTCTCTGTCTCTCTATCTCTCTCTCTGTGTGTATACACCTTTATATCTATCTATATTTATATATTTTTCTATCTATAATGGACTATTATTCAGCCACAAAAAATTGAATGCTGTTTGCATGAAGTAGATGTAAATAAAGATCATCATGCTAAACAAAATAAGTTTAATACAGAAACACAAAAATAAAACACTTCCTCATATTCAGAAACTAGAATTTTAAAAGATCACATGGTTTGTATACTTGAGAGGATGAGACAGGAGGACTGCCAAGAGTTTGATGCCAGCCTAGAATATAGACTGAAATCTGACCCTAACTCAAAACAAAGCAAATATCAACCTAAATATAGTAAACCTACTACCTGTGACTTGAGGGGGGAGAAATAAGACAAGTTAAGAGAGTGGATTTTAAATGAGCAAATCAAGATATATGCATATGTGGAAATGTCACAAGGAAACCCAATAGTATGTGTAATTAATATACATTGATCACAATGTAAACAATAATACTTGGTATAGGTAGGGTTAAGTCACTAATGTTAAGTAGAATTTTACTTAAGCAAAGTCTTCTCTGATTTTTCCTCCACTCTTCACCCCACTCACTTGGTATTACACTGCAAAGTGTCTCAGTATCCTTTTGAAAAACCTCTGGCAACACAACATCCAGAGTGTTTCACTTGGTCTTTGTATTTCTCTCCCACAAAGGTTAGGATCCTCTCTTCCTTCATTAGTAGTACTATGTTCATCAGTGTATACACAAGCTCACCTACAGTAAATGCTCAATAAATTATCTGTTGCATTAGTGGGTGATCAAGCCATGGAACAATGAATTCAATCTTGCCCATAGAGCAGAGACAATCAAGAGTTGACCTAGAGGCCTTGGACTCCCAGAAGTCCTCCTGAGCAAGGCTCTCACTGGAGGACAGCTGAGCTGGGGGAAAGCGAGGACATTACCTATGCTGGGTGAGCACGTTGACAGCTGAAGGATGATTTGTACAGTAAGCCAGGTAAATTGATTTAAAATGAGGCATGAGGTTGAGTAGGCAGCCTCCTACTTTGTGCTGGTTTTCCGGAAACCTGTAAGTAAAACATGTCAACCATAGAATGTGAACTAGGAAACAGAAGGTAAAGTATTTGCAGTTGAGCCCAGAAGCAGGTAAATCTTTTGATATATTGCCATGTGATTTGTTTGTAGACTGAAAGCACTTTATCCCTGGAATGCAGTTTTTGATCACTGATTCTAGCCGCTGGGCTGGAGAGATGGCCTGATGGTTGAGAGCACTGACTGCTCTTTCAGAGGACCCAGGTTCAATTCCCAGCACCCACATGATGACTCACAAGTGTCCGTACCTCACATATGGTGCATAGGCATATGTGGGCAAAATACCAATACTAAATAAATAAACAAACAAACAAATAAATAAATTGAAAAAAATTCTATTTACCAAGTAAAACTCTAATGTATACAGTCAAATTCTTATTACGAATTAGCAAGTAGAACTGTTTGTTTCTAGGGTGATTATATTCAAATTTTTCTTGACAAACTAAGAATATTCAAATTCATACCAAGTTCAAGCACATACAAAACTGATTGAATTCAACAGCATAACACACCTTAGATAAAAGTGCATCACATGAAGCTCAGAAAACAGGCAATTTCCCAGTTTTCATAGAGTGATGAATGTTACCAATTTGTCCAAGATACACTGTCTGGAAAACTAATTTTACACCAGAAATACACTGCCAGACGATCATTCCGGTGAACTTTGTAATACAGTTTTGACCGAGATTCAGTTATCAAATAGTCATGGAAATCATGCTGTGGGCATTGGAGGGATGCCTCAGTGGTTAAGATCACTGGTTTCTCTTCCAGAGGACCTGGGTTCAATTTTCAGCACCCTCCCACATCGGTGGTTCATAACTGTCATGTGACTTCAGTCTCAGGGCATCCAGCTCCCAGTCTGGTCTCTGAGGTTAGTTTATGCATATGGTGCACACACATACATATATTGCAAGAAAAACACCCATACATATAAAATATAGATAGATGGATGGATTTTAAATCATGCTATGGTTCACATAGGACATATACTTTTTCTTTTTTAATTATATATGTGTTTCAAGTTAGAGTATAAATGACACAATACCAGGAGATAGTTCACCATGAAGAAACAAGTTCACCATGGTGGTAAGTATTGGTAATACCAGAGGCAGAGGTAGAAGGATCTGAAGTTCAAGACTCGTCTTAGCTACATAGTGCACTTGAGGCATGCCTGGACTGGAGAGATGAAAGTAAAGAGGGGGAGGAGGGAGTGGGCAAACTGAGGGCCAGGGGTATAGTTCAGTAGTAGAGAGCCTGTCTAGAATCCATGAGGCCCCAATCCAAGGGACCAGACAGACAGGGGGATTATGAAATTAAAAAAATGTAAATGACTTTTCTAAATAATCTGCAGCACATAAAATAAAAAATGTCCTCTCAACATCAAAGCTCTTATTCTCACTGGAGAGATGGCCCAGTGATTGATCACACTTACTGCTTTTGCATAGGACCAGAGTTTGGTTCCGAGCATGCAATGGTGGTTCATAACCATCCATAACTCCAGCTCCTGGGGGATCCAAAACCCTCTTCTGACCAGGTGCACATATTCATGAAGGCAAACACTCATACAAATAAAATAATGTGATTTAAAATTAAAGTCAGAAACACTTTACTAGATGTGCAAACTTCACATGCATCTAGTGATCTAACACTAAACACCACCACCGTCTTCTTTAGGTTCATACTTTGTTCTGGGACAATGTGTTGAAACTATAGCAAATACATAAATATAAAGTACACTTAAGATCATAATCCCAATACTTTGGATGTGGAAGCAAGAGCATCAGAAGTTCAAGCTCAGCCTCTACTACATAACAAGTTCAAAGCCATTCTGGTCTATTTGATACACTGTCTCAAAAAAAAAAATCAATGAACCTTTAAGTGTAGAAGGAAACAGCAAAATCACTGCCACACTTACTTTGAACATTCTTCCAGGGATTGGCAGAGTGTCTGTTGAAATGTGCATACTTCTTCAAAGTTTTCCAATAAACATGTAAACTCCACAGAATTCAGGCTGATAAAAAAAGAACATAATGTTCCAGTTAATAGAATGAAAAGACGCATGCATCAGATATCTAGTTGGAGTCCAGTTAGCTGACAGCTTGCTGATAGCTGGCAAGTGTGAGGGAAGTCAAAGTACTTCTGTTGTAACTTCTGCTTTTTTAACTTATAGCAACTTTATTGTCATTAACACCTTTGTTTAGCTTCCTTCCTGGGTTCATCTTTTCTAAAATGAGAATAATGATCCTAAAGAAAGTTGGTGATCATCAATAACATATTAGGCTAAGCCACAAGGAAAATAACACATGGTTAATATCAAAGTATACACATAGATTTAAAATGCAGCATGATTGGGAATAAGTTAAAAATCTGTGGTGTATCTCCTTTATGGAAAATGGGAAAGTGATTAAAATATTTATGTTCAACATATACAGAGGGGAAAGGGTAGTAAATTCAGCTTTCTCTGAAATGAAAATATTCAAATAACGACTAAAAACCTTCTTTATGAAGGAGAATAGAGGGGAGAAAATAGAGTGTAATTTCATTGTTGTTATTTATAGGATGGAATGGAGCCAAATAGAGGCAAAACTCTACATGAGGAATATTCTCGTTCATTTTTCTCTTATCAAGCAATAAGAGACAGGAAGAACAGGAACCATCACTCAGAAGACACAGAACACTCCGGCAAACACTTTTCAAGTGAGAGCTTCAGCTACTCGGTGAGCTAAGAGCTAAGTGCCTGGGCTGTCTCAAATTTTCAGATGAGAAAACAAAGGCACCAGAAGCTAGTAAGCAAATCATTTAACATCAAAATTTGATGAAGAGCAAAGAATGGTTATCCCAAGCATTCTCAGCCCAGAGGCCATACTCTTAAGCACTTCAGGGAAGAAGCTTGTCTGAAGAGACATTCAAGAGGTGGATGTGCCACATATTCTTCAGGCTTCAAAGGGGGTTCAGAGGTTAAGAGCACTTGCTGCTCTTGCATAGAAAGACCCAAGTTCAGTTCTCAGCAACCACGTTGGAGCTGTTTACAGCTGCCTGTAATTCCAGCTCCAGGGATCTGGCATGCTCTTCTAGCCTCCTCCAGCAAGTAAAGCAAAAGATAAATCTTTTAAAGAAATGAATGGTCATTCCTAAACACAAAAGCAAAAATAAATCTTTTTAAGAAATGAATGGTTAGGCTGGAGAGATGGCTCAGAGGTTAAGAGCACTGGCTGCTCTTCCAGAGGTCCTGAGTTCAATTCCCAGCAACCACATGGTGGCTCATAACCATATATAATGAAATTGGATGTGTTCTGGCCTGCAGGCATACATGCAGACAGAACACTGTATACATAATAAATAAATAAATAAATCTTTTTTAAAAAAAGAAATGAATGGTCATTCTTAAACACCTAAGAGCAACAGTAAATGGGTTCAGGGGGACAGGGAGGCATTGGAAAGGGGACAGGAAGGGGTGAAAATACAGAAACCTTCACAAATATAAAAAAATTAAAAATTATATATATGCATATATACATATATGTATGTATGTATATATATGTATATATATACTCCTAAAACAGGTGTGGTAAGGCATACCTGTAATCCCAGTACTTGAGAGGTAGATTTAAGAAGGTCAAGTGTTTAAGCTTGAAGCTAGCCCTAAGCTACATGAGACACACTGTCTCAAAATAAAATTTTAAAAGCGTATGCATCTCATAGCTAGTTCCTAGGGGAAATATCTGCAAAGTAGTTTTGTTGACTAATCCAAAAGGGAAGATCCCAGTAAACACTCCCAGTAACCCTTAGAACATGAAAAGCTCCCAGTTCCTCTGCTGTTATATGCCCTCTTGAACTGCAAACTGGAAACTTCCACCTCTTGTTGTCTGAGGGGACTCTGGCCTGAACTTTCTGTAACCTGCCACTACCAGACAGTAAACAGTCTGGCTTGCTCAAATCATTGTGGGGTGAGAAGACTGCCAGAATCGGTGGAAATACTCCGACTCCAGTATGCGTACCAAACTGAGGATGAGGGCAGGTCTGACTCCAGTCTCACACCTCTTATCCTTGTTTCAGGATTGCAAGTCAGCATCTTCCTCATTTGAAATCTGACAATCTCCCCTCCAGCATGATCACTTCAGTGGCCCTCTCTTTTGCGTGTTACAGGCCAGAAAATAGAAGGTATATTTCAGATAGTGAGTGGCAGGAGACACAGTAGAGTCAGTCTGGTCACTTGTTGGCTATGTGACAGACAGGGAAAGCAGTGAGCCTGTCCAGACTTTGGTTTCTTATCTACTCAACAGAGACAGTCAAGTCTCCCAGGAAACTAGAAAGGGTGATGTGCTATTTTCCCATATCATTCTAAGAACTGTGAGTGACATAACACTTCACATTTCACATAATAAAAACCAAACACAGGAATATAAAACCCCTCCATATGAAGAATCCTTCCCACAGTGCCATAAGAAGAGTTAAATCAAAATTCAGCACGATGTTTTGATGAGAAAGAGAGAGAGAGAGAGAGAGAGAGAGAGAGAGAGAGAGAGAGAGAGAAACAGTTAACCGCATTAAACTCATTTAAGCCTGAAGTTGGTAGTTTAGACAAACTTCCTCAAAAGTCAGCTTTTCCTGAGGTGAGAAGGGAGGATTTTTGTCTTCCACTGTGTGAGCTAAAGTTTCTATTTCACTTTCATATCATGATCACTCTTGAAATTTAATTAATTAACATAACAAATATGCTACCCCTACCAGTATAAAAAAATAAAGGATCAGTATTTTAAAAATATTTTTAATTCAAATATAATTACATCATTCCCCCCTTTCCTTTTTTCCCTCTAGGTTGCTCCCCTCCCACTTCCTCTCAAATTAATGATCGCTTTTTCTTTTATTATTGATGTTAACATATTTTTCTTTCATGAAAACTCAATCTTTAGCTCATACTGTAGAAAAATCATTTCAGGTTTAGTACATTTTGTAAAATGTACATTTTGCTCTCAGAAATGGTTTTCCATCTCATTATCATTCCTATATGCCTGAATGAAATACTGGCTTGAATTGCTCTTCTAAACATTTGCAAAATGCCACACACTCTTTCCCCTTTGGGAGCATGGGAAAGAGGTCTGTCTTGGCAAGCAAAGGTCAGAGCGAGCATGAGAATTTCCAGTTTATGTGTTTTCTGAATAAAGGCACCAGGAAGTCATTTTTCTGCATGGCACAACCAGACCCATCACTTTAAAATGCACAGGAAGTGTGAAGGCTAAAAAGAGGATCCCACACACCTGCATATGGATGTATATAGCACGGCTAGTGAATGGACCCTTTGTTTAATATTGCAACAGCCCTATTCACAACAGTTAAGCAGTGGGATCAACCCAGGTGTCTGACACTAGAGGATTGCACCGGGGAAATTTACTATCTATGTTCAAGAAAATTTGTTTAGCTATAAAGAAGAATGATGTTATGTCATTTATAAGAAAATAGATCAAATTAGAAGAAAGCATCGTATTAAACAAACTAAGCCAGTCTAAGGAAGACAAATATCAGGTATTTCCTCTCATTTGTTTTATACAGATACAAAAAAGTGTATGTATATATGAATGTATGTATGCTTGTATGTTTGTATAAATTTATATATTTATATATGTGTGTGTATAGTGAAAATAGAAGAAAAACTACGTAGAGAAATTAAAGGGAGTAATAAAAGGGTGTAGGACAAGAATGAGGAGGATAAAGAGGTGGGGAAATATGCTTAATACATAAAATATGTACTTGTACGAATTTTTCTGAGACAGGGTTTGTTTGTGTGTGTGTGTGTGTGTGTGTGTGTGTGTGTGTGTGTGTGTGTGT
>CAJQZJ010033871.1:1634446-1681947 GCA_907164525.1 Lophiomys imhausi | reverse complement strand
CACACACACACACACACACACACACACACACACACACACACACACAGAAAGAAGCTTTCTCCTCACACTATTTCCTCTCAAACCACATGAGATTCACAATACAGGACACAGAACTGCCCTGGCTGCAGTTTCATTGGCAGCGGTGCTCATCAGGGAATGCTTGAGATTCTTTCCTAAATTCACTCCAACTTTTCTCGCCTTTTTCAAACTCAAAAGAGCAGCTAGTGAATGGAGATGGGTTCCTACCCCCCTCAGGGCACAGATCATCTAATGTGAAAGGCTAAGGAGGGAAGGAGACAGAGAAGGCTATGTGCTCCCTAACAGAAGGCCTCAGTGGTGATTCAGAAGGCAAGGAGCTTGGCAGACCAACTTCAGAGAAGTACAGTTTGATCAGAGGGAAATCCCTTCAAACTTACCAAAATAGGCTATGTCCAGACACTGTCTGCACCTCCCTGGTTTTGTCTTCATGAAGACAAGAGAGCATCCATTTGCTGAACTAACCTTCCCTGACTTCAGAACAGAACAGATGGCATGAAGCCACAGAAAAAGACATGGCAATCTTTTGTATCTCTAGGCAGCCAGTTGTCTGTCATTTCATAGTTTTGGAAGTTGCTTGCTCTGCACTCCCTATCTATTCAGATATATTTATCCTTCTCAGGTTTCTGATGTGGTTGAAGACTAGATAGTTATAGTCTCACAGTTAAATTTTAAGTTGTTTAAGAATTAAAAGAATGCTTTAAGGTTAAGATGATTTAGTTAATAATGTAAGTTAGGATGGAAGTTGAATTAGGTATAGATCTTTAAACTCATCAAGAGAGATATGTAATAGAATATATTTCCTAGTTGACTAGTCAAATACATATGGACTGGACATTGAGAATGTATGTCACACCTTTTAGTTTTCATCATTGTTTCTATTGCATTGTTTTATTGTATTGTATTTATTGTTATTGTTACTGTATTGTTATAAGAAAAAGAGCCTTTTGTTAGACTTAAAGGGGGAGATGTTGGGGGAAGGTCTAATATCATTGTTTCTGATAGGTTGATTTCAATGCTGAGATCTGGTTACCACCCCTTCTGAGGCATTCTATTGATCGGTTAATAAAAGTCACTGATGGCCAATTAGCTGGGCAGAAAGAATATAGTAAGGCAGGACTTCCTGAGATTAGAACAGGAACCCTGCATTTTACACAGAGAATTAATTGATTCCAGCCAGGAGCAGGAAGGAGGACATACACTATGGGTTAGAAAAAAGAACCTCATTCCACATGGCCAGGAACATCAGCATAACCTGGAGAATAGCAGTCCAAGGGGACGTATGTATATATGGGACTGTATTTGGGTAAAAGAATTAAGAGCTAGTTTAGATGGGCTAAGATTGCACAATCCAGGCCAAAGCTTGTTAAAATCCACGTGGTGTCTGTGTATACTCATTTATAATGGCTGGTTAAGGATTAACAGCCACCACTTAATTAATAGTAATATAAATACTGGAAAACAATTTAATTAATTATTTCTACAAATGGTGCCCAACATAATTTAATTAATTATTTCTACAACTCTGGACTATTTTCCCATGAAATAAATATCCTACGTTTCCTGGAAAGGCTTTGGAGTTAATAAAGCTTTAGAACTAAGTTTTCTAAGGGAAAAGAACCAGGTAAGTATGAGGAAATTGTGAGGTATACCTGTAATTTCTGTACTCAGGAGGCTGAAGTGGGAGGGTCGTAAGTTCAAGGTCAGCCTAGAATATATGGTGAATTTTAGATCAGTTTGAGACACAGCAACACTTTGTCTCAAAAACAAAAAAAACGTATGAAGAAATTGTTAAAGAGGCTAAAATATAGAAATAATGTCTGAAAATAGAGGTATTCTCTATAAAGGAAGACTAAAGTGACCTCAGAAAACCTTAAATGAAAGCAAAACTACATTGTAAGAGTCCAAGATAATTCTGCTGCCTGTAAAAATGAAAGCATGTTGGAAACATCCTTTGAGAGCAAAAATGTCATTACATATCTGTATTTGTGTCATATTTGACTTCATGCCAATAACACTGCTTGCCTACCTTCAAGGGTACTGACTGATTTCACACCTATCAGACACTACATCTAATAAAGGATATCTACTAATTATATTAAGAGTGCTTAGATGAGAGAGTTGATATAAGACTAGATGGGGACATTTTCAGGTAGAATAACTTGATTTTATAGTTTTCTGAATGGGATAGTATTGCTTATTTGTCTCAGATGTCTACAGATAAGAATAATCAGATCACTTGGAACATACTCTAAATTCATTGCCATATTCTTCCTAAATATTCAACTCCAAAGTAGTATGGATTAGAAAGTAACCAACCAACAACAATCTCTTTATAGCCATATGTAGCTATAATATGCATAATATATCTGTACCCAATAATAAAACAATAATAAGCCACAGATGGCAATACATTGCTGTGATCCCATCATTTGGGAAGCAGAAACTAGAAGATTGTACACTCAAGGACAATCTGGGCTATGTGTCAAATTCCAGGTCAGCTTGGTCAACAAAGTGAGACTGTTTTAAAATTAAATAGGTATATATGTATATATATATAGAGATGGATAAATAAACAAATAAATAATGAGTAAATGAATGAATGAATAAATAAATAAATAAATAAATAAATAAATAAATAAGCAAGCAAGCTTGGCATGCTTACTGTCCCAACACAAGGGAAGTAGAGACTAGGGGATTAGACATTCAAGGCTATCCTCGATTATACAGCAAATTTGCAGCCACCCTTAGCTATAAGAGATGCAATTTTTGAAAAACAAACAATAAATTATATAAATGGTAAAATTATTAAGTAATATGAACACAAAATGTTTTACATGTTTTTCCTTCAGGCCAGTATAAATTGCCAAAGACATTCTTTTTTCTTTAAGATTTGATAGAATATTTATCAAAATATTTAAGAACATATATATCTTTTGAGCCAAAAATTGAACTTCTAAGAATCTAACTTGTAAATCTTTATCAAATTCTATAGCTAAGATGCTGCCTGCAGAATTGTTTATGGCTAAAGCTTAAAAAAATATATAAGCTTTCCAGTAGAGAATGAGTTATGTAAACTGCAGAGTTTGTGTATAATATCAACATAGGAGAGTAACAAGGGTTTGCTCTCTTACCTATGCTAGATAGTATTGTACTACTGAGCTACCTCAGCCTCCACCCTCAACATTTTAAAGGGCTGTAGTAAGAAGATAGTGATATGCACAGCAGAATGCCATACACTGCTATGTTTCAGTAGAGGTTTGGGGAGATCACGACGCTACCAGACAAGGCAACTTAGAAGTAATGATGACTTGACCTTTTCATTAGTGACTGGGCCAAGTCTGGAAAGGAGACATGAAAGAATGCAGGGTGTAGATTAAGGAGAATGATGCAATTTCTTTTTTCAAACAGGAGCTTATTTTGAGCATGACACATACCCTATTCATAGCTAATATAATTTGACATATCTGTGTTCAAGCCAGAGCCATTTCATTTGTCCCTCTTGTGTCAAAAGGTAGTTTTCCCTTCAGGCTTTCCTCAAAAATAGAATTAATAATATTTCAGCAGGGGTTGTGGGTTTGGTCTCAAGTAAATTCACAGAACACAATCACTTAAAACTCATTACATCTTAGAAACCTAGGACTTGCCTTATTTTAGCATAAATTAGGCTCCATCAGTGAATTTCAGCACGGTGCCTTCGTACTAACTGCTTTCAGTAGGTCTTGCTCTGAAGCGTTAGCATGGTGGATGTGACACCCTTAGATATCTTTAAGTACAAGTACATGAACATCACTGTAATTTGAAAGGCGTTGGAACCATTACAAAGCAACCTTATCCCATCTTTCCTTTGTGTCACCTCAAAACTATCAGTGGTTTGACAAGTGAAACATCTCCATTGCTGACTTAAAACAATTTTGCCCTGGGAACACTTACCACAGTGTAGTAATTCTTGGTAAGTGGAGCAGTGTCAAGTCCTTTGACAGCCTTAGGGGACAGAGGTCTCTCTGTGAAAAAGACATTTAGATAATGTTAATATCATACAAGCCCATGGTGGACATTTGATAACATAGGACAACTGATATTCTATGAAGAGTCGACGTGGAAAGATCACAGAAATGTACCTTCCTAAGTAAGTGAAAATATCATCTAACTGCAGATGGTCAAAGTTCAATCTTCTTGTTCAGACTTCTCAAGTTCCAAGGGAGGACCAGTCCAAAGAGTTAGTACAAGCTAACCAATGGCAGAGCCAGGGCAAGAGTGTCACTCTTGGTTTGAGTTTATTTATGGAAGTCAGGGTGTCCACTTAATTTATTCAAAACAAGTAAGTGAAACCAAAGTAATCCAAAGTGTATTTCTAGCTTGCAAATTAACACACAAATAGAAAAGAACATAATACCAACCATGTCTTTCCTGGGGTTGCCTACTGTGCCAACAATAAAATAATCAGAATCTGCAAGTCACTGAAAACTTCTCTAAAATTTTCCTCTGTTTTCTGTGTCATTTTAATATTATTACATTGTCTTAGAAAATGCTACCTTACAAAGTTAATCTTACCCATTAAGTTATAACCATGGGATATCCCAGGACATTCTTCTATTTAAAATAAAACACAAGATATTGTATGTCTCTTTATGAGATAGGATTTTACCATGTAATCCAAACTAACCTTGCACTCCTGACCCTCCTGCTTCAGTTTCCCAAGTGCGGGGATTATAGTTGTGCACCACCCACCTGGCCATAAATGTTTACCAGTATTACTGCATAGTATCTTTGCAGCCTGAGCTGCCTCCTTTTGCTATGCATTTCATCATCTTCCTCTATTATACACTGCTTTAAACCCTTTCTGACTCAGGACCAAGAAAGAGTATGTCATCACACATTAATACTTCTTCAATTCATAATAATTTTCAAATTTTGAATCTTTTATAGGCAAGCCCCCAAAGTTAAAAATATAGAAAGATAAATAAGTCCCAATAATTTTCAATTACCCAAAGTTAAGCATCATTCAGAATAACAATTATGTCTTTCATTCATTTTATGTATGTCTATGTATGAACACACATGCACACATCTTTTTCTATAGTCATAATTATATTACAATATTATTTCATGAATATTTCCCATATAACCTTAATTTTAACTCTAATTATATTAAAATATTTCTAGTATTTATTTAAAACTAAGCAGTATTAAAGACATTTTATTTATTTTTACAACACCCTGAAAAACAGAGATCATCGTATTTTACAGACAGGAGAGCACACTAAACCAGGGATGTGATATCGTTTGCCTAAGGCCATGCACATAGATAGGAGACAGCAGAACCAAAACAGAAGCTGAGGCTATGACTTGATAAGAAGGCTCTGCTGCAAATCAATAGAATTCCCAGAGACAGAGCTACTAAAGGGCTTGGTGAATAGCACTGGGCAGAAGCTGATGCAGGACTTCAGTTAGATCTGAGATGGCCACAGAAGGACTTTATCTGACTTCAGAGGACTGAAGATGAGAAATCAAAGCAATTTCTAGGCAGGGAGAAATTAAAAAACAAAACAAAACATAATGCAGTATTCAAATGGCAGTATTCAAGGGAGTTGTGTACCTGTAAAAGTGAATCATCCAGTTGGGCCATGCTCAAAAGGCTTAAAAAACAGCAAAATTTTTTTTATTTCAATTTAACAAAGCCACCTTTGTTATTCTGATGATGAGTATTGTCCAGTTTCTGAAAACTATGCTATGTCACAATTCATCTTGGTCCTCTAGTGGCTTGTCTTTATAGAGGACTAAAGATACGGCTCAGTGGTTAAAAGCATTCCTTGCTGCTCCAAAAGTCCCTAGTTTGATTCCCAGCACCAGTCAGTTCAAGGAGGATCTAATGCCTCTGTTGTCTGCAGGTACCACCACTTACACAAAGTCACACTCAGGAACACATGCATATACATAATAATTTCTCTAAAAAGACTTTATGAGGACAAAACTGAGCAACATAGAGCCACTCCACCTGTTACTTGAGAATGCAGGTGATAGCCAGGACCTGAACCCAAGAATTGTAATGTTGTGCCAGTGTTCTTCCTTAGATTTAAAATTCAAACAGCATTCGGGAGGAAAGAGAGCAGTCTGAGCTATAAAGCGAGACCCTGTTGTGAGTAAAGGAAAGGAGATAGGACATAGAAAAGAAACAGAAAAGATAAAAATGGAGACAAAAAGAATAGAGAAGAGACAGAGGGGAGAAGAGGAGGAGGAAGAGGAAGAGGAAAGAAAAAGGAGAAAAGGTAGCAGTTGAAGAAGTCGAAGCAGAAGCAATCAGGGGAGGGAAGAGGAGAAGAAGAAAATGAGCAATTATCAAAGTTTTTATCAGGTGCATGTTCTACAATTTGTAAAGATATTAATTAGAAATTGAAGTCACAAAAATATCTATAGCCTTCTTGCCCAGTGTACTGTTTTCTGCCAGGCGTGGTGGCGAACACCTCAAGAGGCAGAAGCAGGAGGATCGCTGTGAGTTCAAGGCCTACAAACTGAGTCCAGGACAGCCAGGGATACACAGAGAAACCCTGTCTTGAAAAACCAAACTAAACCAAACCAAACCAAAACAAAACAAAACAAAACAAAAGTTAAGTTTTTTGTTCAATTATTATTTAAACTGATCTTAATCAAAATAACACTTTTGAGCCTGCTGTGGTGTGTCACGCTTATAATCTCAGTCCTAAGGAGGCTGAGGCAGGAGGATTGTCATAATTTTTACATTAGCTAAGGATACCTAGGGAGTTTCAGGTCAACTGAGTTGCTACATAACAAGATTGTCTCAAAAAAATAGAAAAATTAAAATCACTTTTTAAGTGTTCAAGCAAGGTCTACAGCCACAACACATGGAACACGCCCTATCTCCCTTGCTCTCAGAAACTAAACAAGATCAAGTCTGGTTAGTATGTGGATAGAAGATAACAGCAAGACATTGCCACCAATCAGAAGCAAGGCCAAGAAAAGTGTACTCCACTAATGGAGTACCTGCTAAGACACAGTCAAGGACAGGAAAGGCTGAAGGAATATTAATGCCTAGTGCAATTGAAACACAATGTTAACTATGCAAAGTAGAATGGAGGAGAATCATATACAAAAGAAGTGGGTGCTTTAGAGATTCCTTGATGACTGGGATGACTAAAGGTAACAGAAAAAGAGTTAGCGCCTAGAAAATACGAGAGGGTAAGGGCAGGAGAAATCACAAAGCATTACAAACGTGTGGGACTGTCAAAGAACAAAGTTGATAAAGCAGTCGATGAAATCATCAAAGCTCTAATTAGACTGTGAGAGGAGTGAGACAGAAAGAGAAAGAGAGAACAAATTACCAATATCAGGGGCTATGAGCTGGTTCAGTGGGTTAGAGCCCTTGCCATCAACGCTGACCACCCGAGTTTGATCCCTGGATCTACACAGTGGAGGAGAGAACTGACTCCTAAAAGTTGTCCTTTCACCTCTGCTTGCACACACACAGAGAGGGGGGGGGATTAATTTAATTTTAAAAAACAGCCAGGTGGTAGTGCCACATACCTTTAATCCCAGTACCCGGAAGGCAGAGGCAGTCAAATCTCTAAATTCGAAGTCAGAAATTTTTCATGCCAGGAAAATGTTGAAACAAGCATGATTAGAAAGAGATTTTAAATAAATTTTATTTTCTCCAAATAATGCTGTTAAGGAGTCATTAAGTCAATTGACGGGATGATTAGGTACATGCTTAACTAGGTCTGTGTTAAATTAGATCAAGAAAGTACTCTTTCTTTCTCATTATTATAAATTAAGCCTAGAGTTGAGTGTTAGATTTGGACTTCCTGTTTTAATCTGTCAGCTGTTTCACATACATGTTTCATGCCCAGAAAAACTGTCACTAGATTTATTTTTGTCACTTGCAACAGGCAATAGAATTTGGACATCAGCAAAAACAAGGAAAGACTGCAAAGTGAATTGGAAAGGAATGTCTACAGTAGGATCAGGGAGTTTCTTATTCCCATGCACGTGTAATATTGCTGTTTGGTATTTCATGTTTTTTTAAAATCTTTTCTGATTCTTTGTCATCAATTGAATGGAATTGATCAGCTTCATTTCTTCATTGCCTTAGAAACACTACAAAGTTGGGGGAAGGGCTGGAGGGATGGCTCAGCGGTTAAAGGCACTAGCTGTTCTTTCAAAGGACCTGAGTTCAAATCCCAGCATGCATGTGGCAGTTCATAGCTGTCTGTAATGGTCATACATGATGGCTCACGCCTTAGAGACAACTTCACAGGGTAAGAATTGAAGACAGGAGTAGAGAGCAAAAGAAGAACAAAACACCAGAAACTGGGCCTGGGGATGTGGTTCAGGCGGTAGAGTGCTTGCCTGGTATGTAGGAAGGTGGATACCTGAGAATCAGGAGTTCAAGTTTATCCATGGTAACATAATGAGTTAGAGGTCAGTCTGGCATATATGAGACCCTATCTTAAAAATAAGCAAAGATATTCTGTATTTTCCAGAATCTGGAGTAAAATCTTTTATTTCATCCCTGTTGTTGGTAATTTATTATTATTACTATTTATTATTTTTATTATCATCATTATTATTATTATCATTGTTTTTTCAAGACCAGGTTTCTCTGTGTAGCCCTGGCTGTCCTGTAGGCCAGGCTAGCCTCAAACTCAGAGATCCACCTACCTCTACCTTCCAAGTACTAAGATTAAAAGTCTGCATCACCAGCTGGCTGGTAATTTATTTTTTAATTAATATTAAATTAATCTCTCTCACACTCTCTGTGTTGATGTGTGTGTGTGTGTGTGTGTGTGTGCACGCGCGCATGTATGCAAGCAGAGGCAAGAGGACAACTTTTGAGAGGGGAGGGGAAAGGAGAGAAAAAAGCAGAAAGAGGGAGAGAGGAGTAAGAAGGAAGGAAAGGAGGAGAAGGAAAGAAGGGAAGGGAAAGGAAAGAAGAGAAAAGAATATACAAATGTGAATAATTTTCCCCTTTATCCACATCTGGATGGTTTAGGTACCCCTCTTCTCCTCATCACTCTTCATAGCATCTTGTACTTAGCTACATCACTAAACATCATACTATAACAATACCGTACTGTAAGGATATCCTCTCCCAGTAATCTGCAAGCCAATGAGGCAGGTCATTATTAAGCTTTTCTGTTCCACCAGTGTGCAGGAAAAGAATTAATAAGCTAATCATGATAAATAAATCTTTGTTGGCTGGCCAGATGAGTAACAACGCACACCCTTAAGGAGTTCATCATCAAGGTGAAACTCTCAATTTGAGGTTCTCCTCATCTCTTCCTTTGACCTTATTACCACACTCACTGGTTCTGCATCGATGTACTCTTCTTTCTCTCCACTGCATTCACTATCTATATTGCCCAGGCCACAGCAGAAGCCTGAACCACCACTTTTGGGAAATCCAGCTATCATTCCAAACCACATATTATCCTATACTTGAGAGTTTTATTCAGATATAAAGAAGAATTCAATTGGGGCTTGAAATGTAGCTCAATTAGGAGAGTGCTTGCATAGTATATATGAGGCCCTGGGCTCCATTCTTAGCATTGAATAAACAGGATCCTAATCCCAGTATTTAAGTAAGGCAGAGAGATCAGAAGCTCTGGGTTATCATCTTCTACATAGTGAATTCAAGGCTAGCTAGGGCTATGTGAGACTCTAGCTTTAAAATAAGAAGTATAATAAACTAGTCATTTTCAGAAAAAAATGGATAGAACTGTAGACCACAATGTTAAGCAAAATAAGCTAGACTCAGAAAGAAAATTAGTACATGTTTTCTTGTCATACACAGAATCTAGATTATATGTGTAGAACATGAAAGTACAAAGATAACCATGAGGGAAGGCAACAGTCTTAAGAGAGATGTGGTGGTTCAAATAACAATGTCTGCTCATATTTGAGTGTTCAGTCAACAGGGAGTGGAACTCTAAGGTGTCTCCTTGTTGGAGTTAGGTGTGACCTTGTTGGAGGAAGTGTGTCACTGGGGGTGGTCTTTGAGGTTTCAAAATCCCATGCCAGGCCCAGTTTCTCTTTCTGTTTGTACCAATGCTCGTTGCCATGATAATAATGACCTAAACCTCTGAAACTGTAAGCAAGGCCGCAATTAAATACTTTCTTTCATAAGAGTTGCCTTGGTCATGGTGTCTCTTCACAGTAATAGAACAGTGACTAAGACAATATAGGAGAGACGGAAACAGAGGTAATGTGGAAGAGAAAGAAAATATTGCATTTTTATATAAAATCTACATACATACACACATATAAATGTGTGCATATATGATATTAAATCAGAAGCATCTTTTTCTCACTCTCTAAAGTGCTGGAAATTACAGTCATGAGCCATCACACCCAGACATTTTACAAATATTTACCAAACATAACCAAAGCAGAAGAATATATCTGTTCTTGTGGTATTTACATTTCAAAGGTAAGATGTAGGCAGTAAATGAAATAAAGAAGTAAATGTTTTGAATATTAGAGGAAGAAAACCAATAGAGCAAAGAGTGAAGCAGGACAGTGAGATGGATAGAATTCACCTCTAGTCCTGGGAGACTCAGGAAGGTGCTGGGTGCAATGTGCACAAGAGGGCAGACCTGAAGGTCACCAGGCAAGCAGCAATGCTGAAATCTGAGGAGAGCATTGCAAATGGCAAAAGGTCATCAGGCATAAAGTGGAATGAGGGATGAGGAGAGAGGTCATTAAGGACAGGGTTGGGTCAGCAGCACTGTGGTGACCTAAGCTCTTATGCTTTCTGGGAGGAGTCACGGTTTGGGTTACATTTTTAATGAATTACCCTGATTACTTAGTTTAGGCTAGATTACAGAAGTGACAAGAACAGTGGCAGAGAAGATGCAGTGACAATGAGCTGCATGAGAGATGCCAATTCCACACACAAGAGATCCTAGTCCTTTCTTGCCCCACAAGCTTCCTGGATTCTGAAGCCACACCGACACTCAGTATCGGGATGACTCTAAGGAAACCCTAAGTGCTCAAGTCAGGCCCAGAGCTTGCTAATCTGAATCTTAGGCCAGAGTATCCTAGGAAACACCTGAAGGGAAGGGAGACCAAGGCCAAGGATAGGTCATAAAAGGTCAGGCACATTGTTATAAGACATCACGGCAAGGGACATGCCCTTCACTTTTCATACTCTGTAGGCAATGCTTGGAATTTCCAGGCAAGGCAGCAAAAGCTGCTCCTCTTCCTTTTGCAGATGAGGACACTGCACCAGGGAACATCAGTGTAAATCTGGAAAATGGCTTAGGGACCCTGACAATAAGATTATGTCAAAGGAAAGATACAGCAGGAGGTGAAGGTCAGCTGTAAAGATAATCAAAGCCAAGGAACTTCCAGGCAGGGCCTGTGAAAATACTTCAGAGCTTAAAAGAAATGTCTCAATTCCAAGCAAATAAAAATGATGAGGACTGGGGGCTGGAGAGATGGCTCAGTGGTTAAGAGCACTGGTTGTTCTTCCAAAGGACCTGGGTTCAAATCCCAGCACCCACATGGCAGTTCACAGCTGTCTGTAATTACCGGATGTGGTGGCACACGCCTTTAATCCCAGGACTCAGAAGGCAGAGGCAGGTGGATCTCTGCAAATTCAAGGCCAAGCTGGTCTACAAAGTGAGTCCAGGACAGCCAGGGCTGCACAGAGAAACCCTGTCTCAAAAAAAAAAAAAAAAATGGTGAGGGCTAGGACTGTGGATTAGACGTAAATCGCTTACCCAACATGTATTAGGTAAGACCTGGGTTCCATGCCCAGCATGACAAAAACTGATGAGAAGACTATTCAAACATTTATAAATCCGCTAGTAAACACATTCCTTTAAATGAGATGCTCGTTTCCCCTGTTTTAGAACACAGAAATTAGGACAGCTAAATTTCATCTTAAGTACTTTAAGGAAAGTCTTCTAAGAGTGATGTTTTTCTGGGGAGAGCTGTGGTGGAAGAAGAAACTTTCATTACTATACTATACTTCTAAAATATTTTATTTGGAATGAGTCAACACTTTTATTAATTAAAAGTATCAGTGGAAAACTATTTTGTGTATATATGAGCATTATGTGTGTGGGTGAGTGGGTGCGCCAGTCATGGCGCACCTGCTGAGATCAAAAGACTGCTTTGTGGAGTTGGTTTTCTCCTCTCACTTTTCCATGAATTCTGGGGATTAGGCTCAGGTCATCATTACTCTACAAGCACCTTCATCCACCATGCATCTTGCTGGCCCACAGTATCATTTTTAAAATTCAAATTATTTCTCTGTTTATTTTACGGGGTTTGCACCATGGGGCATATGTGGCAGTCAGAGAACTACTTTGGGGACTTGCTTTTCTCCTACTGCCATGTGGATCCTGCAGCTCGAACTCAGGTTGTCAGCCTTGGCAGGAAACACCATTATTCACTGAGCCATCCACTGCCCCCACCAATCCTGAAGCATTAAAATAAAAACACTGTAAGGACATCCACAAATGAAGTAACACACTGAGGACTGAGCTATTGAAAGGAGCCCTTGGGTAAACATTTTTGAAAAATGCAGAGATGTAATAACAGCACTTTTATCTATATTAGCAAGGACTTTCATAAACTGGTTGTAGACGGGTTCTATTGATTTGTGTTGTGGTTTGGGTTTTTTTTTTTTTTTGAAACAAGACCTGCTGTAACCCAAGGTAGCCTAGAACTTCTTTTACGTGTAAGGATAACCTTAAACTAGTAGCCAACCTGCTTCCACTTCCCCAGGACTTGGATTACAGACACATACCACGATGCCCTGCTAATTTCTGATTAGGATTACAAGAAGAATCTGCCTTGCTATTTAAGAAAGACAAATAAGTTTCAAAAAAAATTCTAAAATGAAACACTTCTAAAGAGCAATTAGAATCTATTGTGTGTATATTATTCAAGAAAGGGAAAAGCAGCTCATGCTGTACAATGAGCTAAAGATAAGCTTGTTTTTTTTTTAAATACTTTATTTTTTTTTCTTCAAGTTACATCTCAGTCACAAACCCTTCCCTATTCCCCCTTCCTATCCTGCCCTTCCACCCTCTTCCCCCCAGGAGTTTCCCCTTTCAGTCCAACAGATGGTTCCTTCTAACAGTAAGTATTATACAAAACAACAGATATAAATATGCCACATTTATGAGAGTTAAATGGCCCAGTATACCTTCCCAATGTCCAGTTTATACATATTTGGCCCCTGACTTCGACATTCTACTATCTAACCATCTCCATGAGTTTAAAGGTCTATATCTGACTCAACATTCATACTAACTTGCAACACACTTTTAAGAGTATCTTCTTAGATCTATAACACCCTCTTGATTCCTAAACAACTCAAAATTTAACTATGAGACTCTAGCTGTCTATTCTTCAACTACCTCAGAGACCTGAGAGGGATAAGTATATCTGCTCATATAGGAAGTGCAGGGCCTGCAGCTTCCAAAACTAAGAAAGGACATACCAGTGACTGCCTGGACAGTTCCCATTTTCTCTCCATACATTCCAGCATCAGTCTTCAGCCTTTGGGTCCTGTTTCTCTGACAGACATTTGTTGTAGAGCAGGGATTATGAAGGACTTACCTACCCTGTCTTGGCAGAGTTAGGCTGTCGACTTCCCTGCTACCAAGTTTTGTCCTTTTTGGACAGCAGTCTGTCTGCAGTTGGTGCAAGGGATTTTTTTCATGCCAAGATTTAGTCTTGCCACTAATTCAGTGGAGGATAAGCTTGTTTTTAAAGTGATGAGGCAGCTTTTTGCGAGGAAACTGCTATCTCTCTCACACATCTCTGAGGCAGTAAATCTTAGGTCTGCCTAAAGGGTGTAGAGCTAAAAAGGGAAGTTAGCTCTCAGCTTCTCTTATTATTGTACTCTGCCATGGTGCTTCTCAGAGGAGCAGGAAGGACTGTGTACTGTGTACTCTGGGCTAGACTGGCTGGCCAGAGAGGAACTTCCTTGCAGTGCAGTAGCTGTTTGAACTCTGGATTCCTTCGACTATTTAGCTTCACATACTCTAAATACAGCTTTGTTTCAACATATCTAATTATTCCCAGTTCTGTTCTAGTCTTATTTTGTACACACACACACACACACACACACACACACACACACACACACGTATCAACTGTAGTAAGCAATTTAAAATAAAACATTTTCAATAAGAATACCGAGAAGGAACGAGTGTGACACTTAAGAAGCTTTTTTCAAAAAGTTTTACTTACCACTGGGTTTAACTTCTCTGACATAGTTACTGGGGAACCATCCTGTTCTCCCATTCAATGTGCCTTCCCACCAGCCTCCTTCTTCAACTCGAGTGACATAAATGATGTCCCCTTTACAGACTGATAATTCATCTTCATTAGTCTGCTTGAAGTTGAATCTTGCCTTTACTATCAACTGTTGACTTCCATTTTCCGTCATCTCCTAGAGAAACAAAAGCCACACTAGATTAAGTGCCCACCTAATTGAGGCACGGGTAGAAATTATGTATATGAAGACAAAGTGCAGTGATCAAAATTATAACCCCAGGGATCTGGGTAAATGGCTCAGCAGTTAAGAAGGCTGGCTGCTCTTACAGAGGAACTGAGTTTAAGTTCCCAGCATCCACATGGCAGCTCACAACCATCTGTAACCTCACTTTGAGGGAATTTGATGTCTTTTTGTGGCCTTCTTGCACACTTTTGTAAGTGGTGCACAGATGTACATGCAAGTAAAACACCTATACCCATTTTTTTTAATTTAAAAAGTGTAAAACCCCAGTTCCATTTCAGTTATTTATTGTATTTTTATTTTTTATTTTGTGGGGTTTTTTTGAGACAATGTCTCACATTAGCTTGGGGTGGCATAGAATTCACTATGTGGTCTGGGTAGGCCTCACAGCAATCCTCCTGCCTCTCAGCTTCCCAAGAGCTGAGATAACAGGCATGCCATCATGCTTAGGTTAGCCTCAGCTTTGAGTTTACCAGTCTATGAACAGGTCTCAGGAGACATTGATAGCTCCTTCAAATCCATGTGCAAATGTTTATAGAGCCTTCGGAGATGAGAACCTGAGTTCCATTCTTGGAGCCCATGATGGAAGGAAGGAAATGACCCCAAAAATTTGTTCCCTGATATTCACATGCATCTGGATCCATACACAAATAAAATATGTACACAACAACAACAATAATATAAAATTTTTAAATAAAACTTTCATTTGTCAGAATGCACATTTTCAAGGGAGTCCCAGCTTTCATTTCCCTCTTCATTCACCAGTTTTCTAACTATGACTACTTTGCTGAAGCAGCTACCAAAGTAAACTGATATGCCATCCCATCCTGCTTCTTTCCAACATCAAACTTGGACTAAATATTAGCTCTCTCAGTTACTAACAAATGTTAACTAGGCTTCAGTCATAACTAAAGATCACATATCTCAGTTAGGCTGTGTAGGTGAAGGCACACACCTATGATCCGAGCACTTAGGATCTGAAGGGAGAAAGATCAGGAATTCAAGGGTATCCTCCACTACACAGAGAGTTCAAGGCCAGCCTGAGCTACACCAGACTGCCTCAGAACACCCACAATTATGTAAATCAGAAGTTCTGGGCTTAACTTCTGAGAGTCACAGACCCTTATGAGAATCTGATGCACTCAATGGAGCTTTCTTTGCTCATATTAGTTTATCCACGTGAGTTTTTATATGCAGTTTAAGAGGGGCCAAAGCAATACAGCACCATAGCATTCATCAGTGTCTCAAAGGGATCTGCTGGGGCAGCTGGACTGTAACTTATTGGGTAGAGCTGCTTAGCTAGCATGCAAGAAGCCCCAGTTCAATCTCCAGCATTGCATAAACCAAGTATGATCGCACACACCTGTAATTCCAGCACTTGGCAGGTAGAGGCAAGAGGATCAGAAATTCAAGGTCATTCTCCCTGCAAGACATGGCAAGGTCTATGCCAGGCTGGGTTAGGTGAGAGCCTGTCTCAAAAGAATGAGGAGGAAGAGGTGATCTTAGAGGGAATAAGAATCACCTGTTTAGATCTTCTGGCAATAACAGGTTGTGGTGGCCTATAGTAAACCAGTCGATTTTGACAAGAATGAAAAAAAAAAAAAACAGAAAATGGCATTTCCTCCCAAATGAAAGTTTCTGAGACAGTGGTTCTTAAACTGTGGGTGATGACCTCTCTCACAGGAGTCGCCTAAGACCATCAGAAAACACAAATACTTACAATATGATTTATAATAGTAGCAAAATTACAGTTATGAAGTAGCAATGAAAAATAATTTTATGGTTAGTGGTCACCACAACATGAGGAACTGTATTAAAGGGTCGCAGCATTAGGAAGGATGAGATCTAAGACCAGAGGCAAAGACAACTAGGAGAACCAGTATGGAAATTTATCATGGGCTGATATTTAAAACTGGTCCTTCTTTTGAGACACTGGACTTGAATGTACTATGTAGCCCAGGATAATCTCAAACTAGCAGTGTTCCTGTCTCAGCTTCCAGAGTGCTGGGAATGCAGGCTTGTGCTGCCACATCCAGATAAGCTTCCGTCTTGCTCAATAGGAATTCAGAGGAAAGAAAGAAAAAGAAAGACTGCAATCAAGACCAGAACAGTAATGAGTATTTAGTGATTGCCTTCAAGTGCCAGGTAATAACTCATTCTAATAAGCTCCTGGAGTAGGAAAATAACAGCAAAGTCCCATCAGGAGCAGTCATAATGACTGACATTTTCATAGCAATCCCAGTTACAGTGACAAACTGAACTCTAGAAAACAACAGAACTGGGACTTCATCTGAGTTCTTGATGGTGGGCTACTTGCTCTATCCCAGTATTCCAGCTTAAACTGGTGTTCATTCTGTACCTCGTTTGTCTGGTGACACTCTGAAAAAACAGAATATCTACCTTACAACCTATGGGAACACATCTGGGATATTGATCTGGTTTGACGGATCTTTAAAACAGAGGGGTAGGGAATAGGGACTCTACTTACCACTGCCTTTTCCTGGCTCTGCTGAGCTGGAGTTGTGCTGGGAACTGTTGCCTGTGGGTTTGTCTGAGAGCTGGTGGTAGCGCTAAGAGAAGAGGACTGTCCACATGGTCTTTCTGATAGTTGATCTGTGAAAAGAGGAAAAGACATGGTAAAAAACAGAACGCTCACAGCCAGAAACCGCCTACAAGAGAAGCTCCAGGCCAGGACATTGTCAAAGCCATCCTAGCAGCTACTGGGGCTCCATCACTCTGAACAGGCTGTGTTTTTAGGTCTCCCCCTCCCTTTTTCCTTCTCAATGGTCAACTTTTTTCTTCTTAACCTTACTGGTCACTGCTGCCCAGTATAATGAAAAACAGCGACAGAACCACATTTTCTCCCAACCCATTTCCCTACAACTCTTCCCTCCTGAACCAGTTGCCACAGTATTCCGTTATCTAAGGCAGACCTATATAGGGTACCAAACAGCTGTTTGTGGCTCTTACTACTTTTGAAATATTTCAAATTTCTCTCTTCATTTGCTGGCCCATAACTTAGGAGGTCTTCGAGCACATGTCAAAATATGCATGGCACACATAACATAAAGTCTCCCTGGTGTTTCGGGGTGGGGCAGAGAATCAGAATGAGGAAGAGGGTGTGTTTGAGACAGATGCACTCCTGACGCTAGAATCATTTTGTCAAAATCAAACACGGGAGCCTTCTCTTGCTTGATTCTTTGTGAAATTGGATCGGGTCAGAGCTTAGCTGGGTGTTGTCAGTATGCTGAGAGTGTATTAAAGGGAGAGTTTGGCTTCTTGACAAATTCAAATGAGACTCCTTTTCCTCTCCACTTATTTTTAAAAGATATAAACTGCAAAAGTCTAAAGCCCAAACATTCCCTAGGCGACAGGCTCAGTATCCCAGTAATCTCCTTGAGGCTGTGGGTTTTTGCTTTCACCTCCTCGTATTTTTATAAATATCTGTGGCAAGTGAAGAGACTGTAAAACTTGCTAGAAGAGTTTGGCAAAGGAACGTATAATTTGTGTGGCATAATGTTAGAATTATACCATCCTCCCTTCCCAGAACTGGATACTTGTCATGTGCGTTAAATATAGCTACTTGAATTAGCTTGTGCTCTCTGCTATAGGCTTTGCAATAGCTCAAAAAATTTTTTTCCCAAATAGCAAAAGAACAACTTCAGAGAAGTATTTTTCTACATCTTGCTACTATCTACAGCTTTTTAGGGTAAAACTATAATTACTTGATGGCTTCCTAGATGCTTTGTCCTACTTGGTACTTGATTATATTGTCTGCTTTTGTTCTCTAATTGTTTCACGTGGGTAAGTTGAGTCTCCATAAATAGATGGTAATTTTTTCAAGGGCAGGGCCATATCTTCCACTTCCTCCATGGCACCTGGCAATGGTGGGCACACAGTTGTTTGGCTCTTAAACCATTCAGCAGTGGAATTCATGTTTGGCATAAGGGCTTTGGACAGTCTCATGTGAGTTTGAATCGTAGCTTAGCCATCCATTCATTTTCTAGTTAGGTAACTGGGGACCTGGCATTCCTCATCTACAATGTGGACCATACCATTCCCATATCTCCGAACAGTGTTTCAAAGATTGAGTGAGACTCCTTGGAGCTACTGAGGTGGCTTAGACCCATGGAAAGTGGTCAAAGCAGTTGAGGTCACGATGGATACTATTAATATAGTTAAGAGATTATGTCACAGAAGAAATGGGTTTCTAGAGTTATTTTATCTGTTTCCTTTTTACTCTGATTATACTTGATAACCTCCAATACAGTGGATAGGAAATGTCTAAGGAAGATACCCTTTACATTCCCAGGGAATCTGGGGTTTTATTCACAGTGCAAAGCTATTGGAAAGTTCTTTTTTATGACCTATGGAAAAATACAAGTAAAAAATTTCTGTTGGAGAAAGGGAAGTGATGGCCATATTTTGTAAACCTTATTGTTTTAAGGAGGAACTGATCTTTCCTTTTTTTCTGTCTTGTTATACTCAATTGGCAATCCAAAGGCTATGCATTAAATCATTTTTGGTTCTTACTGTTATATTAACACTATCAAAATTTGATAGCTGTATATTTTTTCTTGTTATTTTGTGATAGATACATTTAAAATTATAAGAAAGTATTTTATATTTGTTTGGGTTTATTTTAGGGGAAGGGAAGAGATTTGCACCATTTGAGCAATTGTGGCCACAGGTCACTTCTAGAAACAGCATGCCTTACCTTCTGTTGCTTTGTTGACAGCTAAAAGAGTATTCAGAACCTTGGAGAAATTGACCCCTGCATAAAGGTCATCAGGCTCAAATACCTATTAGAAAAGAAATTTAAATGAAACTGTAAAAAGACCCCTTCCTCCAGTATTCAAGAGGGAAAAAATGTACAAGACAAGTTGCGAACTACTGCATACTTTCTGGAGAAACTAGAGCAGCGGCTGAGCTGCCTCATGGCACATGGCAGACATAAGTGAATCAGAACAAAACTCAGTCAGTATTGGGCTATGAAGGGCCAGTTGAAAAGGTGGTGCCCATCAGGAAATCTACAGCACATGCTCCAACTCACTCTCTTGACCTCAGCCAGCTACAAGAAGCTTATGTGCTGGGGTTTCAGTTACTACCGACACCTCTTCAAAGACCTGAGAAGTCTACAAATAAGGAGGTGAGACTTTCTGCTTTACCTTTTATTCACTATCTTCACTGGTGGCACTGTCACAAGTCCCTATCTCTCCTCCCCTTCCTCCCTGCTGCTGCCCAACTGCATAGGATCCCAATGCCACATTACAGAACTTCTGTCCCAACCTGCCTTTTGCTTGCAGCCTTGCTTCCTGCTTCCTATATGTGAACTGAGAGGGTTGGCTCTTCATCTGCTTGTGACTGAGTTACCTTTCTATGACATCATGCCTTTCTGACACTTTGACCAGGCATGGTAGGTTCACATCTTCAGTCTTAACACTTGGGAGGCTGAGGCAAGAGGACTGCCTTTTTGAGGCAGCCTGGGCTACAGAGTGAATTTCATGTCAGCCTAGGCTAGAGTGAGAACTGCCTAAAAATAAAATTCACATTGCCAGTTTTTGCCATAGGGTGCCATTAATATTTCAGAAGTGTTAAATGGTACTACATTCCAAATGCTTCAAATGCATTTTTCAAGGAAAGACCTGACAGGGGTTCTGTTTTATTTTTGCCAAAACCAAGGGGAACACAGTGCAAAAATGGAAGCAAGAGTTTCCTGAAACCCAAAGGATGACAGGTTTAATCACTCTCCCCTAGAATTGACCCAGTGGGAAAGTAGTCATGACATCTATGCCAAAATGGTCACCAGGAAGAGTTCACTTGCTTCCTTTGTGTTAAATGTGTTCCTTTCACAATATCACACAAACACAGTGCATTCTGATCACTGTCACCCTCTCCTCTTATCTTTCTCCCACACCCCTATTACCTACCCCCACAAGTCTCTTCCCCTTATGTTTTCTTTTGCCTGAGTCTAACTAGGGCTGTTTGTGAAGTTCAGTTATTTTTATCCTATAATTCCCAATGGGACTTATATGTGTGCGTGTGAATGTATGTGTTAGACAGATATGGAAAAAGTGGGCAGACTCTACAGTAATAAGAAAAATGAAAGGCTAGGAGAATAGACAGAAGAGTAGAACGTATTATGAACATCTCTCCCTGTTTTACTTGTGTAGTTGTTCCTTACTCAGCTTGATTGCTTACAAATGATAATGCTGGGATTCTTAAAATATCCTGGTACTTGCCTGAGTTTTAAAATGTATGAATTGGTCATAAAATAAAACATGCATCAACAAGAGTCACTCACTGCTCAAATGAGGAAGTTGCCTGGACTGCACCCAGTTCCCTTTTGTGAAAACTCAAATATACTTGAGATTATTCACAGATGCTGTTCTTCTCACAGTTAGCCTGTTCTGTAGGAGCAGGAACTATACAGGAAGGCATTGCAGGGGTTCTTTGGGGACTATTAAAAAAACAACAACAAGGACTATTCTTTCAGAGCATTTGAGGGACCAGATACACCTACAGATAGGCTTCACTCCTAAGCTCTACATTGACTCTGTGTGTGTGTGTGTGTGTGTGTGTGTGTGTGTGAGAGAGAGAGAGAGAGAGAGAGAGAGAGAGAGAGGGTTTCATGCAGTACAGCCTGGCCTTGAACATGCTTTCCAGAGAGAGAGAGAGAGAGAGAGAGAGAGAGAGAGAGAGAGAGAGAGAAACGGGGTTTCATGCAGTACAGGCTGGCCTTGAACATGCTTTCCAGTCAAGGATGATTTTGAAATTTTGATCCTCTTGCTCCTACCTCTCAGGTTCTGGGATTGGAGGTGTGAGTCACCTTGCCCTTTTTATGTGGTAGTGAGGATCAAACATAGGTTTTTGTGCATGATCAGCCTCTCCAAACTGAGTATTCAAAATTCTACTCTAGATCTTTCTTCTATGAACCTCATCTGGGTCCCCTACAGAGAATGAAATATTATTTGAAGAGAGCACATCACTTTTATTCATTGTCAGCCATTTAGACCATACAGCAAAGGAGAAAAGTGAGATAAAATTTATAGATGAGGATGTTCAGAAAGGCCAAGTACACTTGTGCCCAACTGAGAAAAAGTGGGGGAGAATACCTTAAGGTGGAATGAGATAAGAAAAACAAGGAGAAATGAGGCCACTCAAGTAGGAAGAACACAACTTTTTGGTTGTTGTTCCTTATTCTTTTTCTTCAGTTTGTTTTTGAGACAGAGCTATATGGCTCTGGATAGCCTGGAACACACTGTATACAGCAGTTCTCCTGTCTCTGCCTCCTGAGCATTAGTATTACAGGATTGAGCTACCACTCCCAGTCCTAATGTCACAAAATGGAGAACCAATTCTTCTTTCTATCTGCAAACCCTGGGGCTCGTGGAAAGGGAAAGTATAAAATTGTCCAAAGTGCTTTTCAAAGTCCAAGTCAAATCACGACAATGTTGTGATGACATCAACATATAGTATTCCATGAAACACTCACTAGTCTGTTTAGTGTCCATTATATAATCAAGATTCTGATTAGCTGAGCTTTCTTTATTCCTATTTTGGTCCAGAAATAAGCCAATTCGTTCATTTAGATCCATGAAGTTCAGATAAACAGCAATACTTCTACCTTCCTTTTTATTTATTTTTTACCACTTCTATGACTCAGATAAGGAAAAGAGAACTTGAAATATTGCTAGAGAATCCTAAGGTAGTGTTTCAGCAATCAGATGGATAAGGCTTAAGTTTACAAACAAAACAAATTCAACTCTGGATACGGAATAGAAAAGACAGTCACTAAACCTCATTAGGGATTCTTTTCTGAACACTCATATGTAGCCAGCCAAAGTCCACTCCAACATCACCAGATGAAATGAGACAAGACATTTAGTTTTTTGTTTTTTTTTTTTTTTTTACAAGTTTTCCCAACATTTTTCCATTCTGGAAATCCACAATGACATCAAAACCTATTCTCCATCCTCTAAGTGTCAGTTGTGAATTCTGAAATCTTGGGGATCTGCCAATGTAAATTGTGTATAAGTTATTATTTATATGACTTTACAAATAGATCCTTTTGGAGTCACTCTCAGTTTCAACATGTAAGGTAAAGAGGCACACTAGAAGACATTCCTCCAATTTCCTGTCCCATTTGCTATTACCTCACTAACCCCCCTCCTTCTTTTGGACAAGGTCTCATGGAGTCTTGTCTAGATCTCAAACTCCCCATGCAGCTAAGGATTACCTTTCAACTTCTGATGTTCCTGCTTCTACCTCCAGAGTACTGGGATTATAGGCATGGGCCACCACAGCAAGCACTGTATGGTACTGGGGAAGGGACTCAGGGTTTCATGCACACTAGACAGGTACTCTACTCATTGAGCTACATCTCCATTCCATCCATCACTGATCATATAACTATGAGTACTGATTTATTGGGCCCCTGCCATCTGCCTGGCATGATGCTTAGAGAGTAAATACATATTGCAGTGATTTGGGTATTTATGTCAGTCCAATTTACATGGAAACTTATTCTTTGAGGTGGTACTGTTTGGAAGTGGGGACACTGGAAAGTTTTTAGGTCATGAGCAAACATGGATACCTCATGATGGGATTAGAAACCTTACTACAAAGATAAATGTGGGGCTGTGGGTCAATCGTTAGGTCCTCTCACAGAGGACCCGAGTTAAATTCACAGCATCCACATAGCAGCTCACAGCTATCTTTAACTCCAGATCCAGGGAATATGATACCTTCTAGATTCTGCTGGTATCAGGTACACACGTGGTGCAAAGACATAAATGCAGCCAAAAACTCACACACCTAAAATAAAAATAAATTTTAAAATGAATAAACAAAGGGACCCCAAACAGTTGCTTTGTCCTTTCCACTATATGAGGACAAACACTGTGATCCTGTATTCACGATCTACTAGAGTTACCGACTCTACTAGCACCTTGATCTTGGAGCTGCCAACCTCCAGGGCAATGAACAACACAATACATATCTGTTGTTATAAGGTTATGATATTTTGATATTATTGCAAATTAAAATTATACTTTTCACTATATTTGTTTCTCCCAACAAACCTGCAATATGGGAACAATTATTTCTTCACTTCCTTCAATGCATAAACTAAGATCCAAAGTAGTAGTCACAGACCAAGAAAGTAGTGGACCAATAAAAATACACAAGTAAGGAATTTGAGTGTGGTTCAGGTGATAGAGTGCCTGCCTAGATGAAGCCCCGGATTTGCCCCATAGCATTCTGTAGTACTCTGAAAGTCAGGAATGTTGTGGTATTACTGTAATCTCAGTAGTCAGGTGACAGAAGCAAGAGGATTTGAAGGCCAATTTCATCTTCAACTACATAGCAAGCTTGAAGGCAGCCTGAGTTATATGAAGACTTCCCTCAAATAAAAACTTTACAAGTGGGTGCTCTAAGGGGCATTGTAGCCTTGCACATGCACTTGAGGTTTCCACGAGACATAGGAAAACACAGAAAAGCCATCTGTGGGTTTGGTACAGGAAGATAGTCCTTGCTGCTTCAGTCCAAGCAGCATCTGCAGACAGTTGGCTAGAATCCTCAAAATGACTAATTCAATTGACTGCCACAATGAGAAACTCCCCCATGCTAGACTGCCTCCCAAGGGGCTCTGTCTAATTCCTGGGCCTTCTTTCCCATTTCCTGATAAAATTCATGCTGCATTTGTCAGAGTCAGGAAGGGCAGTTCACATTCTGTAAAGCACTAGCCAGAAGGGAAGGGGTCAGCTTGTGGTTACAACAAGGAGCTAAGGCACCCCGACTCCCTCCTGATTGCCTCATTATTATGCCTTACACACCTGACTTAAGTTGTCACAGCAGGCCAGTCACATCCTAGTTAAGAAAGGAAGCCACCCCCTTATTCTACTTCAGAAGTGGCAATGCCTTTAATGTCACTGTGCCTTCAGGAGCACCCAGTCAATTCCCATTTCAGGGTAATCTCAGGTTTACACTGATCACAAATCAATCTCTCTCTCTCTCTCTCTCTCTCTCTCTCTCTCTCTCTCTTAAATCTAATCAACTGAAAAAGAAGTGATCCCATGGAACCACAAGGACACCCAGCTTCTATTTTCAGCCTGTTAAAAAAAAAAAGATGCCAAATATTTAAGGATATTCCAATGCTCCCCTGTCCATCTTGCTCTTATAAAATCGAATCTTAAATGAAGTGAGCTCATCTTAAATCACATTCTCTAATTGTCACAGCTGAACACACTGCCTCTGCTAACCCCTGAACTTTGAAGGAAGTGTCATTACATGGTAAAGCTGAACTGCTTAGTCATATGTCGCTGGTGGCACTGCTTCTGGCTCTGTAACCTGTGAGGCTTCCACACAGTCACAAAGTCAGCAACAAATAATGCTATTAGCTCAGAGACTGGACTCATCACCCACTAGCTTTCCACTTACTAGAATACATTGATGGCATTTGTACCCAGCCTAATAACTGCTTCTATTGACAGGGAGTAAACTTGAAAGAGCAAGCCCTGAATTCATTGGACTTTGATTTCTCCCATTGCTGTGCATTTCAGCAGTTTAGGAAACAAAAAGAGCACTAGTGAAGGGATCTGGAGACAGAGACTCTAATAACAGCATTGTTACAGCTAAACAGTTCTAGGGATCTTGGGAAAGCTACACTACTCTCCTGTGGCTTTTACATCTGGATAGTGAGAAGAATTTGACCAAAGCAAGGCAATGAGAAGTTGATTGAACTATTTTCTGAATAGCGAATCTCTAAGTCAACATGTTAGCAAGATCTCTGAGGTATCAACTCTGGTCCAATTCTCAAGGCTACAGAAAATCGACTCACAGTAGGCAACTTCACCAAAGGCCCCTACATAAACTCAAAAGTCAACTTCTTAATGTTTGCTAAAGTGTACTGTTAGGTGGATACCAAGATAGCACATCCTTATATTATGGCAAGAACATTCTCTTCAAACAGAAATATGCACAGTGAAGTGGATCTGGTGAAGCAGACCTGGAATCCTAGGTACTTGGGGGCCTCAGGCAGGAAAAACACTGGTTCAAGGCCTTCTTGGGCTATAGAATTACTTCAAGGCCAGCTGAAGCAACTTAGTAAGACACTGCCTCAAAATGAAAAGTGAAAAGGGGTAGGGATATAGTTTAGTAGTTGGCTGCTTGCCTCGAATGTGTGTTAAATACATAGAGCAAGGGAGTCGGTGGTACTGTGAACTAACAGAATAGATTTTATACGTTGATTTTTGTTTCAGAATGTCACTTAAAATGACCTACTTACAAATTTCAATTCTATCGCCATCATCCTGCCACTGAACAGTGGCATTTGGATTGTGACTGTGACTGCAGTCACTTTGTTTAACCATATATGTTCTCTTTTCTCTGTGACTCTCTACTCAGTCACTTTATATGACTAACATGGGCTCCTAGATGACTTGAATCTCATGGAATGCTGAGCTGGAACCTCAGTCCCATCGTGCTTCTAGGAAAGAACTGAGGCCTAAAGCATAATTGCTCACTGTTCCCATTCTAGCTTCACCAAAGTGACTTCCTAGGCATCAGGGCATCACAGCCTAAGACCTCACTCCTCCCTGCTACGCCTTCAGGGAAAGCTCCACAGTAGACACTTCTCTTCATCTGAGCGCTCCATATTCAGGCAAGAGGAGGAGAGACAAGAAATGATGGAGGCATCTGGGATCTGAAGGCAGTCATGGGATTTTAAAAAGACATTGCAATAGAGAATAACCACCAGAAAGAAAAAGAGCATGTAGGACATCAAGAACCAAATTGCTCTTGTAGCTCCCCCATCACCCCTCTCCTCTCACTGCAGCCTTTTCAGAACCACATTGGCTGCCAGTCTTCAGGAGGGAAGGGGGTGATGCCTCAGCCACTGGGATATCTTTGATGTCAGAACCTGAAGTGGCTTCTCCAGACGCTACCACCACCTGCTTAAGAAGAAAGACCAAATTCCGAGTGTTCTAAATCAAAATGAAGAACACATTTTCCTGGAGACCTAGCATCACACCTGCTACATAGTCGCTGTGTGTTTTTATAGCTTAGCCACATAACATATTAAACAAGCTTTTGTGGACCAGCCAGAAAACATAATCACCATGTAAAGCTTTGTTTCTATGGTGAAATGTTTGTGTTAGTAGCAACAACTCACAAGTGAATAATTGGAAGGTAGTCCATTTTTGTATTTTAATACTACATTTCATTTAACCATATATTTCTGCTTATAGTTCACATTTTATCTATTCACTCTTGATGGAGAGCACTAAGGGTATATGAAAGTCAGAGGACCACCTATAGGAGTCAATTCTTTTCTCCTGCCATGTGGCAACCAAACACAGACTATCAGGCTTCAAAGCTAGTGGATCTATCCACTGAACCATCTTACCCACTCCTATAATAATTTCAGTTCTTCTCTGTCACTAGACATGCACTCCCAAATCAACTTCTAACATCTACACGGCTTTCCTTCTTCTTTTCATAGGATGGATACAGAGCTTGGACATTCACAGTACTATGTATTTTAGAACTCCATGGTATGAGGGGCATGGTAAGTATATGAAGACTTAGGATCTCCTGAAAAGTGTCAGTGATTAATGTTATAACAATCTGGAGAGTTGTGGAGGAGGGTTTGAAGACTCTGCTTTTGTAGGGGCCTCGACTGGCTTTGTTGGAGTCTTAAAATACAGGCAACGTCATCATTCTACTACACATTCTAGGTACAGGACATATGGCTAGTAATGAGGTCTGCACGAAACAGAGAGATGAATCATGAACACAGGGACAGTTGCAGGCTGCTGTAAGCAGCAGCCCCTCTGTTGGTTTTCATGAAGTCCTCTTGAAGAAGTACTGACCTTCATGTCTCTTCTGAAAGAGGTTCTTGGATGTGTGGTGCTGCATAGTAGAACCCTCGGTGATCTACCAGCAAGCTAGCTCTTCATAATCTACATGTCTCTTTTTTTTCCTCTGCAGGTATCAAGATTACTCATGGGTTTCCAATTGGATGGTAGAGTCTTTGAAGTCCAAACCGACTTATTGTTCTGTCAACTAATGTGAAATCAGTGATGAATAGTCCCTCTCTGGTTGTCAGGCAGGATGCTCTATCAGAGAGACTTATATGCATACAGACTACTTCTACAACGTAAGCCATGTGACACCAGTGTAATTTTTTTTCATTTCTGTGCCTTCCATGTCCAGAAGTGCTCCTGTTATGTAGTAGAATCTCAATAGATATTAAAATACATATTGAATGTTTAGATGTTCTCATCAATAGATAATTAATCACAACCAAAGAAAAGACATTGCTAAAAGTAGAGAAAACTCATAAAAGAGAGCTTAGGATGTAGCTCAATGTTCCCAGTGATTACCTAACATATGCAAGGCCCAAGAGAGCTTAGGATGTAGCTCAATGTTCCCAGTGAAGTTCATCCTCTAACAGAACAAAATAAAATCAATTCAGAAAGAAAAATATCACTTAAGAAACAACAAAAACAAAATCAATCACTTTCTAGCTTTGCATTAAACAGCTATCTAAAACAAGAAACACCAATATTCATCTGAAAAATTAAGTGATTAACCCTGTGACTGGGAGGTGACCCAAGGCACTTCAAACTCTCTGCTTGTGTATTTTTTGAGTCATGTACCAAATATGGTCCCAGACCATTAAATCCTGTCATAAGCAACCTGACCTAAGTATTATAGAAAAAGGAAGCAGAAAGGATTTGTGGGCTTTCATTGCCTTGCTGAAATGGACTATATCTTTATTATTGTATTATAGAGCAGCAAAATGACAATGTATGCAAGCTGTACTCACTTGTTCATACACATGTTCTAAAAACAGCTTCAATTCGTAAGCAGAGGATTATGGCAAAATAACTCCCCAGAAACAAGAAGAGGTAACTTGCAATTTGAAAGACTATAAACTACACATCCAACACTAGCTTATCTGGGTGGGAAGGATGTTGCATCAAGATTAACTATCCTTTTCTTTCTTTTTATAGACAAGGTTTCCCATAGCCCAGGCTGGTCTAGACCTCACTGTTCAAAATCGGATCCTTGAACTTCTTTCTGATCCTCCTTCCTTCATCTCCCAATGCTGGGATTACAGGTACACATTACCCTCACTGGTTTATTCAGTGCTGAGAACCAAATCTAGGGTTTCCTGCATGCCAGTAAAGCATTCTACCAACTAACCTACACTTCTACTCCCTCTTTATTTAGAGATCACATTTGACAGTTCTTCTGGCACTTCATGTTTTTGTCTCTGTGTAACTTAAAAAATTACATAATTTTCAGAGACAGCAATACTTATCAGACATTAATGAATTAGTTTATTAGTTGGTTAATTAATTAATCAATTTTACAACATTTCATTGAAAACACAATTTTTACCTTGCAAACAATCCAAACATTGTGAGGTGGACATTCAGGAACTCAGTTATCAGAGACATCAGTTACAGGTTTCAGTTAGCATCCATGGGTCAAAGAGCAGCCACTCAACAACAACAACAACAAAAACAAAAACAAAAACCACCCCACAACAGCAACAACAACAACAACAAAACTACCTAAAACAGCCTGAAAGATCAAGTTCATAAGTTAGGCATGTAAGATACTGCTTGTAATTCCAGCCCTCAGAAGGCCAAGGCAGAAAGATTACCATATGTTCAAGGTCCATTTGGCTGGATTACACAGTGGTACCCTTGGTAGCATGAGGTTCAGAGCGAGACCCTGTCTCCAAATGAGCAACAAGGGCTGAAAAGATGGTTCAATGTCTAAGAGCACTTACTGCTCTTGCATAGGACCAGGATTCAGTTACCAACACTCATGACAGCTTACTAAAACTTGATAAATCAGAGCTCATACATTTTCTGTCATCTGTAAAATAAATTCTCTTGTGACAATGTGTGATCAGGAAACTTCACTTTACCTAAAGGAAGTGAAGTTACCATCTGTGTCACTTTGGAGGAGGTCACAGGTAGGAATAGGCCTTATGTAGAAGTCTTGGAAGACCAATGAAGGAGCCAGCAGGTTCCTGCTGCCAAGCCTGACAATATGGGTTCAATCTGGAAATGACAAGGTAAAAGGAATGAACTGATTCCAAAAAGTTGTTCTCTCACATACATATATCTGCCACATCCATGGGCATACACACACCTTTATGTATACATTCTCTCTCTCTCTCTCTCTCTCTCTCTCTCTCTCTCTCTCTCTCTCTCTCTAGAGGACAAATGACTTTTTTAAGAAAAAAAAGGAAAAGCCAATGAGACCAAGAGATTTGGGGTAAGATAAGAAATAAAAAGTGGCCAGGTAGGGAAAGCCAAGAATGGTTTCCATATGATGTCATAGGACTAAGCTCTCACATCTTTCTCTCATTTTCTAATAAAAAAAAAAAAACTTGAGGGAGGAAACTGAGTCAGAAAAACTGACACAAGATGAAGAACAATCTGGGCTATGTAATGAGACTCCATCACATCACAAAACAAAACTAAAACAAGACAAGCTTGAAACCAAACATTTAGCTTGGCATAATAAAGTGACGAATACTGTGTTAGAAGAAACATGGCTTTCTTTTTCTTTTTCCACTCACTGTAGAGTCATCTCTATGAACAAAAAGCACCTCTTAGTAGTCTATATGTACAGCATTAGGCATCTAAGATATCTAGGAGGAAATCCTTAAAGTTAATTTTAATTAAGGTCAAGTTATTATCTACTCAATAAATATCATCTGAGCAGCTAGTATACACAAAGAAGCTGTGGTGGTTTGAAAGGAAACTGTGCCTTATGGTCTGAGGCATTTGCATGCTTGATCCCTAGTTTGTGATACTGTTTGGGAATGTTTGGGAGCCACAACCTTGTTGGAAGAAGTATGTCACTACAGACCAGCTTTCATAGTTTAAAAGACTGCCACTATTTCCAGCTTACTCATTCTGTTTCGTGCTTGCAGTTCAAGATGTGATATGTCAGGTTTCTGCTTGAGCCACCACACCTGCCTGTTGTCATGCGTCCCACCATGATGGATCCTTATCCCATAAGCCCAAGTAAACCCTTTCTCCTATAAGTTGCCTTCATCTTGGTATTTTATCACAGTAACAGAACTTTAATGAATACATTCATTCATAATTTTCTTGTTAGATAAGTAAAGGTATATTATTTGAGATCTAGGAAATGGGCTGGGGAGATGGCTTAGTCAATGAACTTCCTGACATGCATGCATGAAAATCTGAGTTTGGATCCCTAGCACTGACATAAAAGTCAGGTACATCTCTATAATCAAGAGCTGAACAGTGAGAGACAGACAGATACTTGGGGCTTACTGGCTAGCCAGTCTAGCAGAATTGAAGAGTTCCAGATGCAGTTAGAATTCATGTCTGAATAAAAAGGTGGAAGGCTGGAGAAATGGCTCATTTGTCAAGAGGACTTGCTGCTCTTCCAGCAGAAATGAGTTCACTACCCAGCACCAACATCAGGGAGCTTATAGCTGCCTTTAACTCCAGTTCCATGGGTTTCTTCTGGGCTTCCTTGAGCACCTACACACTTGGCATATACTCACAAATACACATTCATATATGCAAACATAAATATTTTAAAAATAAGGTGGAGGGTAATTGAGAAAGGCACCTAACATTGACTTCTGTCCTCTTCATGCACATACATCCACATGTACAAGGGCATACATATATACATACACACACATGAAAACTTTAGAAAACAAAGAAGTCATTTCCCATGTACACTAACATCCATATTTGAGGGGAGGATTTTTCCTCTTTTTTGAGACAGTGTCCCTTGTAGCTGAGGCTGTCTTTGAACTCCTGATCCTCTCGCTTCTACCCTCCAAGTGTTGGAATCACGTGTGTGTAGTGCCAAGCTTTCCATTCTGTTGTCTTCCCTTGAAGGTAAAATTTAAATCTCACTTCAAGATGTACCCCAATATATAACATTTCCAGGTACCAGCCTGGCTTCAGAGAATGCAGTTTAAGTTACAGTCTCTGTCAGAAGTGTCAGAGAAGATACATCTGCAAAATCTCACCTAAAACAAGACCTGAACAAGGATGACATGAATAGATACGCTAACATGAAACAGAGAAATCTCATGGAGTGTGGACCCTAGATTTAAAAAAAAAAAAACTACAGGCAACAGAGAATATTGAGAAAGGGAGAAATAGTCTTCCTCAGGGAAGAGCCCCCAACTGGTTATCTAATACCAAGTGGTCAGCCCTGAAGTCATGTACATGCATACAAGTAATATTACACATACTAAGCAGGTTGTATTTATATTTAGGAGTGGGTGTGTGGGTGTGGAATGTATGTGTGTAATAACAAAGACAAAGGTTTTGAATTTGAGAGAGAGCAAAGAAAGTACATGGGAAAGGTCGGAGGGAAGAAAAGGAATGAGGAAATTTTAATCTCAAAAATAATAATTTCAAATAAAATGCTTTCATCAAAAGTTGCTAGATTTAGCCGGGCGTGGTGGCGCACGCCTTTAATCCCAGCACTTGGGAGGCAGAGGCAGGCGGATCTCTGTGAGTTCGAGGGCAGCCTGGTCTACAAAGCAAGTCCAGGACAGCCAGGGCTGTTACACAGAGAAACCCTGTCTCGAAAAAACCAAAAAAAAAAAAAAAAAGTTGCTAGATTTTATTTTATTTTATTGGGTCAGTTAATTTATTTTATATATGTGAGTGTTTTGCCTTCATGTATAACTGCATAGCATGTCCATGTCTTGTGCCCATAGAGGCCAGAAGAGGCCACGGATCCCCTTGGACTGTAGTTACTGTCAGTTTGTGAGCTGCCATGTAGGTGCTGGAAATCAAACTTGTGTTCTCTGGAAGAATACCCAGCACCTTAACCACTGAGCCATCTCTCCAGCTTTCTCAAATTTTATTTTTGAGATAGAGTCTTGCTCTATAGCGAAAGTAGGCCTGGAAAACATTATATAGCCCAAGCTGGTCTCAAACTTGTGACCCTCCTACCTCAACTTCCTTAGTGTTGGGCTTATAAGCATGCACTGCTATGCCTGGTTTTAAATTTATTTTATTAGTAAAATACATCATCCTTTTAAGTTGCATATATTTCTCTAAAATTATTGAGATATCCCCACTTTACTATAAATCTAGCTTTGAAGAACACACAAGTTATAAGAGAAAATGTTTCTTAGTATTCAGAGCTGTTTCGCAGGCACAGTTCTTCATAAAAAAGATGTTAGGAACTTGACACCTTAAAGCTGCCTCTTAAAATAAAGTCAACACTTCCAAGGAATAGAAAAATGTCTTGTTATTGAGTCTAGGGTGAGAGCAGTCCTTAATAATGGTTTTACTTGCCACTTTGAAAGCTGCTGCATTTTTGTTTCACCTCGATTTAATTCCTTCTTTTCCTTCTTGTCCTATACAATCCCTCAACTGACATGTCTGATCTCTGTAATCATTTCAAGTCCGTAAGAATGAATAAAAATGGGATTTTGCTCTATTTGTCTAAGCGGAACTTAATTAGGAAGGTAAATCTTCCGCCAAAAGCCGAACAGAAAGGAAGTGTGACTATCTACTCTAGGGAGTTATCACCACACTCCACAGGCTGTCATCAGAGATGCACATCTCGAAGCTGAGCATGGTGTTCCACACCTGTAACCACCTTACTTTTGAGGGGACTGCAGGAAGATCATGAGAGTTCAAGGTCGTCTTCAGCTACCTAGTGATAGAAAGTTTAAGAACAGTCTGGACTACATGAAACTCTGTCATAAAAGCAAACAAAAAGATCTGGATCTCTAAACCAGACAGCTTCTGGCCACGGTGGACAATAACCCTTTATAAAATGCTGGTAGGTACAGGCCTTAAAGGACCAGTGTGTGCCTTCACACTTCTCTTATTTGCAACTCAAAAGCACATCCTAGAACAGCAAGAATGCTCAGGGCTCAGTCAGTAAATGAACCAGCTGTGCAAGCCTGAAACCTGAGCTCAATCCCTCAACCCCTATGGTGGAAGGAAAGAAATGACTCTTGAAAGTTGTCCTCTGACCTCCATTTGCATGGCATTGGTACACTTGAATCCTCATTCACACACACACACACACACATACGGTGGGGGAGAAGGGAGAATGAGAGAGCGAGAAGACAGTAATGAATAATTTTTTAAAGCACTCATGAGCCTGCCAGGCATCATAAACCTTGCACTGGGGAGCCAGGGGCAAGAGGATCCTAGATTTGAGGCCAGCCATGACTACATGGTGAGATTCTGTCTGGAGGAGATAAACAGCCTCAAAGAAGCATCGTGCTTGTAATCCTTGCACTTGGGAAGGCGAAGTAGGAGAATCACTGCAAGTTCAATGCTACCCTGGGCTAACTAAAATTCTAATGCAGCAAGGGCTGCATAGTGTAACACCATTTCTCAAGGAAACAGGAACCACAGAAACTCACTGTGCATTTAAGACTTGTACTAAATCCAGTGTCATCGCCAATTGTGGTTCTGTGTGGCCAACCTAGCACCAACTCTTACACTGACACTAAAGGAGTGTTGCACAAATGCATGTGACCAAATTAGAAGGAGCTAATGTTGAGGAGAGCTGAGTAAAGACACATGGTTTGAATGAAGAGGCATATTGTACTTGGTTGCCCTCAGAAACAGCCTAGATCAGAGTCAACATTAAAAACAAATTAGAGTGAGTGAGATTCAAAAAGAGAGAATTTACATTTGCAGTGGGGAAGATTGCAATGATCCAATTTACTAACAACACGTATTCCTTTTCAACAATAGTAGGTACACACAACTCAATGCAGAGACAATGGGCTCCCTTTTTAAAAATTACATACTTTAATTTTTTAAAATAGAGGCCATTGATTCTGACCTCCCCAATTATGCTTAATTCAACAGGTTTATTACTTATTTCCTCTGTGCGAGGGGAAATGCTTTACAGTCATCAGCTAAAATAAAAGGTCATTCCCTGAATTGCTTGATTTAGCTGAAGCAATGAGCATCTTTCTCTAGGTCGGGTACTACACCTTCATTTTATGATATTTTAATGGCAAAACAAACATGTTCATTTTTAAAAAAATACATGAACTAAGCCCCTTTCCTGGAAGTGAACACAAGAAAGTGAAAATATTCCTTTCTCATATGTGTCTAGTTGGTGTGTAGACTAAAAAATAATAGACAGCATTCCTGAGTTTCCAACCCTAAGAGGAATCTACCCAGCTTGTTTCTATTATCAAAGCACAAATTGGCATCTAAAGAAGTTGCTGTGGTTAACAACTAAATAATTCAGTCTCCTCCTTACGACTAGATCCCCAGGCATATTTCTAGTATTGGCTTACTGTAAAGAAAACCATATACAAATTGTTCTTACCAGTTTAAAAAAAAATCTGACAAGGTATGGTGGCACATATGCTTTTAATCTAAGCATTTGAGAGGCACAGACAGGTAGATTTCTATGAGTTTAAGGCCAGCCTATCTATCTATCTATCTATCTATCTATCTATCTATCTATCTATCTATCTATCTATCTATCACATATATATATATTTCTCAATGCATACACAGACACCATATCAAGATCATATGTATGTGTATGTATGTATGTATGTATGCATGCATGAATATGTATGTCCATAAGGTAGAAAAAGAATGAAAACAGCTGCAAGCCATTCTTAAAACTTGTATGATTGTCTGAAACTACAGTTAGGAATTCCAGTTTGTGTTCCATGGGTTACAGTGAGCTACACTATCAATAAAATATGAACTGTCTTGTAGTGTTCCAAAGCAAATATGTTATATAAATAATTTTAAATACATTGCAACCTACTATAAACTGCAGTGACTGTCCTCGATGAGAATTTCAATTTCAGAGGGAAAGGTACTTCAATTAGGAAAGGCACTCACAATACTGAATGAATGGGTACATCTTTACAGTTAATTCTGAGAACTGGAGCAAGCCTGCCACCACTATTCATCTAAAAAGTCCAGAAACTATCAACTTTGTTTTGCTTTCTGAAAAAGGCGTATGTTAGGTATTGCAAAGCATGTCAGTATTTGTACCTTTGGTTTTCCTATCTAAAACAGTTTTCCAAACACAGGCATTATCTACCCAATAGAACTTGGAGCTGAGACATAGGATGGCTGGATGTGTTTGTTTTCCAATTTCAAGTTTCATCCATACCTAACTTTCCAGCAAAATTAATACAAAAGCACAGAACCCTAGGAGAGCCCACAGTTTATCCTAGCTCTATGTCTAATCTGTTTAAATATTAAGATCTGAAGAGATCATCTGGCTTGCTTATCACATAGGATTACCTTACATAACTGAACCAAGGGAGCTACTGTTTTCATAATGCAGAACCATTTATGAATAAGTCTACTAGAAGACATCAAACTTCCAATTAGAAATGAGCTTTTAGGGCTGAGGTAAAGCTCATTTTGTAGTCTACTTTCCTTGAACGCTCAAAGCCCTGGGCTCAATCCTCAGCACTACATGAACCAGGCCTGGTGTCAAGGACCTGTAATCCCAGCACTCAGGAGCAGAGGCAGGAGGATCAGAAGTTCAAGGTCACCTTCTGCTATGTAGAAAGTTTGAGGGCAATCTGGGATACAGAAGACCCCACTGGAAAGAAAGAAAAGAAGAGAAAGAGGGGAGGGGAGTGGAGAGGAGGGAAGGGGAGAGGAGGGAAGGGGAGAGGAGGGAAGGGGAGGGGAGGGGAAGGGAGGGGAGAGGAAGGATATGACAGAGGATGGGAGCTAGCATTTATTGAGCCTATCTTGGTGCCCGCACTATACAAACTGTTTTTATTGATGTCTGACACTAACACTAGGAGTAATATATACCACATGAGTGGCCCTATGTACCACTGTCACCTGCAAGATTGGCATATACATAATAAGTGGCCAACTGAGGTCAATTCAAGTTCAAAGCTAAACTGAAGCTCTTAACCACTGTGCTACAATGCTGTTTATACACACACAGACACACACTTTGTGCCGTCTCCATCATGTCCAATCTGCAGTAGACCCTCTTTCCTTTTAATCCCAGATTTCCATTCAGGCACTGTGTCCTAGTTTGCGAAGTGCTTCCACATACCTTCCTTCATCTCACCTCATCTACTGCTTCTAATCATTTGGGGTGAGCAGCCAGGTGACCTTTAAAGTTCATATGCTTAGATAAGTAAAAGTAATTTGTCCCTGAGTGGGAAACAGAAGCAGTCTTAGGATCAAAGCATGTAAGTCTTAGTGTAAAAACAGACCACCTCCTTTATAACTAAGGTCTCCTCTGACTATTCAGCCTTTCTATCAATCATTTATTTAGTGACTATTAGTGAGCATGTGCTATGAACCTTGTTCCATCCCAAAGACTAGTTATAAGGATGAAGAATCATTGGTCTCTACTTGAAATGTTCAACATCTTTAATTATCAGAGAAATGCAACTCAAGACGACTCCGAGATTCCATCTCACACCTGTCAGAATGGCAAAGATCAAAAACTCAAAAGACAGCCCATGCTGGCAAGGGTGTGGAGAAAGGGGTACCCTACTCCATTGGTGTTGGGAGTGCAAACTTGTACAACCACTATGGAAATCAGTCTGGAGATATCTTAGAAAACTTGGAATAGCTCCATCTCAAGACTCAGCCATACAACTTCTGGGTATACATCCAAACTATTCCTCACCAATCCACAAAGACATCTCCTCATCTATATTCACAGCAGCCTTATTTGTAATAGCTAGAAACTGGAAACAACCCAGATGTCCTTCAACCGATGAATGGATTAAAAAAAAATGTGGTACATTTCCACAATGGAATACTACTCAGGTATCAGAAACAAGGAAATCATGCAACTTGCAGCCAAATGGATGGAACTAGAAAAGCTCATCCTGAGTGAACTAACCCAGACTCAGAAAGATGCACATGGCATCTATTCACTTATAATTAGATTTTAGCCATGTAGAACAGTATAAACTATCCTACAACCAACACACCAAAAGAAACAGGAACATAGACTTTGTTACCTGTTAGTGGGACACTTTGTCTTAATGGAGTTGCCATATAGGCCCCCAGTGCAAGAGGAACCTCTTAACCCTCATATGACTGATGAACTGAGGGGGGTTGATATGTAGGGGCAACCCACTCCAGAGGAGTAGGATAGGAGGGAGGGGGGAGAGGATGGGAGGGTGGGACCTTGAGGGGTGGGAGAGGGTACAGTGATGGAGATGTAACTTAAAGTAATAAAAACAACATAAAAAAAGATAATTGGTGTCTGCCTTTAAGGACTTCTAAGACAAGCTAACAGATATATTAAAACATAACTATAACGAGTCCATGCATGTGCTTTGGATTTGTGCATGTACACATGCATGTAAACACCCTATTAATCACAGTAATAACAAAGTAAAAAAAACTCAAAAAGAATCTCTGTAAGAGATTATGGAGAAATGGGTATTAATTACCTAACCCAGCAGTTTCCTCTCCTCTGTCTCTGCCTCTCCCTCTCTCTGTAGGCCAGGTTTGCCTGAGACTCACTATGTAGCTCAGGCTTCCCTCCAACTCAAAAATCTTTGTGTTCCAGTCTCCAAAGTGCTGAGATTACAGGCTTGTACCAGTACACTGTTTAGTATTTCTTTATTTATGGTCTCAGTAAATGCTTAAAGTGGCTAGATTGCTAAAATATGAATAAACTAGAGAAGTGCTTCTCAACCCTAGATGCACAACCAGAATCGGTTGCATAGTTTTCAAAATACATATTCTTAATACTTGATCCCTTTAGTAACCTTTCTGGAAGTACTTTGTAAAGCGGAACTTATACATACCCTATGACCTAGCAATTTTATCATTATGTATAAATTCAACAGAAATGTTTTTCAGGAGATACCCACAAGGATATTCATGGAACCATTGTTCATTGCAACAAGAGCAACAACAGACATTATACACACACACACACACACACACACACAGAGAGAGAGAGAGAGAGGGGGGGGGTAAACTGGAAACACTCTAAATGTCCATCAATGAGTAAATAGGAAAAACAAAATTTGGCATATCCATACAATGGAATACTTCTCAGCAGTAAAAAAAAAAAAAAAAGAAGAAGAAGAAAGAAAGAAAAAGAAAAAGAAAAAAAGAAAAGAACCAGTAGTACTTACAACACAGCAGTTATTCAAATATTATGTTTAGTGGAAGAAACTTTGTGAAAACAAATACACATTTTACCATCTAACGCATATACCAAAGCAAGAAAAAAGCCCCACAACGATCTGTTCTCTTAGGAATTAGGTAGTAGTGCTCCGTGATCAGCAATTATGACTTCTGGAGGCACAAAGAGGACTTGAAGGTATTCATAATGCTCTGTTCCTTAATCCAAATGAAAATGACCTGGGTGTATCAGTTTGGGGGGATTCATCAACACTAATATTTAGGATATTTTCAATTTTTTTAAATTAATGTTACTGGACTGGAGATATGGCTCAGCAGTTAAGAGCACTGGCTCCTCTTCCAAAGGACCTGGGTTCAGATCCCAGCACCCACATGGCAGGTCATACCTGTCTGTAATTGCCAGGCGTGGTGGCGCACCTTTAATCCCAGCACTTGGGAGGTAGAGATAGGCAGATCTCTGTGAGTCCAAGGCCAGCTTGGTGTGTAGAGTGAGTTTCAGGATAGCCAGGGCTGCACAGAGAAACCCTGTCTCAAACAACAAACAAAAATTTTAATGTTACTAAACTGACTTAAACATTAAAAACTACCAATGCAAAATCTTCACTATAGAGCAATTAAGTCAGAATCTCTGGGCAATGAAACTCTAATGCTTGTGATTTTAAAAGCATCCAAAATACTTGTGATGTATGGTCATGTGTGAAAAGCAAGGATATCTCAGTGTTTCTGCATGTTATCAGTGGCTCCCTGATGGCCACAGCATGGCTCATGACAGAGGAAATGAGGTCTAGGTGAGTATTCTGTGTCTGTTTTGCACTGCCAGGGTGAGGCACGAGTATGGATCTTCTTGAAGCCTCAGTTTTCACCACTGTGGAATGGGTGCAATGCCACCTGCATCTCAGGGTTATTGTGAGGATTAAATGAGATAATATCCTTAAAGCAACCATCCCAAGGTCTAGAACAGAGGAGGTGCTGGGGAAATGGTGTTCAGCTTCTTTTTCACCTTCGCCCTGAAGCTCCTGAAAAGAGTGATGCACCCATTGCTGTAAATGAACCAAGCACATGCCCTCTCATTTTGCCTCCTGAATAAATTTCTAAAGCCTGAAGTCATACTCTATAAATGGTGTCAAATAAGTATTGGAACATTCTAGGTCCAGGACACTGCCTCTAGCCATCCCTTGCTATCCCTAAGCATGACTGCAAAGGTGGTAGACTAGAGGAGTACATAAAAGTTCCAGACCCTAACTATAGAGCAGACTCTATGCAAGCAAAAGAGGCCAAAATGAGAGCTAACAAAACAAAAAAACACTTAGTTCAGAGGACAAGGCTATCCATGCAGTGTTCCAAATGAAACGTTTTTTTTTGTACAAAGTATCACATTTTAGTGGAGCAAAGAATAAACCCTAGGCCAGATGCAGGAGCTCCAAGTCGGCTCCGAGATAGCCTTTTGACTCCACCACTAGAAGCAGTAAGACTCTGCTTAATCAAACTTTTCTGTTTCTTTGATAATCAGAAGAAATGCCTGCTCTCCCTGCTCTCAAATGTCCTTTATAAAGACACAGTGAGTTGAAGTTTGGGATAAGTGGAAAACATTCCAAAAAACAAAACAAAAAAAAAAACCAAAAAAAGAAAACTCAGGGAAAAAGAATATCAAGAACAGGTGAGATCTCTAGCTGCGATTTACTTTATTCAAAACTTCAGCCATTCCTCAGCAACTCACATGTAAACAGCCCTTCTCTTGTTTTAACTGCTCCAAGCCTACCCTGTGCCACATGGGCCTGGAGTGTGCTTACGTAAGAAGGGACTGCAGCATTGCCTGGCATGTAGCATATTTTGCTTAAGAGAAATCTGCTGAAGTCCAAGGGCAGGCCCAGGCCTTACAGTTTTGGATAGAGGTGCTCTCAGTGGTGGAACACTGAACTGTGGCTGGAGCAAATGATGTCATTAGAGATCCTCTTACCATGGTCAATGTCAAAATTAAGATAGGAAGTTCAAGGACAAACTGCACTTTTCCAGGCAAATATAAGTTAGAAAAGCAGTCTGGACCTTAGACTCTTACCTTTAAAATCAATACTTTAAAAACTTAAACATCAACTGAAATTCATCCTGTCCTGTGTGGCTTTTTTGGTTTTTGGGAAGCTTTTATTGAAAAAAATATAGTTTCATATCAAAATATATTCTTTGAGTATATTTTAACTCCCACTACACATTCAGAAAACAGGGAGAAAGCATGTGAGTCACTCCTACATTCAAAACAAATAACAAACCCAAACTAAAAATATAAGATATTGAGAAGAAAGATATTTGAGGAGACAGAGATAAACTTGAAGGCTCACTACTTCAGAGCTAAGAAATGAAAGAGCTGGAATACCTGTTGGGTCCTTTAATGAATAGAAAATGAAAACTCGAATCAACTACAGCTACTTTGGAATACCATGTAGAGTCCATCCGAAAAGCACTCCCATGACAGACTTGTGTCAAACATTCCCTAATGCAAGGATTGCTCCGGCTTGGGAGCATCAAATTAATAACAGAAACAGTACCGTTGACTTCTTGTTCTGGTTCATGGGAGGGGAGAAGACAGAATCCAGTCTGCTACAAATGTTGCGGCCGAAGCTGGACAACATGCCCCTAAGTTTGGCGCGTCCTCGCCCAGCGCCCTGGCCCCCACCCCTGCTCTGGGTACCCAGGGACTCGGCACCAAGGAGAGGCCCTGGCAGAGAACAGAACAGACTGGCAGCTGGGGCTGCAGACCCACGCGGTCAATCCAGGAGGAAGGGCGGGTCCTCCTCTGCCTCCACCAACCCCCCTCCCCCCTCAGCAGTAGGCCCTCGATGTTCCCCTCCCCCTGACCCCTTGCCCCTCAGGCAAGTCACCTGGCTTGGCTTGATTGTCTTCCTGCTGCTTGTTCCCTCCAGCCTCCTCCTTGGACGTAGCTCGCCCTTCAGTCACGGGGCCGCCCAGCGCCTCCAGCTGGTGCCAAGGCTGCAGGAAGCGCTGTCCCCAGATGGAGCTGGGACCCTGCCCCGCGCGGCTGCCACCAGGGCAAAACTGCCACCAGCTCCCGCTGGTATGGCCGGTGGGGAGGGGCGGCTGCAACTTTGCTCCTGGACGCGTGAGGAGGGGGCGCCCGTCTTCAAACTCCTTGCTGTGCCTCCAAGCTCCCCAGGCAAGGGATTTTATGTATTTATGTATTGTTTTATTTATGTATTTATTTTAATAAAGAGGGAAGTCAGATTCTTGCCCTCAAGTTCTCTCTCTAGAGCTCTGTTCAAAGGCTGCGGGAGGCGTGCCCCTATGAAGCGGTCACAGGAGGGGAAGCGGGTGGCCAGTGAGAGCCTGGCCGCAGGGTTCCTCCAGACCGAGCTTTTCTGGCCAGAGCCAGAACCCCCAGGGAGAGACAGCAGCCTGGAGAGACCGGGCCAGAGGAGGGGAAGCTATGACCCGGACCTGGATCGCAGAAGTAGGAACTGGAAGTGACAGCGGCACAGGGCAGAGCAGCAGCAGCAACAGCAGCGGCAGTGGTGGTGGTGGTGGCAGTGGCAGTAGCAGCCTTAGCACCCCAGTAGCCAGGGAAGGAGCAAAAGCCGCTAAGGGCTGCAGCTATACAGCGCGTGCTGCTGCCACCCAGTTCCCAAGATCAGGGCTACTGGTGCCTGGTCTATCCAGGGTCATTGCCAAACCCCACGATGAGAATGCTGGAGTCAAGGACTAGCCGTTATTAGTTAGTGGGCTGCTTTCCTCTCCTACCCCTGGGATGCAACTGGGGACATGCAAGCTGGGACATCCCCCTACCCTCTTCCCCCAATCAGAGACGCACTCAATGGCTCTTCACACTCATCTCTTCCCTGAAGAGACCCCAAATCATATAGCCTTTTCAAAGGAACACATGCTGGGCATGGGTTCTACCACCCAACTCCATCCCGGGCTCCTTTGATGTTTAGAGACATGGTCCCATACATAACCCAGATTAGCCTGGAACTCATATCATCCTGCCCCACCTTGTAGAGTAGAGAGCATGTGTCTGCTACAGTGTATATTTTGAAGCTCAAGTTTTATAGAAATGGAACACAGTTAGTAAAGATTAGGTCAGCTAGAGTAGCAGGAGTGTTACATTGACTCAACTAGTAAAGTAAACAAAGGTGCCAAAACTCCCTTTAGTCTTCCAACTCATTAAATTGAGTGAAAGTTTTGCCCAGTGAAAACAAATGAGAAAGGGCCAGATCATGAGGCATTGTCCAACTTCTATGCAGGCTTCTTAGCTTGGTGTGTTGGTTCACCCCCTTTAATCCCAGCACTAGGAAGGCAAAGGCAAGCCGATCTCTGTGAGTTCGAGGCCAGCTTGATCTACATAGTGAGTTCCAAACCAATCAGGGTTTCATAGTGAGTGGATTAGAGCAATTCTGACTTCATATAAGCATCCCTGCCAGGGCTTGAAGAAGTCCACTGTGCCATTAGTGGTCTGCTCTATTTTCCTACTTTCCTAGAGCTAGAGCTAGTAGCAGATTTAACTTTGACTCATGAACATTGGTAAAACTGCCTTACTTCTAGGACTGCCTCCCTGCAGAACAGTCCCTGGGAAATAGCAACTGGTCCATCCATCCCACAGGCCTCACTTTGGGGAGGGCAGTCTGTGTGCTGTTGTAGTGACAAGGCAGATGGAGTGACTCAGGAAGTCAGGAGGAAGTGAGGGGGTGGAGCAGAGAAAAGCCATACTGCTACCAGCTGGTATTGAAAGGAAGGATGGAAAGAGAGAGAGAGAGAGAGAGAGAGAGAGAGAGAGAGAACGTAGTTGAATCACATATTCGATGACCTCTTGGTGAACAAAACTTTTTTTTTTTTTTTTAAACAAAGTAAGCTAGCTGGGTCCAGAAACAGAGAACATGTCTGTTTCTGCAAAATAGAAATGGGAGGTGGGAGAGTGTCCTAGGCAGGGCGTAGCAATAGGAGACAAGAAAGGAAAAGTATCTACTGGGAATGAAAGGAAAAAAATCCCTGGGCTAGAGCTTCCACAGGACGACTATTCCCATGGTTATTGCCAAACAGTACTGCCAGAGAAGGAACACTCAGGACACTCTGAACTGATCAGATCCTGTGATTTCTAAAACTCATGTTGTTGAGCGACTTCCTGGTCTCATTAGTGACTTTACCTAAAAATTAGAATTTTTTAATATAGTTTTGACTTGACTGAATATTCCACACACATATACACCCCTCATTTCCTCCAATCTTTGAGAAAATAAGAAAGATGTATGTGGTTTCCAAAGAAAAAATACAAAAGGACTCTAAGGAGTGACAGTATGCCTAAATTCATTTGGAAACATGAAATACAAGCCATAGCAAGAAAAGAGAAAGAAATACTATTTCATGCATCACGTTGTCAAACTTTAAAGATAAAAAGATAAATAATGCAGAGTGGTGACAGGGACATGAGGAAGAAAACACTTTCTATGCTTTTGGTGGAAATGCAAGTTCATAGAGCAATTTCGTAGGTGAATTTGACATTATCTATTGAAATCTGTCACAGTCATTCCATTTCTATGATGAGAGATTCTTCAAGAATAATCACAAATGCACACAAAATTACCCGTATATATACAACGTAAATCACCAGGATTTATGACAGGAATGAAGGACTGATGCAACATGTGAGTATCAATCAACGCAACGTATCAGCATAATAAAGAGCTTAAATTCATGATCATCTCAACAGAATGTACGAATGCACAAAGGAAACTGGGGCGGGGGGTGAGGCTTCAGTGGATAAAATGCTTGCCACACAAGCATGAGGACCTGGATTTGAATCCCCAGAATGGATGTAAAGCCAGGCACAGCAACACACATCTGTAATCTGAGTGGAGATGGAGGCGGAGGAAGAGCCCTTGGAAAGTTCACATGGAGCTGGCTTGCAGTATGCAGCACTGAACAACAAAGAAACTCACAGTAACACGGGGTAGGTGAGATGTAACACCCAGGGTTGTCCTCTGATCTCCACTTGCAAACTTGGACTCATATACATAAACATACTCATAACATAGCATACACACATGGGGCACATTCATTTAGCTGAGGATGATCCAGAACTCTGGAACCTCCTACCTCTACCTCCCAAACCTCCAGAGTTTGGCAAAATGCCTCATCTTTTGCAACAACAAGAAGCCAAAAAACAAAACAAAACAAAAAAATCCAAATGAAAACACTTAATGAACTAGTATTAAAAGGAAATTTTCTCACTACTAAGATTCATTTATGACAAAAAAAACCCACACCTAACATCATACCTACCAGTGAAAGACTAATACTTTCTTAATTAAGATCAAAACATAAACAAGGAACTTGCTTCTACTTCTACTCAATATATACTAGAACTTTTAGCCTGATAAGGTAGCACAGAAAATAAATAAAATTTATTTTTATGACCACACTCAAAAGGAAGAAGTACAAGTATCCCCTATTCATATATGACATAAGCTCATATAACAAAAATCAAAAACTCCACTAAGAAACAATTAGAACTCATAAGCAAATTGAAAAGTTTAAAGATACAAGATAAATATTAAAAACTAATGTATTTCCATGCACTAGCAAGGAATGCTACGAAGCCAAATTAAGAAGACAATTCTGGCCCAGCAGTGGCATCACACGCCTTTAATCCCAGCACTAGGGAGGCAGAGGCAGGTGGATAACTTGAGTTCGAGGCCAGTCTGGTCTACAAAGTGAGTCCAGGACAGCCAGGGCTACACAGAGAAACCCTGTCTCAAAATGATTGACATAAATACTTAAAAAAAAAGACATCCTACATGTAATAGCATCCAGAATGTACCCCCATACTTGGAGGCAGAGGCAAGAAGTTCAAGGAGTTCAAAGTCATCATTACCTAATTAGTTAAAAAATATAAGGCCAGAGTAGGTTGCATGAGTCTTTATTTCACACACAAAAAAAGTATAAAATACTTGGGAAAAATTGAGTCAAAGTGGTATAGGACACATATGCTAAAAGCTATAAAAACAAAATAGAAGGAAATTAAAGAAGACTTAAGTGCCTGGAAAGATAATCATGTTCGAAGATTCAAAGACTTAGTCACTGAGAAAGCACTATTCCTCAAAGTGATCTGTGATAAGTTTAACACAGTCCTGTCAAGGTTTTAGATGGCTGTTTTTAAGAAATAGAGACAGAAAAATTGTCACAAGTTCAAGGCCAGCCTGCTCTACATAGCAAGTTCTGGGCCAGGCAGGACTTTATAACAAAAGCCTAACTCAAAAATACATACATACATACATACATACATACATACATACATACATACATGAGAAAAGAAAATAAAGGCAGGAGACATTCAGGGATCTAGAATATTCCAAAACAGTTTTGTACCTAAGAACAAATTAAAGGACTCACACTTTCTGACTTTAAAAGCTAGCTAAAGGGGAGAAAAGTAGTCTTTTTAACAAATGGTGATTAGAAAACTGCATGTCAACATCCAGAAAAACTAACTTGGGGACAGTGAAATGGGCCAGTGGATAAAGGCACTTGCTGCCAAGCCTGATGACCTGAGTTCAATTCCTATAACCCACATAATGGAAGAAAATAATGTCAATTTGTAATGCATAGCATGTGCATTTTTTAAAGAATTAATTTGGACTCCAGCCATATATATAGTATGGTATGGTATATACCATATATACAAATTAACTTAAAAGGGATCAAAGGCTCTGATGTGAGAGCCAAATGATAACATTCTTAGAGGAATATGCAAGTATTCATGACCTTGGATTGTACAAGCATCTCTCAGATGAAAGCAAAAGTCAATGTAAAAAAAATATAGATGAGAGTTGGGGAGATTGTTCAATGGGTAAAAGTGTTTGTTGAGTAAGCATGCCAACATGAATTGTACCTCCAGAACCCGATGGCTCGGTAGGTAAGAGCACTGGCTACTCTTCAAGAGGACCTGGATTCAATTTCCAGCACTCGATTGGTGGCTCATAGCCATCCGACTCCAGGGGATCGTCACCTTCTATATACTCCATGAGCACCAGGTAAGGAAGTGGTGCACAAACATACATACAGGCAACCACCCATAGACATAAAATACATGTTTAATTGAAAAAACAGCCAGATGCCTTGGTGCACATCTGTAACCCCAGCAGTCTCATGATGAGATGAGAATCAATCATGAGAAAATTGCTGGGAAGCTCTCAGAGTAGCTAGCCTAGAGGACACACCCCCACAACAGAAATGAGACAGTCCCTGTCTTAACAAGGCATAAGGTGAGAAATAACTACTGAAAATTGTTCTCTGATCTCCACTCACACTGCAGCAGACACACAGACATCCACGCAAAAATAAAATAAGACACAATAAAATTTTTAAAAAATGAGTTCATTAAAATGTTTCAAAAGATAGTATGAAAGTTGGAAAGTATTGGTTCTCCAGATTTCTCTGTTATTAGCTGTATGAACCACTAGAGACATTAAGCACTCATACACAGAGACAACAGAAGAACAGAGGGCATCTGGAGAGGACATGTGATCACAAACCTGTAATGTGGTCCCCACACCTCTGAGCCCAATACTCAGTCACCAGTTGTGTGACTCAGTGTTACAGTCTTCCAAATCAACTGATTCAAACTGGCAGCCTTTTCTTCGGATAAATAATAGCATGCCCTGGGAAAGAGCTAAGCCCTGTTCTTGCTTTTCATACCTTTAGAGCTTTACAAACTTAACTGAGATCCACTGGGCATGCCTGTCTTGTGCCACACACTATTCTAAGCACTTGATGTCTGAGTGCTCTCTCTCTCTCTCTCTCTCTCTCTCTCTCTCTCTCTCTCTCTC
>CAJQZJ010033871.1:1564326-1628383 GCA_907164525.1 Lophiomys imhausi | reverse complement strand
GCACCAGGTAAAATAGTCATACTGTACAGAAATTTATGATAAGGCAAAGTTTAATTGCAGAGCTCTACATTGACAAATGCAGGCCATCACTGCCTCTCTTCACATATGTGAGACATCCAGTTAATTATGGCTGTCTCCTGTTAAGTCTCACAATCCTTTTCTTGTTCCCCCTCATCCAGGTTTTTTGATATGGTTAGTTGCATGTAGCTCAGGCTGGCTTTAATTCCATATGTAGCTGAGGCTGGCTTTGAACACCTGATCCTTCTGCCTCTACCTCTCAAGTGTTAGGATTATAGGCATGCAACACAAAATCCAGTTTATAGGGTGCTTGGAGTTGACCCTAGGACTTTGTGCATGCTAGACAAGCACTCTACCAACTGAGCTATATACCCAGGCCAATTTAGTAAAATTGACATTTGCAGGCTATTTGGTCTCAATCACACAGAATCTAGATCAGTGGTCCTCAACCTGTGGGTTTCGACCCCTTTGGTGGCCAAACACTCTTTTACAATATCATATATCCTGCAAATCAGATATTTATATTATAATTCATAACAGTATCAAAGTTACAGCTATGAAGTAGCAATGAAATAATTTTATGGTTGGGGGTCACCATAACATGAGGAACTGCATTAGGAAGGTTGAGAGCCAATGCTCTAGATAAACTTTTTCTATCAGTCTCAAAGTGTGCATGTGCATACCTAACCCACAAGCTATCTCCAATTAAAAAACAGTCACAATGAAAGCTTAATTTCCTCCAATAAACTCTCACTAGATACACAATCCACTCTTAAGGTCAGGCTGCATGCCCAGCAGTAGATGGCCAACACACAACGAACTCCATGGCAGCTTTGGAGGTTCTTTGTCTCATAATTCTTTGCCAGGGCTTCTTCTTTTTTCTTTTTGTAAACCTTACATGTCCTCTGTGTTTATATTGTGGCCTCTGATTCTGTGTTTTCACAGGATTCCTGTGTGTGTGCACATGTGTGTGTCATTGCATCTATTTGTGTTTCTTGTACTTTTTCTTTGGCTCTTTTTTTTCTTTTTGCTTATTTTGTCCTATTCTGACTTGTTTGTTTTTCTCTTGTTTGATTATTATTCTTTAGATGCCTGTTTTTGAGCACAGACAGAAAGGGTGTGGATCTGGATGGGAGGGGAGGTGGGAAAGTGCTAGGGGGGGCTTAGGGAGGGAAAACTGTAAACGTAATGTATGAAAAAGCTATTTTCTTTCTCTTTTTAACATTTATTTGTTTATTCAAGTTACATCTCCATCACAGTCCCCTCCATTCTCCCCTCCCGGTTCCTCCTCTCCCTCCTTTTCTTCTCCTCGGGTAGGGGTGGTCCCATCCCTATCAAGCCCCCTCAGCTCATCAGTCACATGAGGGCTAAGAGCTTCCTCTTGCACTGGGGCCCAACATGACAGATCCACTAGAGTAAGGTGTTCCACCACCAGGCACCAAAGCCCATGACAGACGCTGCTCCCACCACCACTTGCCAAGGGATCTGTATGAAGGCAAAGTTGCCTACCATCTATATATGTATTGGTGTGTGTGTGGGGGGGGGGGGTAGGTCAGGTCTATATATGCTGAAAAAGCTATTTTCAATGAAACAAAATTTAAAAGAAGAAAAGTGTGCATGTGCCATTTCAACTCCTTTTTTCCTTCCTCCTCTCCACATCAGAAACAGCTTCTCATGTGCTTTCAGTCCTTTTATGCTGGCTTGTGTTTTCAAGGATCTCCCAGAAAGGGAATTATACAATATGGTAGTGTTACTGGTACTCATAATATGGACCAGGTGATTCTAGGTTCTTGATTTTTCAATCAAAGAACTGAAGCAAAGGCTCACATATATTGTGAAAGTAGCAAGAAAACTTTATTCAAAGTGAAGCAACAGTATAGATCAAAGGGAACACACTATCAAGGTTGATAGCAGTCACGTGACTGAAGGTACTCAAGGGCACCTGATTATCAGACATTAGCAACATGTTGTTAAAGAGCGTAACATATTTCCATTGTTTAAAGCAGGTATATGTGCAGGTTGGGGGGTCCCCAAGTTGTCACCATGTTGCTAGGTGCATTGTTAGCAAAAGGAGGTGAACATATCCTAAGTCAAGTAGAGTTTCATGCTTCTAAGCAATTCCCTATGTCTCAGTACTTTGCTTTCTGTGGTGTCTTAACACCAACATTTTGAGATTCAGTGATGTAGTTGAATTTATCCATAATTCTATAGTGAAGATTTTTACCTCTGTGTTTCTGACTTGTTGTACTTATAAGTAAAACAAATATAGTCAATCAAAATTTTAATTGGATTTGATCCATGACCAAATATATGTAGTGGAAATAAACAGAATCCATTTGTTGATAAGTTTACTTCCTCAATATGACCTATTTAAAGAAAGTTTTGTTTATCGTTTGAACAGCATCACAATTACTTAGGCAAAATTTACTCTGCAAGCAAACAAAAGCTGGCAGTGTTATTGAGATACTACTTATATTTTATGATGGCAAGCAAAGCCTGAGTAATTTCAGAAATATACTGTAATCCAAAATAGGCTCATGTCCAGTGTCACCTGGTTAAAAAAAAATGTGCCTTATTTTGCTTTTTGTATTATTTTATTGAGACAAGTTTTCACTGTGTGGCCCTGGTTAGCCTTGGACTCAATAATTAAACCAGGTGGGCTTCAAACTCATGGTGATTCTCCTGCCCCAATCTCTTTAGTGGAGGATAGATATGACCCATCACTTCCAACTTTCTACTCCAGTTTAAACATTTAGCTATAGTAAATTACTTTAATAATGGAAAGGCAGAGAGGGTCACAAACTATCACATCAAGGCAAAAGAAATAGCTGTTAATATTGAGATTTAAAAGTTAGATTTGTTAAAGAATAACGTCAGGGCAGTCAAGCTTCTATGTGAAGTCACTAACTCTGGAACCCAGGCTGGCTTGGGACGCAGGTAAAAACAAGAAAGGAGCTGATGAGCTGGAAAATAAAGTGAGAGCAGATACTGGATGTCACAAGAACTAAACAGGCTTCCCAGAAGGGCATTAGGAAAAAGAACAAAAGTCTAGCTTCACACTCTCTGTCCCACTGAATCTACCTGCTTAAAGGTTTGCCTCCCTCCTTTTATCCTAATGAATACTCCAGAAGACCCCTGTTAGCTAGTTTTGTTCTGTTTTGGTTTTATGCTTCTAGTGATATCCTACTTTAAAAAAATCCTTCAAAGGAGTTGGACATGATGGTGCAAGCCTGTCATCTCAGTACTTGGGTGGTGAAGGCGGGAAGATCATGAATTCAGGGACATTCTTGCCTGCATAGTGAGTTTGAGGCCAGCATGAGTTATGTGAAACCCCTACTTAAGAAGATAAAACCCTTCAAAGGCTTTCCATTGCCTAAAGCAGTGATTGATAAACAAGAATGTGCACAATGATAACCTCCTGGTTGCAGCAGAGAAAAAGGAATGAGGGTAGAATTGGAGCTGAAAAATACGGTAGCATTTCATTAGAATTAAAAAGACCCAAATGAAATGAGGCATATGTGAATATACATTAAAGCTAACTGATGAGTAAACTGGGACCTATTATACTATTTTCTTCACCTTTATTTTTTTAATCTATTTATTGTATTCATTTATTTTGATTTTTTTGTTTTGTTTTTCGAGACACGGTTTCTCTATGTATCCGACTGTACTGGACTCAGTTTGTAGACCTGGCTAGGCTCGAACTCAGAACTCAGAGAAATCTGCTTGCCTCTGCCTCCCAAGTGCTGGGATTAAAGGCATGCACCACCATGCCCAGCTATTTTATTTACTTTTACGAATTTGAAATATTCACAATTGACTTATTAGTCTAACCACAAATCTATTGGGGCACTTGTTAAAACAAATATCTGGTGGAACTATGCCCAGTTCTTCTAGTTCCTAAGACAAGTGGAGTCCTCCACTTGACTCCAATACAGACAGACCAAGGTCACACTTGAAGAAACAGCTTGGGTTCTGAGCTTTTACTCCAGTCCAGCCCCTGGCAGTATCTGGTTGGTTTCAATATCCACAAGAACCATTGAACACCATGTCCACTCAGTTCCTCGGTTCTCAGACTGCTTCTGACTGTGACTGATGTATTACCTCTCAGATTGCCTTTATGCCTGCTCTCTCTGGAAACAGACTTGGAATTTTCAAATGCTTTTCTCTTTCCCAGTTAGCACAATATTAAGTGTTATCACTGAAGGATGAGGGAGAAGTAGTGAAGATTACTTCCTGTTTCCTCACTCCACAGGCTCTTGCTGAACCCCTGGCTCTCCTCACACTCACCTTCTCTAGCTCTGGCTTCTCTAACATATGATCAGGAGCAGTTTTGCAGTGAAGCATCTGTGATGAGACACCTCCCATGTGAACAGGGCCCCCCAGAGGAGCATCTTGTCAGGAGGTTGCAGACGGCTGATGTCCACCAAGCTCCACTGACTCAGTATAGTGCAAAGTTCTAACAAGGCCTGGGCTCAGGTATGATGGAGAGGCAGTCATCACAGCCCACAGGCATTGGTTGTGGCATGTTATATTTATCATATCTACTATTCGATATTAATCTGCTAGTCCTACATTCTTTTAGAGTTCCCTTTACTTCTTTTGACCACTATATGAGTTTTACTTCTAGCCGGCCCTTCCACACCCCAATTCTCTAATCTTCTGTTACTGTTAGCATCTTAAATTTGTAGCCTAGGTTAGTCTCAGACTTGCTAAGTGAGTCAGTTTAAGCTCAATCATGGAGAAACCTTACAGTAATTTGAAAAGGAAAACCAGCAATACTTGCACACGCCTTTAACCCAACACTGAGGAGGCAGAGGCAGATGAATCTCTGTGAGCTGGAGGCCAGCCTGGTCTACAGAGTGAGTTTCAGGACAACCAGAGCTACAGAATAAGACCCTGTCTCAAAAATAGAAAAGAAAAGAGAAAAAGAAAGAAAAGAAAGTAACCAGAGGGACTGAAGAGATGGCCGAGTGGGTAAAGTGCTGGTTGCACAAACATGCTGGGATTATAGGGGCTAGCCACCATACCTACTCTTATTACTTTTTACTTTTTGAGACAAGATCTCATGTAGTCAGTCAGAATTCAAGACCTCTACCTCCCAAGCCCTGGGACTCTAGGAGGTATGCCCCATACCTGGCTGTTAATTTTTTGTATGTGTGGTATGCATATGTGTGGACATATGCAGGCAGGTGCACATTCCCACACATATACTTGTGGAGGCCAGAGGTAGACTTCAGGTAGCAACCTCTACTGATCTCCACATTGGTTTTTGAGACAAAAGCTCTCACTGAACCTGGAACTCCTTGTTCTGACTAAACCAGCTAGCCAGTGAGACCCAGAACCTGCATGTCTCCAATTCCCAAGAGCTAGGGTTACAGACTGTCCTAGTTTGTCATCACCAAAAGCAAGTGGGGATGGGTTTGAGTCCATCATGAAAGGAAACCAGAACAGAAACTCAAGGCAGGAACTGTAGCAAAGACCACAGAGGAAAAGTGCTTACTAGTTTGTTTCGAGTGCATTGCTCAATTTGCTTTCTTGTACAAGCCAAGACCACCTTCCCAGAAGTGGGCTAAGTCCTCTTACATTCACTCATTAAGGCAGAATTAAGACAGGCTCACAGACCAATGTGACGGAGGAGGCAATTTCTCAGCTGAGGTTCCCTCTTCCCAAGTGACTCTAGTTTACATCAATTTGAATTAAAAACCAAACAAATTACCAGCAGGAATCCACATACCACTACATCCAGCTTTTATGTTCTGGGGATCTGAACTCAGGTCATGATGATGCCTACTACGCAGTAAGGACTTTGCCTACTGAGCTACCCCCCCACCCTGGCTAGTAACTCTTTATGCTAAATTTTTACTTTCCAAATTACTATAAGGTGACTTCAACCTGATTGAGTCTAAACAGATTCACTTTATTAACTTCAAAGAAGCAAACAAATTGCAAGATTATACCTTGTACCTTGTCATCACACAAAATGCTCTGCTTCCTGAGTCATGAATTGAAGCATATTTTTTTCGTCTCTCCCACTATAATTCCCTGACCTTGTAGAGGTCTCCAAATAATTTCCCATAAGGGTTGTATAAATTTGCATTCCCACAACGATGTTATAATTTCCTATTGACTACTTGATAGTTCAGATTTCAAAAATTTTAAAACAATTTTTATTTATTTTCTTAAAGATTTATTTATTTAATGTTTATCTCTATGCCCATGTACACCTGTATGTCAGAAGAGGGAATCAGATCACATTACAGATGGTTGTGAGTCACCATGTATGTGCTGGAAATTGAATTCAGGACCTCTGGAAGAGCAGCCAGTGCTCTTAAACACTGAGCCATCTCTCCAGCCTCAATTGCTAAATTTTTACTTACACTATACACAAGAAAAAGAGAGAGAGAGAAAGAGAGAGAGAGAGAGAGAATGGGAAAGGGAAGTATGAAGAAAAAAGAAAGAAATGAAAGCTTTGGTATGGTGGTTCATGTCTAGAATCACAGTTCTTGAGAGCTGAGGCAAGGTGGATGGACAATTTGAATTCAGGAGTTCAAGACCTGGATAGAATAATGAGATTTAATTTAAAGAATAGTTAAAAATAAAACAAAACCAAATCAACCACAACATAAAAACAACTCATAGACTGAGATGAAAACCATATTTGAAAATCATATATCTATGATACAGGACTTGTATGTAGACTTGTAAAGAACCCATAGTTCAATAATATGACAACTAAAAGTAAGTAGATACTTGTCAAAAATATGCATAGAGCCAATAAGCATTTGAAAAATGCTCAACATCTTTGGCAATCAGAGAATTATAAAACCCAACAGGATTCCACTTCACAAGCGTTAGGATGGCTGGAATAAAAAAAGACATCAAAGTTGGACACGGTAGTATATGCCTGAAATCCCAGCAATATGGAGGGAGAGACAGGAAGATCGTAGTTAAAGGCCAGCTCCAGTTACATATTGAGTTCAAACCCACCCTTGTCTACTATGGTCTACTATGAAGGTATGTCTCAAAATAACCAAGAAACAAATGCATCGCATGATTAATGGATAAACTATTATGGTACAATATTTATCACAAGAATGAATAAAATACTGATTACTACTATATCCTGGATAAGCTTTTAAAATGTCAAATGATATGAAAGAAGCTGGACAGGAGATCATGTATTTTGATTCCATTCACATGAAATAGCGAGAATAAGCAAATCCAAAAAAGACAAAGTAGAGGAGTGATTTCCCGGAGTTGGAACAATGGTTGAGGAAAAGGGACTAGTGACTGCTAATGGGTATGAGTGGGCTGGAGGGAGGGGTTACAAGGATTCTCTAACATTAGCATGGTGACGGTTGTACAACCCTGTGACTATGCAGAAAACTACTGAACAATATATACACTTTAAGTAGCTGAATTTTGTGCTCTGTAAACCATATTTCAATAAACTGTCTTCCTCTTTTTAGAAAGGCAACTGTGAATTAAAAAAAAAGACTGCCTGAGCTTAAGGCACCATGTTTACAACACAGCCAGCAGGATGAAAAAGGACAAATCTAGCCAGGTGTGGTGGTGCACACCTTTAATCCCAGCACTTCGGAGGCAGAGGTAGGCAGGTCTCTGTGAGTTTGAGGCCAGCCTGATTTACAAAGTGAGTCTAAGACAGCCAGGACTACACAGAGAAACCTTGTCTCAAAAAATGAAACAAAACAAAACAAGAAATAAGGAAAGAAAAGGAAAAGGACAAACCTCATCAAGCCCCAGGGTGTATTAGAGTTAAAGGAATGCTATAAAGAGTTTCTTCACACCTACTATCATACAATTCAACAACTGGTCACATCTGTAACATTTCATTTACCTATATAAATGCAATGGCTATTCTTAATTTTATTAATTTATTTGTTCATGTAACTATGTTTTTGAGACAAGTTCTCAATGTAGCTCCCCATTGGCATAAAACTCATTATGTAGTCAAGGCAAGCCTTGAACTCCTAATCTTCCAGCCTCCACTTTCCAAGTGCTCAGATTATAGGCCTGTCTCACCATGGCCAGCTCTGGATCCTGTTTTCTTTCTTTTTATTATTGGTATGTTTGTGTGCATATGCCAGAGTGCATGCATGTGTGTGTGTGTGTGTGTGTGTGTGTGTGTGTGTGTCGTTTATGTCCCATATCTGGAATCAAGAGGACAACTTCTAAGAGTCAATTCTTACTTTTCACCATTGGCTCAAACTTTTACAGTGATTTTTTTTTTTTTTTTTTTTTTTTTTTGCCAACCAAGCCATATCTCCAGGCCTTGATCATGTTTTCTACACTTTGGAATATGTGAGACCGAACACAACTTTTCTTAGCCACACAAAAATCTGAGACACTGCCAGAATCAGGGGAGGAGGGAGAGGGAAAAGAAAGATAATATCAATTCCCCTCCTAAAAGAAAGAAATACATCCAGGAAAACAGCCAATTAAAAATATCAGCCAGGTCCCAGGTTTGAAACCCCACAGTTGTATGACCCAAGAATGTCTCCTGATTCCCCACAGCCTGTCTTCCCCACCTCCCCCCTTGGAAGGATTTGGCCTTGCTGAGCAGCTGTGGGTGAGGTAGATAACAGAACAGAGTTGGGGAACTGCAAGGCCTTGACAGAAAACTCCTTAGAGACAGGGCTGCAGCTTTCAAATGGAGGGCTTGACTGATGGGTGGGTGGCATCAGGGCAGCCTAGGACTCCTTGAGAGACTAGACTGGTAAAAGCAGAAATCCAGCAGGCCACAGGCAGGGGACAGGAAAACAGGTCTGAGTGTCCCACCTCTGTCAGGCATACTCAGACTCAGATAGGGCGAGGGCCCTGCCTGAGGTCATACGATCTAAACTCACAGTGCCAGGGACACACACAAGAAGAGAACTGGATTTGGGAGAGGTGGCCTAAAGCTAGACCTCTGGCTGAGAGCTCTGGTTTTGCTTCATCAAGCAGCCTGTCTCCATCCTTAGACCTTTATCAAGGCAGCCCTGTAGATATGTGAGTTCTGTATATACGTGTAAGTGTGCACATGGGTGAGGAAGTCAGAGGACAGCTTGAAGGAATCAGTTCTCAGCAGAAGGGGTCTGAGCCTTGTCCCCAGTCCTTCTCAGCCTAGCACTTGTTTGTCTTCCATATTTCCACTGGAAAGAAGTGACAGACCAGGACAGGGGCATCCTCTCCAGACTGGGACACTAAGGCTGTGCAGCATGAATGTCCCTCAGAGAAGCAAGCTGGCTAGAGATCGGGAAACAGAAATGGTTGGGGTAGTAGCTTGTACACAGCCATAAAGGGCATAAGTGACTCATTGGATCAGTAATGCAGGTGTTTACAATACAGGCAGGGTCTGGGTTCACCTCAGATGGGTAACAATATATGAAAGGCTGTCCCCAGAAATAGCATGGACAATTGGGGTGTCCTGACCAAAACTTTAGGGACAAAGGCTAGACAGAAAAAAGTGAGGTTGGTTTTATTGTTTTGCTTTTTGTTTGTTTGCTTGTTTGTTTGAGACAGGGTCTCTCTACATAGCCCTAGCTGTCCTAGAACTCACTACGTAGATCAAGTTGGCCTTGAACTCACAGAAATAGACCTGTCTCTGCCTCTGGAGTGCTGGGATTAAAAGCATATTCCATAACACACAGCATTTGGCTTTATTTTAAATGATTGGTATCTAATGTGTTTTTTAAATGTTAAGATGGCAACTTCAGGACTTATACAATGGATCCACTTTTTTGATACAGGGTTTCTCTGCGTATCCCTGGCTTTCCCAGATTCACTTTGTAGACCTGGCTAGCCTTGAACTCACTGCCTCTGCTTCCAGAGTGCTGGGATTAAAGTCATGAGCCACCACGCCCAGCTACATCAGTTTTTTTAAATGAAGTCAGGCTTCACAGAGCCTGTCCTCATCGGTGAACCTCATCAAGGTTCCATGCCTTGGTTCTTTCCTGTGAATTCTGAGCTCAGCCAAGATAGCCTAAAAGAGTGTGGTGTGAGGCTGCTGCAAGAAGCTCATAGCCAGAGCACTGGGACATGAGAAGGGGCATGGTTTGTGGTAGACCCCCTGTGCTGTGCCCCTCAGCACGAAGTGGCCTGGGAACAAGGTAGGGACCACTACATGGTGCTATGACAATCTAGAAGGTAAGGAGGGCACCTAGTCCAGGGCCAGGAGTTCCACCGGCTCTGGCAGAAGGCTCTTTAATCCCTGTCCCTCCCACTGTACAGAGTGGAACCTAAACTGACAGAGGCACCTGTCATCTGCCATGGAGCTGGGAGGGAAGGTGTGGGCTGCTGATGAGGTTGGGCCCTGGGAGGGGGTCAGTCAGGTCAGGGAGGCCTCTAAGTGCAGACAGGGAGTCTACTGTGATGTTGGTTCTGTGGAAACTGCTCTGCTGCAGTGCCCCAAACCCTTTTGGGGCCTTCAGGGATAGCATTCCCTTAAGCAATTCTGCTGCTCAAGCCAAACTGTGTGCCTGGAAAAGGGACAGCTTTGCAGACCTTGTTGGTCAGAGGACACCCAAACTGAAGGCATAAAGGAGCCACCCAGCAAGGTGCCTGGTGATGCAAGTCCTTGGAGAGGGGGAGGGCAGGCCTAACCTTTTATTAGGCCCCCGGGCTCTGGCCACTGTGCTAATGATAGTGTGCACTCCAGCCAGGGCCACCAGTTCCTACCAGACAGTCTTTCTAGGGGGAGGGGATGATCCCCAAGCCACACAGACTCTGCCATGCCTGTCTATGTGGGTGTCAGACAGCAGCACCTCTGCTAAAATAAAGGGATGGTGGTGCCAAAAAATCTGGCGGGAATACAGAAAAGCTGTACTTGAATATCGCTGGTGGTCACGAAAGAGCTACAGCTGTCTTGAAAACAGTTTGTAGTTTCTTGAAGGAAAAAAAAAGACCTAAACAATCACTTACTATGTAATTACATTTGTTAGCAGTTCCCTTAGAAATGAATATACAGGAACCTATAAATGAACGTTCTTGCATCTTTATCTGTGACAGTCCCAAAGTAGAAACAATTTAACTCAAAATACTTCTTTTTGAGACAGGAGTCTGCTGTGTAGCCCAAGCTGGCCTTGAACTCACTCTGTGATCCAAGCTGGCTGTAGACTCTTCAAATTCCTTCAGCCTCTGCTTCCGGAGTGCTGCTATTATAAGCATAAGATCACACACCTATCTCATTCAAATGTTCTCTTATAGGCAAATGCCTAAAACTGCTCTATATCCATAGTGTAGAATACCACTTCATGATACAGATAAATTAATGATTGATATATACAACAATTCAGGTGGAACACAAAGCATAATGTTGAACAAAAGTCAGTTTCAAAAAATTGAGTACTGTAGAGTTTTATTTATTAATACTCTTTTTATTGATTCAGGGTCTCATGTATCCCATGCTGACCTTTAGCTCAAATATGTAGCCCAGGCTGGCCTTGAGCTCCTGGTTTTCTTGCCTCTGCCTCTCAAGTACTGGGAATATAGGTGTGTGTAATCATCCAGTTTATTAATATTATTGAATTAATAGATACTCAGAGCATTCTTGGTGTCAGAGGTATAACATCTATAAAACTATTGGAGACTAGAGAGATGACAGTTAAGAGTGCTTATTCCAGCTGGGCAGTGGTGGCGCATGCCTTTAATCCCAGCACTTGGGAGGCAGAGGCAGGCAGATCTTTGGTTCGAGGCCAGCCTGGTCTACAAAGTGAGTCCGGGACAGCCAGGCTACACATAGAAACCCTGTCTCAAAAAACCAAAAAAAAAAAAAAAAAAAAGAAGAGTGCTTATTCCACCAGGAGAAGCCAGGAGCAAACAAGGAGGACATGCCATGGGGTAAATTAAAGAAAGTCATTTCATGTGGCGGGCTGGAACATCGCCATATTGTGGAGAATAATAGTCCAAATGGAAATATGTATATATGGGGTCATATTTGGGTAATAGAATTATGAGCTAGCTGAGATGGTTAGAATTGTACAACTCAGGCCTAAGCTTGTTAAAATCCACATGGTGTCTATGTGTATTCATTTATAATGGCCGGTTAAGGATTAACACCGCCGACCAATTAAATATAATATAAATACTGGTTAAATAATTTAATTAGCCATTTTTTCCTGCATATGGTGCCCAGTGTATGGCAATTAGAATCCATGCTTACAGCCTGAGAAGGCCCAGGTGAGAGATAGTTTCCTAGCCAAAGAGTGGGGAGTCGAATCGAATGCATTTCAAAGGTGCTGCTCCCTTAACAAAAGCTACTGCCTTACAGCAAAGGTGGAAAGCTTAGCTCTCCTTATATGCTAAATAACCGGCAGCCTTCTAAACAGAGCTTGAGAACCGAATTAACCACCTAGATTAAAAATGGAGAAATTCATAATATCTCAATATATATGGATTCCAATTGAGTTTGTTTCTCCTAACATACAGATGATTTTTACACTGACAATTGTGGTTCTATGTATACTTTTTGAGAAAGATCTGACTAGGATAGGCTTAAGGATCCCTGTAAAGGAGAGAGCTTACAGATGGAATGCTAAATTGCTGACAATAACAATGGGGAAAGAAGGGAGGCCCAACCCATAGAAAACAAATTGATGGCAGCTGGAACTCACAGTTGCCTGAGTACTAGGTGCTTATCAAGAGTATCTGGGAAAGGCCCACCAAGGATATACAGCTGAAGCTAAATTCCAGGAAATAATGAACAGAGCTTTAATTACAACATGGGATGACAATTAGACCAAGGTTTTGGAATGTTCTTGTTTCTTTGCTTGGATTTTGTTTAGATGTCTTTGATTTCCCTATATTGGTAGGAGATAAAAAGGATATTTTTGTCATTTAGCAATGCTAAAATATAAGAGATTTTTAAAGATATAAAGAGAAAGGGGTCACAAGCCAATCTCCTTAGATGTAGGGCTCCCACAGGAAAACTGGTTTCAAGAGAGATTTTAGGCCCTAAGGGAGATATGTTAATCCTTGGGTGTGATGGTGCATGGCTTTAATCTCAGCATTTAGGAGACAAAGACAGGTGGATCTCTGACCTTCGCCAAGGTCAGCCTGGTCTACAAAATAAATCCAAGACAAGGATATTAAAAAAAAATCCTGTCTCGAAATAAAAAATATATAGAGAGAGATATGTTACTTGTGAGAAATTATATATTTTCAGAGCAAAGGGACCAAACACCAAAGAAAATAAGACAAGCCCACATGGTCCAGCTCACAGACTGTTCCAGCCAGGACTTCAATGAAGCCTTGAACTTTCCTATCCAAAGTTCAACTTCAGACTACAAACTGCTCAGGACATTCAAATTGCTGAGCACATAGAGACTGGACAACAAATGTTACTATTAAATTGCTTAACCATTTTTTCCCATTTTATTTGGGCCCCCAAGTAGGTTTTCTACATCCCAATTCAGCAGGAAGCAGTTATAAGAGAGCGGTGCCCCATTCCCAAAAGGTGCGGGGATACTATTTTGGTCATTTGATATGTTATAGATGTTATTTAGGGGGATTGGTTACAAATTGTTAAATGGTCTTATTAAGCAAGGTATAGGAGATTAGACTCAAGGACTTTTCTATTTCTTTTTCTTTACTCTATCCTTCTTTCTCTCTTATATAGGGGGAAAGGACTTAAAAAGAAAAGGAAGAGGAATATATGTATATAATATAGAAATGATAAGATATAAGGACAGATTATTGAATCTGCTCTGAAACTTAAAATTATTGTTATTCTTAAAATGAGGTTGTCTTTTGATACAATGGTATAGAATTTTGTATATTGATAAAAAATAAGATTAATTTTGATAGAATTTTACAATTTGCTTATTCAATGATCAATAGATTTATAAATCAATAGATGTCTTCAAAATCATCAGAAATGTACAGAAAATGGCATTTAAAGATATTATTATTTTAAGAATTGTTTGACTTTAAGACAGTCAGCTCCTGGGACAGCTCTCATTTGACTTGGAAGAAAACAATGAGCATCAAAAAGAAATCTCCCATCAGGAGATAATTCCTATTGGACAAAAATGTCCCTGCTCTCTCAACAGACTATATACAGTCCAAAGATGGTCCAGAGCTTGAATGCAGGTAAGTTGATATCCTGATTCTGCAGAGACAGAACGGGAAAATCCTTATTTCCTGCTGCACAATTATGTCTGTGAGATATGCTTATCCAGAAGGCTGAAGAGGATGCTCCAATGGTATCGAGATATATTTGGGACTGTCTAGGCAGCAAACTGTCATTTTTTTTCTTTTTGGACGATGCTTTTCTGTGCTTCCTATTCACTCCAATAATAACTTTATCCCTTCTTATGTCTTTGATGGGGTTGAAGGCATAATAGCTATAAAATTTCAATTAAACTTGAGTTATTTAGGCTTTAAAAGAAAATATAGGATATGATAGAAATTATTTAGGTTCAGACTTTAGACACACCAAGATAGGTGATTTTTTTTCAAGATTGCCCAATACAAATAGGCTAAACATTATTTGTGTACCTTTTATATATGGTTTTCTTGATTGATCCATATTTGTTTTTATTGTTTTTACTATATGAGTTAAAAATTTAGCCTGTTTATTAAACAAAAGGAGGGAAATGATGGGGTGGTGTTAAGCATTCTAAATGTTGATTGGTCTTGCTTGCTGTCTGTTACTTACTTTGTCTGTGATTGGCTAAATAAATGCTGAGGCCTGGAGATTGGGCAAAGACAGAGGTAGGCAGGACTAAGGTGCACAGGCTTTTGAGAGCACCTTGGGAGTAAGAAGCCTCAAAGAAGAAGCCAGGAGCAAACAAGGAGGACACACCATGGGGTAGATTAAAGAAGATCCTTCCGCATGGCCTGGAACATCGTCATAGCATGGAGAATAATAGTCCAAAGGGACGTATGTTTATATGGGGTCATATTTGGGTAATAAAATTATGAGCTAGCTTAGAAGGGCTAGGATTGTACAACACAGGCCTCAGCTTGTTAAAATCCACATGGTGTCTGTGCATATTCATTTATAATGGCAGGTTAAGGATTAACATCACCAACCAATTAAATATAATATAAATACTAGTTTAAAAAAACAGAGTGCTTATTCCTCGTGTAGAGGATTTGAGCTCAGTTCTAAGCATCCATGTTAGGTGGTCAGGTGGCTAAACTCCAGCTCTGGGGGATGACTGACACCTCTGGCCTCCAGTGGAACCTGTACTCATCACACACACACACACACACACACACACACACACACACACACACACACACACATGCACACACACACACACACAAACTTACATACACATACAAACATATACAGACACAAACACACACACATACACAATTAAAATAATCAAAAAATACTGCTTTCAGAAGAGGTGATAGGAGGAATGTAAGAGCTAGAGGAAAGGGTGGGATGTTGTAGGACACTGTATTCTGGGCATAACATGGTTGCTGCACTCATGAACTCAGAGCAGGGAGGATTGTCTGCACCAGATTGGGCCCATCACAGAGGCTCCACCCCTCCCTCAACATCTATAGGCACTTTATGGTTGCTAGGGGAGAGGGAGACATTGTCTTCAGTGATATGGCCACTGGTAAAGTGCTCATGCTCCAGTAATGATCCTGTAACCAATGTTAATAAAATTCACTGAGTGACACACACAAGAAGATATGGAAGGAGAAGGGAGGACTAGTTGGGAGGAGGATTAGCAGGAGTGGGACCTAGACAAGAGAAATTACTGAGAAAATGAATATGATGAAAATACAGTGAATATGACAAAAATGTATTATTCTGATTTTCTTTATTGTTACTGTGATAAAACACTGGCAAAACCAAAACCAAACTGGCAAGGAAAGGGTTTATTTCAACTTCCAACTGTAGTCCTTCAGGAAGGGAAGTTGAGACAAGACCACAAGACAGAAACCTAGAGGCAGGAATGTAAGCAGAGGCAATGGAGGAGTGCTGCTGATTGGATTATTTTCAAGCTTATGTTCAGAGTTACCTTTTTAGTACCTCTCAGGCCCACCTGCCCAGGAGTAGCTCTACCTGTAATAAGCTGGGCCTTCCACATCAATCAACAATCAAGAAATGCTGCACAGGCCAATCTGATGGAGGCATTTCCTCAACTGAGGTCCCCTCCTCCAAGTGACTCTAATTTGTGTCTAGTTGACAAAACAAAAAACAAAAACAAACAAAAAACCAACCAGCACCATATGAGTATGTAAATGTTACAATGAAATCCATTATTATATATAATAAATACATGCTAATAAGCATCTTTAAACTTTATATCACTGACAAATCATACAAAGGCATAGATTGTGCCTCTGCTTTCCCATGGAGAAGTGAGGTCTCTCCCTCTAGAAGGGTGTGTTAGTGGAGTTTCTCTAGAAGAACATAACTATAGAATGAATATATGATACAAGGGGATTCAGTTAATGATTCTGCTGGTTTAGTAAAGGGGCAGTGCTAGGTTCTTCTCCAAGATCCATGACTTCACTTGCTTGGGTATTTCGTGGCATGATTTCCCTCTTGTTTAGTAGGTCTTAAGACCAATTAGAGAGCTGTTGGTTACTGACAAGTCATGCATGCCACTACTATACCTTTAAGGTTATTTTGTACCATGCTGGTCATTGTTGAACCTAATAGATATCATGGAAGAATGAAACTGTGGGTTACTTCCCTCCTTTCAAAGCTTGCACAGTACCTTTTGGTACCATGAAAGCTAGTCCTCAGGGAAGAGGCATTAAAAACTGTTCCACTCAGTGTCTGAAGTGCATGGTGTCTTCAGTGATAGGGACTTACCTTCCATCCCTCCTTATGCCCACAGATAAATGTAGTCCTCACTCCTCATCAAAGAAATTGCTCTTTGTAACAGAGACAATTACAGAACATCTTAGCCAATGAAATATATATATTGGATCCCAGTCCTAAGAGATACATCTACAACGCAACTCTTGCTCCTAAGGCTCAGAGATCATTGCAGGAGAGAGGACAGAGGGATTGTAAGAGCCAGAGGATTAAGGCTATGCTGTGAGGGTTTGTGTCCCTTAGAAATGTCAGAAGCGCCGGGCGGTGGTGGCGCACGCCTTTAATCCCAGCACTTGGGAGGCAGAGGCAGGCAGATCTCTGTGAGTTCGAGGCCAGCCTGGTCTACAAAAGCAAGTCCAGGACAGCCAGAGCTGTTATACAGAGAAACCCTGTCTCGAAAAACCAAAAAAAAAAAAAAAAAAAGAAATGTCAGAAGCGATATCCATAAAGTCTCACCAATATGACAGTCTAAACATAAGTCAAAACAAGGACAACACCAGTACACATGCTAATGTGGACAGGAGAAACCCCACAAGGTCTCAACCCTACACAAAGAACTGCAGGCAACTAAGGAATATTGAGAGCTGGAGAAATAGTCTTCCCCGGGGAAGAGCTCACCAACTGGTTATCCAATACCAAATGGTCAGTCCTGAAAACATACATACAAGTAACATACAGAATTAGCTGGTTGTATCTATGTATTTAGGAATAAGTATGTGTACACATATTCATATATGTATGTAACAAAAAAGGAGGCCATACATTTAAAAGAGAGCAAGGAGGGGTGTATGAGAGAGTTGGGGAGGGTGATGTGACTGCATTATAATGTAAATAAGATAAAATAAATAATTTTTAAATGGGCATTTATTGGGGTAGCTTACTCAATGTGATCTGTGTAGTCCAACAGTGACTGTTTCACACTAATTAGAGAGCCAAAGAACCCAGTAGTTTCTCAGTACATGAGGATGGATGTGTCTTCAGTCCCGCTATGACACTGAAGGCCTAGAAAACTCATGAAAAGGTGTTGCTCTTCATTCCACATTGGAAGCCTGAAGTAGCTGGTTCCAAAAAGTAGCAAAGGTTTCAGCAGGAGTTTCAGTCCACATTGGCAGCCCAAAGAAGCTGGTCCTGAGTCAATTAAAGAATTAGTAGAAGGCTGGGTGTGGTGATGCACACCTTTAATCCCAGCACTCAGAAGGCAGAGCCAGACAGGTCTCTGTGAATTCAACGTCAGCCTGGTCTACAAAGTGAGTCCAGGACAGCTGGGGCAATAACACAGAGAAACCCTGTCTTGAAAAACAAAAAACAAAACAAACAAAAAAGAATTGGTAGAGGCAGCATCAGGACTGATGAACTCATCAACAAGAGTAAGCATAAAACGTGAAACATGTTCTTCCATGTCCCTCTGGCTGCTCCCAGAAGGTGCTGCTCACATTCATCATGGACCTTCCTATGTCAATAATCTCCCACAGACATGCACAGAGGCCACCCCAATGTAGACAATCCCATGGAGATTCTCTTCCAAGTTGACAGTTAAAGCTAATGATCATAAATGGGAACTTGGGAGAAATAAATCATCATACATATCTGTAATGAAACCATTCATCTTGCCATTATGGTTAAGCAGGCTCTCGTGGTGAGTGCATACCACATATAGTTCTGAGACTAGTTTGCTAACAATGCTATGTTCTCATATCAGAAATTGCTTTCAACTTTCTACTTTGTAAATTTTGCCAGAACCAATACATTAACCAATATTGGGAAATGGAAGAAAAGTGAAGTGCCTAAACACTCATGTGCAAGTCAGAAAACTCATTACTTATCTTAATTTCAGATGTACAAGTTAAATTAATGCACCATGCATTTGATTCTCTTTTTTTCATTCATAACCACTAGTGCTTTCACTGATGCAATTCTAAAACAATAACAAATGTCATTAAATATACATCGTCTCTTTTCTAGGACACAAGGTGCTTTTGTATGTATCTTTTTGTTTTTGTTTTTTTTTTTTTACATTTATCTAATGTGTATACATGATATGTGTGGGGGAGTACATGCCAAGACATACCTGTGGAGATCACAGGACAAGTTCTAGGACTGAGTTCTCGTCTTCCATTTTGTGCAGTCCAGGGATTGAACTCGGGTCATTTAGGCTTGGCAGTCAATGCCTATACCCACTAAGCATTGCTCCAGCCAACGTATCTCATTTTTGAAATGGGAGTTTATATAGCAGCCTGTCCCAGAACTCTGGATTCTCCTGCCTCCACCAATTTTGGGATTAAGTCTCCACAACTGGCTTCATCATTGCTTTTATATCATCAGATAACCACTCTAATTCCTAGTCAGCTGACACTACACAGTCCATTATTATCATTATTTCCTCACATATTCCTTTACATTTTTGCTCTGCTCCCTTCTGTCACATTCATCTTTTTCAAGAAACAATGCCTCACTTCATAATAATAGTACTGGAGACTCAGAGTAGTGAAAGTGAGAGTTTATTATTTTACAACTTTGCAAGCCAGGCATCAGCCTAGAATGACAAGCAGGTATGGTAACTGAGTGCAGAGAACAGTTTATAAGCCGTAAGGCTTGACTCATTTTCTCTTTCCTATAACTGAATAATCAGGAGGGTAAACTCTTACACATCATCTTTTTCTCTGTTGCTTATATCTATTTGTTTCTCAATAACACCATGCATGGTTCATCTCTGTGCCCATGGATTCATCTCTACATTTAACATTGTGAGTATGTTAAAACTTTTCAGGATCATGGTGTTGCAGGCAAGCTTAGCTGTAATTTTCTACTCTAAACTTCTAGTTTAGGTGGAAAAGTGGCTTAATATGGTCTTGAGGGTGGGAATAGCTAGACTAGAAACCATCAGTAGGAGTCTCATGCTGTTTGTTTATCTGTATTGGGACCTAAGCTGACTGGAGTCACTTTTGAAAATGAACCATCAAATTTTATCTCTTCCATCTTTCAAGAACCAAAACCCAGCTAACCTCAATTTGTCACTAGCCTAGCTTCAACTGGGTTGTTGGCACTGCTCAACAATCCTCATACACTTCTTTAGTTCACTTGCTCACATACCGTTGGTGGCTCATAAACAATTGAAATATCTCACAGCCCTAGAGGCTGGGAATTCTGATACCAAGTTGCCAGTATGTTTGGTGTGTAAAGATAGCCCACTCTCTGGGTCACAGGTGGTGTTTTTGCTGTCATCATAAGGTGGAAGGAGACAGAGATCTCTCTTGAGTCTCTTTCATCTGGGCACTAACCCCATTCAGGATGGATATGCTATGCTGCCCCCAGAGGCCATGCCATGATGGTGTCTGTCGTCCAGGCTGTGGCCAAGGGCTATGTTTATGTCTGTGGTCTACACTGCCACCAGAGACCATGAAGAGGTCCATGGTCCTTTCTGACACCAGAGGCCATGTAGATGTCTGTGCTGTCACCAGAAACCATATAGAAGTCTATGATCCATGTTGCTGCTGACTGTAAAGGGCACGGAAGCTCCTTTTGCAGTGATATGGATGACTGCAGTCTCATAGCTGAGAATGAGAGAGACAGAAAAGAAAGCTTCTACAACAACCTCTCTCCTCCACCCTCCACAAAAAAGAAACAGTCTAGACATTGAACAGTCTAGTCATTGAAGAGAACTATTAAAAATTGTGATAGGGATCCTGAAGTGTAGCTCTTCACAACTGATGGCTTCTGGAGGGGGTGAGGGTGGGGAAGGACTCAGTTTTTTTTTTTTTAAAGGTCTGGCCACTAGGAGTTTGAGTTTGCTCCAGAAAGTATATGGGCAACACAAATTGGACTTTCTATTTTGGTTTTGGGTTTTCTTCTTCTTCCTCTTCCTCCTCTCTATTCCCCCTTCCATCTGCCCCCTCTCCTCCTACTTCTTCTTGGGGAAGGTCCCAAGGGTGGACCTTGGAAGACAAGGAAGTGAATGTAATTGGGGTATACTATGTGAAATTCAATAATCAATAAATATAATATGTTGGGAAGAAAGATTTTTAAAAAGACTTTGGGAGAGATCATCTTTCTTTATTTTTACATTGTTTGTTTGTTTCCAGAAAGGGTATTCCTATGTATCCATGGCAGGAATTTGCTTTGTAAACAAGACTGGCTTCACATTCTCAGCAATCCTCCTGCCTCTGCCTCCCAGGTCCTGGGATTGCAGGTATGTGCTACCACACCTGGCTCACAGGCAATTTTAACTTAAGGTATTTAAAAGAAAACAGCACTCAGCTATCAGAAGACTACTTAAAACATTCCTCTCTCTCATTGAATCTGAAATTCCCTGCCTACCTTCCCCACTTAGTTGAAGGTCTTCCTTTGTATTTAACTGAAGAAGCAGTAATTCTTCTCTCTCAAATCTAGCAGGCTACCTGCATCTGCAGCTATGTGCTTTGGTCTCCCTCCTACTACCGAATGCTAACTGCTAGTGTCCCTCTTTAATCTGGGTTCTATGCACTTGAATACTTAGGTCTGGCAGTTATGTCCACATAATTTCCCAAGCCTCTATGCTACCTTGCTGAAGATGTCATCACAAGGTATCATAGACTGGGTGGCCTAAAAAAGCAAAGCTTATTTTATCATAGTTGAACATTTGATAGATGTCTACCATCTAGATGACAGTCATGGTGTGGAGGAGGGGGCTGTTCACAGTGGCTGGGAGGAAGGGAAGACATCTTCTTTAGTGGTGTAGCTACTGGTAAATCTCTAGTGCTCCAGTAAAATAATCCCCCACTTATTCTCCTGTAAGAAATCATAATTAAACTCATTGAGTCATCAAAAAAGAAAAAAGAAAAAAAAACATGTCAAGAGAGACGTGGGGATATTGCTCAGTTGGTAGAATGTTTACTTGGCAGGCATGAAGCACTAGGTTCAATCCCCAGTTCTGTCTGCATAAACCATGTCTGGTGGTACACACTTGTAATCTCAGCATTGGGGAGGTAGAGTCAGAAGGATCAGAAGTTCAAGGTCAATTTAACAATATAGGAAAGTTGGAGGCTACCCTGGACTGCATGAGAACCTATGCTCAAAACAAACAACAAAATATGTTCACATGACCATCGCTTTATGCATGTTGAGTGTCAGATGGAATTCGATGTCAGTCTACATGTCTTCTTATAAACACACCAGTCGTGGTGGATTAGGGACCACTATAAAGATTCCATTTAAGTTAATCATCTCTTTAAAGCTCCGACTGTGAAATCAGGCCCAGTTATGTATGCCTGTAACCCAGCACTTGGGAGGTAGAGAGAGACATAAGGATTCCCCCAAGTTCAAGGCTGGTCAGGGCCTCACAGAGAGATTCCTTCTCAAAACAACAAAATGGACTGCAACATGAAAAATAAAACAAACAAAACCAAACCCTACCTTCAAATACAATTACATTATAAGGATCTGGGGATTCACTCTTCAACATAAATTTTCTTCCATTATTCCTATTCTTCCCTCCACCCCCCAACAGGATCTTGCACAGTAGCCCAGGCTAGCCTGAAACTCACTATAGAGCTCAGGCTAGGCTTGAATTCTTGGTGATCCTCCCCTTTAGCCTCTTAGGTGCTGGGATTAAAAGCACAAATCCCTATACACAGCCAACATACAAATTTTGAGGTGAGAAAATTGAGCCCAAAACAACCTTCATGCTATCCAGTGATCCAATTATGAGGGCCCTCACTAGACTTCTCAGCAGTACTTACAATGCTCAATTATTACCCTCTGGAAACCCAAGTTTCTACATAAGGAAGTCCAGTGCTCAAATCCCAACAGGTAAGAGAATGAGTTGTATACGTCTTTTAAAAAGATTTATTATTTTTAAGTGTGTGCCTATGCATGAGTACAGGTGCCCTCAGAGGCCTGAGGTATTGGATCCCCCCGGAGCTAGAGCTACAGGTAGCTGTGAGCTGACTGACATGGGTGCTAGGACTCAAATTCCGGGACTTTTCAAGAGCACTCACTGTCCTCCTAACCACTGAGCCATTCACAGACACCTTAAATATTCAATTTTTTAATATTTTTATAGTTCAAGGACTCTCGGTTTCAAGGGTGAGGGTTTTATTGTTTTAAATCCAGTCTTTTAAAAAGTAATCAAAATAGCTGGGTGTGGTGATGCACACCTTTAATCCCAGCATTCGGGAGGCAGAGCCAGGCGGATCTCTGTGAGCTCGAGGCCAGCCTGGTCTACAGAGTGAGTCCAGGACAGCCAGGGCTACTACACAGAGAAACCTTGTCTCAAAAAAAGTAATCAAAATAGTATTGCTACAAATTCATGAAACTAAAGACTTCTTAAAAATTAAGATATATATTATATTCATGTCTCCCACCCCACACGAAAAATAAAAATTTGGAAAACATCAATGGGAGATACCTTATTTCCTGTTTACTGGTGAATTTTTATTGCCAACTCGGAGTTCCCTGAAGGCTAGATCACAGAAGTGCTTTGAATGTCTTTGTGATATTTGCACAGGCTAGATCACAGAAGTGCTTTGAATGTCTTTGTGATATTTGCACAACTGAAAGTGTTAACATTCTCTCTTGTGGATGAAATATGAGTAAGGTCTAGTTCTTCCTTTCAGATTCACACAATACAGATTTAACATATCTACTATGGAAAGTCAAATATTTGAGGATATATATTGAGGGTATGGGATCCTGAGGAATTTAGACTAGTGATTTGAATGTGCTACCCAGTCAACTGATGGCCCTATTCCCACACACTGTTTCCTCAGTTTCTTGAGGAAGAAGCATTTAGAGAGCATCAACTCCCAATGTGGAAAGTCATGACCACTGAGAACACCCACAGCTCATCCAAACACATGTGCTCCTCAATCCCCGGCACCATGTAAAGCAATTAACTTTTTGTTTGTTTTGTTTTTTTACTTGAGAAAGAGACAGGGCTTTTTCTTTCTTTTGTTTTTGTAAAGAAATTTTATGGCTTCATAATGGCTCTTCATTGTGCTTCTGTGACTTCAGTTTCTTCTGACCTCATTAGGTGCTGTGTATCTCTTGCTGGTTGCTCCACTTCTTCCAGATTGAGATCGGAGTGCTCCAGGGCTCAGGCCTTGGGCATCTTCTTTCTCCTAGTCGTAGTCATTTCCTGGGTGATTTTATAACTATAAATGGCCAGTGCTGACCTGTGTCTTGAACTTGAGACTCATATTTTAACTGCCTACTCACCATCCCTACTGCAATGATCTAATCTCAAAGTTAGTGACTCAGACTCCATGCCTCAATGCATCAGGCCTGTTCTTCCTAAGGAACTGAGAGAGGGAGGGAGTTAGACCATCTGTGTGAGTTCTGAAATCATGGTAGAAAGCCTTGGAGTCAAACGTCACTTCCTTTCCTTCCCTTACATCTCAAGATCAGGCAGCTAGCAATGCTGTCCACCCTGTACATGTTCAGAAGCCATCCTCCTACAATTCTTACTACTGCTGTCATGCTGGTCTTGCTTCTCACCCAAATCTCAGCTAATAGTACCGCCCCATAGGCTTGCTACCTTTCTTGACCAATTATGGTACTGTAGAAATTTACTGCACATAAACATAGGGAGATAAGATGACATTAATTTTTAAATATTTATTAGTTTTCAAGTGTGTGTGTACATACACACATGAGTTTGTGCACATGAATGCAGGGATCCGGGGAAATTAGATGTGTCAGATCCTCTGGAGCTAGAGTTGCAGGCACTTGTGAGCTGACTGACGTGGGAGCTAAGAACGAAACTCGGGTTTCTACAAGACCAGAAAGTGGTCTTAACCTTAGCCATCTTTCCAGTCCCAGAACATTTTTTTAGACAAGATCTCAGGCAACTCTTGAACTCCTGCTCCTTCTGCCTCCATCTCCCAAGTGTAGTTATAGGTAAGTGCTACCATGTCCAGTTTTGTTCGATGTTGGGCATGCCACACAATCTTGGATGCATGCTAAGTAGGCGCTCCACCAACAACATTCCCAGTCCTCAGAATAATTATTTTAAAACACAAATGAGCTGGATGTAGTAACTCATGTCTGTCACCTGAGCAGGAGGATCAAGAGTTCAAGGTCATCCTCAGTTACATATTGAGTTGGAGGCCAGCCTAGGATACATGAGATCTTACCTCAATAACCAACATTAAGAAAGAAGGAATTTTTTTCTTGTGTCCTCACTTTTCCAATAGTGTTTTCATCATATTTGGAATAAAATCCAGAGGGCTTACCATGGACAACTAGGCCTCCATGAGTTGGCCTCTGCCTACTTTAAATTATATTTCCTACCAAAGTTCTTGCTTGGCTGGCTCCTATGGATTCTTTGCCTGCCAACCAAGTCTAGACCACAGAGCCTTTGCATTTGCCTTTATCTGAGCTACTAAAATATCATTCCTTTAGCCAGGGGTAGTAGTGTGAACCTATAATCCCAGTAACTAAAAGGATGGGGCACAAAGATCTCAAATTTGAAGCTACACTGGGCTCCATCATAAATCCCCTTTTGTCAAAAGAAAAAACAAGGACTCCACACCTACCTCCCCTTACCATACTGGATCTTAAACTCAAGCCAGTATGAGACTGTTTCATACTGGCTTGAATTTACACAGGACTTGTAAATAACAACATAACTGTTGTGAGTTCGTGTGTGCAACTGACCTTTTGTTTTCAACACTGGGAAAGAAACAGTCAGTTTCTTTCCAGGGTGTGATCGTTGGTAGGTTGACCACATTCCAGGGAGTGGCCCCATGCCCAAGAGTATCTGGGTTGCACACATTGTTACAAAACAAAAGAATCAGAAGTGAGCAGGGAGGTAAGGGTGGGCCTGGGAGGAGGTGGGTAAATATGATCAAAATTCACTGTACAAAATTCTCAAAGTATTAGTAAAATACTTCAGGAAAAAAAAACTCAATTGGTGAAATACTTGCTTGGCAGATGCAAAGCCCTGGATTCAACCTCCTGCACTGCAGAAACTGAGGATGGTGTGACCCCAGCTTCTGGGAGGCTAAAGCATGAGCATCAGAAGTTTAAGGTCATTACCAATTACATTACCAATTACATTTGAAGTTCGAGGCCAGCCTCAGATACGTGAGCCCCTATCCCCAAAACAACAAACAAACAATGAAAAAAAATCTGTAAAATATTTTTTTTTTTTAAATCCAGCAGACCGGGCAGTGGTGGCGCACGCCTTTAATCCCAGCACTTGGGAGGCAGAGGCAGGCGGATCTTTGCGAGTTCGAGGCCAGCCTGGTCTACAAAGTGAGTCCAGGACAGCCAGGGCTACACAGAGAAACCCTTTCTCGAAAAACCAAAAAAAAAAAAATCCAGCAGACTATTGAAAACCCTCTATCACATTCTTTCATTTTTTTATTTCTTTATATTTTATCAAAGCATTTATTATGTACTCAGCATATTGCATATTTGTTTGTTAGTAATTCTGACCACAAACTAAGTTCCATGATATCAGCAATATTTTGTTTACTTCTAATATATGCTTGATGTCAAAACAATTTTTCCAGGACATAAAAGACAGACAACAAATGAATACATAAATAGCAATCAAAAATTCTATAGAAGTCAGGCATGAGTGATGGATACAGTATGTATATATTTTATGCAATAAGTATACATTATTTTGTAACCAGAACAATATCATTTGAAGATGGTGGAGATCCATACTGTCATGAAAATAAGAAAAAGGATTATAAATTAGTAGGATGTTACAGTTGTTGATGATTCTGAGTATTTATAGATAAACTGGAAAGAACAGATACCAGAATGTTAGTTGTTGTTACAAATACGCACAACATACATTAATCTCACAGGAAGAATTTTTTTATTTTATTTTTAATAATATGTCTGTATGCTGGTATGTACACATAAGTACAGTAGTGTTCTCAGAGGCCAGAAGGTGTCAGATCCCCTAAAGCTGAAATTAGAGTTGATTGTGAGCCACTTGTGTGGGTATTGGGAAGTAAACTCAGAACCCTCCTTTTCCCTTCCCTCATTTTAAAAAATGTTATGTGTATGGGTGTTTCACCTACATGTATGTATGTGCACCAGGGTGCTTGCCTGGTTCCCATAGATGCCAAGAGAGGGTGTTGGATCCCCTGGGACTGAAGGTACAGATGTTTGTAAGTCATTATGTGGGTGCTGAGAATCAAACTCAGTACCTCTGAAAGAGCAACCAGTGTTCTTAACTCTCCAACCCCCACAGACAGAACTTCTGTTGTGAGAAAGATCTCACTATGTAGCCCTGGCCAACCTGGAACTCACTATGTAAACTCATAGAGATCCACCTGCGTCTTCCTCCTGAGTACCAGGATTACCATCACCACCTTGCCTGCCCCTCCTCCCCCTGCCTTGAGGTGGTGATGCTAGGGTATGAACAGAGGTCTTCCTAAGTGCTGGTAAGCACTCTACCACATATTCTACCACTGTATTACTTCCCACCTCCATAATTATGAAAAAGAGCAGATGAATCTCTATGGGGTGCCCCATGCCTGTAGTCCCATCACTGGGTAGGTGGAAGCAGGAGGATCAGGAGTTCAAGGTCACCTTCTGCTAAATGTAGAGAGACAGACTCTAGTTTTCAAGACAGTACACATAAAATTGCTACATTTATAAATTTATAAGCCAGGAAAAGAAATACTACAGTGTGTAAAATAATGAATGAAGTCCTTTGAGATTCACAGATAAATAACTTTAGTCTGTAATGCCTCTGAAAAAGATTTGTATACAATTGATACTCTGAGGGGAGAGAGAGAGAGAAAGAGACAGGGAGACAGAGACAGAGAGAGAGACAGAGAGACACACAGAGAGACACAGAGAGAGAGAGAGGGAGGGAAGGAGGGAGGGAGCGAGGGAGGGAGGGAAACCAACTTGCTGCTGCTTTGGAGAGCTCTGAGGATCTAGGCAGAAATGAGGAAACAAACTAGGGCAATCAACGAGACTGAAGGAAATGGATGCTGTCAGCAAATGGATGTTGAAGGGAAGATTGTCTGGACGTAGTGAACAGGGTGCAGAACTATCACTCACTAGGCCTGGAAATATTGGGGGCAGGTATCAAGAGAAAGATTGTGGGTATGTCTTCTAGCATGTCAATTTCTATGTTCCTATAAATTCCTATGTTCCATATGAGCTGGATGTACCCATAAAATAAATGGTACCTATTTGAATCTTGAATTCAAGGTAAACAACCAGACATATGTTTTGGGAATCATTCCTCTGTAAGAATGAGATCATAGGTATTGGTGACACTGCTTAAAGACAATGAGCATCAGAATCACCTGAGTTACCCCAACAGCTCCGTGAGATAGAGAGCATGCATTTTTAGCAAGCAGCCCAGAAGAGTCAAACAGTTCATCACACTCTAAGCAAAATCTGTACCATCAGATGAAAAAGGCAAGAGCTAAGGTGTTGTTGGACACTAATAAGGAGACGCTTGATGGAAATGAGCCAGCAGATGTCAGAAGGGAGGAAGAAGGAACATTAAGAAATACATGTATTAAAAAAAATTAAGATAGGAGATAAAGCTTGATGGTAAATTATGCACACCACCCTGGGCTCAATCCCTAGCACGATGAAAAAAAAAAAAAAACTAACTTTAGGGGATAGAGGGAGGTCAGTAGTTAAGAGCACATGCTGCTCTTCCAGAGGACCCTAGTTTTGTTCCCAACACCTACATGGCACAGCTCACAGCTGCTGGTAACCCCAGTTTCACAAGGTCTAATGCCCACTGCTGGCCTCCACAGGCACCCCCATACATGGGGCATTTACTCACACAGATATACACATAAACCATTTCTCAAATGGGGCTGGTGAGGTGGCTTAGAAGATAAAATGTCTGCCACCATGCTAACAACCTGTGTAATCCCCACAGCCCACAGGGAGGAGAGCAACTTTGATGGTAGAGAGAACCAATTCTCACAGATTGTCCTTTGAGCTCTACACATGCACCCTGGCATGTGCACGTGCGCGCGCGCGCGCGCACACACACACACACAAAAGTAAATGAATAATTGTAAAAAAAAATTAGGAAAGATAATACTAGAGCCCACTGCAGTGGGTCCTACTTGTAATTCTAAGACTTGTGAGGCTGAGTCAGGAGGATTGCCATGAATTCAAGGTTAGATTGCGCTACATAGCAAGACCCTGTCTCAAAAAAAAAAAAAATCTAGAACACATTCATGTGGCATGTACTGGTTTCCTTCCCTCCAGTCCCTTCTTTCTTCATCTCCTTTCACATCAGCTCCTCTGGAATCATGGTCTGTTTTCTAACACAATAGGTCATTTTACCCATCTACAACCTCCACTGAGTGTGAATTTACATTATGTGTTTTTATAATCTGGGCTTCTTTCACTCAGAATGTTTTTGAGAGTCACCCATATTGCATAGGTTATCCTCGACCCCTACCCTGCTATGCCAACCCTTTGGATTTGGGGAATGGGTTCTTGCTATGTATCCCTGGCTGGCCTGGAACTGTGTAGACCAGGCTGCCCTCAAAGATGTCCTGCTTCTCCCTCCTAACAACTGTGATTACAGGAAAGTACCCCCATCAAGTTTTGCATTAGTAGTGATTGTTGAGTAATATTTAATTTTATGAATATATTGTAGTTTATCTATTCTACTGAAGATGGACCGATGGCCTGTTTGTAGTTTTAAACTATTCAAATAAAGTTGCTATCATCTTATATAAGACTTTGAATATCTAAGTTTTACTCTGATTTGAATACATTCCCATTAGTAGTATTGCTGGGCCATATTCATGTTTTGCTTTTTTGTTTGTTTGTTTGTTTTTTTCAGGCAGAGTTTGTCTGTGTAGCCCTGGCTGTCCTGGACTGACTTTATAGACCAGGCTGGCCTTGAACTTGCAGAGATCTGCCTGCCTCTGCCTCCCCAGTGCTAGGATTAAAGGTGTGCGCCACCACGCCCAGTGATTACAGACAGTTGTGAACTGCATGTGAGTGCTGGGATTTGAACCCAAGTCCTTTGGAAGAACAGTCAGTTCTCTTAACCACTGAGCCATCTCTCGAACCCTCATGTTTTGCTTCTTAAGAAACTTTCACTAAATGGTCTTGTTAAACTGCCTCCTAAGTTCTCATGCTTATATCCATAGATTAGTGCTGCACCTACATATGTCCAAGGTACTAAGAATATGTGATTGTGGAGTGGTTGGTCTCAAATGGAACAGCTGTCTTCTCCAAGACTCAGGGACCATACTAGAAGAGGGAGCAGAAAAACAGAAGAGCCAGGAGATGAGATATGCAACAAAAAGACATCTTTAGGACAAGACAACAATCATACTCATGGACTCACTATAGCTGTGGCTATCTACACAAGACCTGCAAAAGCCTGGGCCCCTCAACACTTCATCATAGATGGGGAGGGGTCCAGGAGATGCAACTTGGCCCTGATGGACTATTAGTAGTTAACAGTCAATGGTGTCATTTTCTTCAAGGTGAGGCCGAAGCTAAATTCTCCTTGCTCCAAGAAATAATCCCCCAGACACACCCAGGGAAGAATTCTAATTAAACTTAGAGGCCCTCTCACAAAAAGAAGACTCAAAATTAGGAGGGCAACTTGTCAGGAAGTAGACGGAGCAGGATGAGAGGCCAAGGGAAGTTGAAAACAGCTAAATTTTATCATATATATGTATTGAAACTGTCAAAGGATTAAAAATGTAAAACTAATCAATATAACAATAAAAGGAGTTTTCCTGGTTTCCCATGTTGTCTCTAGTTTACACACGGCATAGCATCTGTATGTGTCCAGCTGCTGCACATCTTTCTCAGCATTTGCTGCTACTGTTTCAGTTGGTTACTGAAGATTTATTTTATGGTCTTGTAAGATGGTTGGGCAAGTAATGAAGCTTGCTAGCTGGAGGACCTATGTTTGATCCCTGGGACCCACATAGTGGGAAAAGAGAACCAACTCCCTAAATTGTCCTCTGACCTCTACAAGCATGCTGACAGGTATGTATATGCTCCCTACACACTCAGAGTGCTCTTTTGGTCTCTCTCTCTGACACACACACGCAATAAAAATAAATATATTTTAAAAGTCATTTTATTTTGAAGTCAGATGCGGTGGTGCACGCCTTTAATCCTAGCACTCAGGAGGCAGAGGCAGAAGCAGGAGGATCTCTGTGAGTTTCAGGCGTGGTCTACAGAGTGAGTCCAGAACAGCCAAAACAGAGAAACCTTGCCTCAAAGCACTACAAATAAAATCATTTTATTTCATACGTGTGTGTGTGTCTGTGTCTGTGTGTATGTACACAGGTATGTTCATGGCTGCATCCCTGGAGGCCAAAAGAGGGCAATGAATCTCTCAGAGATGGAATTATGAGCATTACTACATGGTTTCTGGTATCTAAACTCCAATATTTATGGTTATGAAAAAGATTTCTTAACTACTGAATGAATGATCTCTCCATCCCAATTTAGCTATTATTTCAAATATGTGGTTTTTATCTCATAGTAATTTTATTCTGGTGAACAATTTCTTTTCATGTATCTTGGCTCTTTATATATTTTCTTCCAGAATGTATTAACATTTTTGGATTAGTTTCAGGTTTTGCTAATGAGTTATAGAAATATATGTATTTGCTTTTTTTTTCTTGAGACAGGGTTTCTCTGTGTATCACTGGCAGTCCTGGACTCACTCTGTAGACCAGGCTGGCCTTGAACTCACAGAGATCTTCCTGCCTCTGCCTCCAGAGTGCTGGGATTAAAAGCATGCACCACCACGCCCAGCAATTACAGACAGTTGTGAACTGCCATGTGAGTGCTGGGATTTGAACCCGGGTTCTTTAGAAGACTAGCTAGTGCTCTTAACCACTGAGCCATCTCTCCAGCCCCTATTGTATATATTTCACTACAAATCTTTTGTCTGACATGTTTGAGAGCATTAGTCATGTTTTTTATTACGGGGACAAATTAGCTGAGAGAAATCATTTAATAGGGGAAATTTTTGATCGTGGTTTTTCTTTTTTGTCTATCTGTGTCGGTTTGTCTGTCTGTCTGTCTATTTGTTTTAAAACTGACTCTCAAGCAGGCCAGGGTGGTCTCAAATTCTAGTCCCAGGGCTGGACTTGAACTCCTGCCTTTGCCTCATAAGTGCTAGGATTACAATTTGCTATTACAAAGTGCTATTCTGTGGTATGGAATATTGAACTATGTACTTATAGAAGTATATATAGGTTGTTCTATCTGTTTTTAATACTACTAGTGAAATAATTATTGTAACAACCTTATACGTTATCATATTTTTAATTTAAGTTTTACTTTGTTTTATATGTATGGGTGTCTTGCCTGCATGTATGTCTGTATAACAAATGCATGCTTGGTGCTCATGAGACCAGAAAACATCAGATTCCCTGGAGATGGAAGCTATAGACAGTGAGTTCTGAGCTGCCATGTGGGTGCTGGAAATCAAACCCTGGTCCTCTGGAAGAACAGCTAGTGTTCTTAATCACTAAGTCATCAGTCTAGCCCCTAATTAAAAAAAAAAATCTACTGCTTAAAAATATTTTCCTGAGCCGGGCAGTGGTGGCGCACGCCTTTAATCCCAGCACTTGGGAGGCAGAGGCAGGCGGATCTTTGCGAGTTCGAGGCCAGCCTGGCCTACAAATTGAGTCCAGGACAGCCAGGGCTACACAGAGAAACCCTGTCTCGAAAAACAAAAAAAAAAAAAAAAAATATTTTCCTGGGCCAGGCATGGTGGCGCACACCTTTAATCCCAAAACTTGGGAGGCAGAGGCAGGCGGATCTGTGAGTTCAAGGTCAGCTTGGTCTGCAGAGTGAATTCCAGGATAGACAACACAGAAAAACCCTGTCTCGAAAAACGAATATATATATATTTTTTTCTGGTTTGTAGGTTGACTTTTTCTTTTCTTCATATAGGATTTTGCTGAATAAAAACTTAAAGTTTTAGAATCTTACTTATGTAAAACTAGCCTCAAACTTACTATGTAGCCAAGGATGACTTTGAACTTCTTGTCTTTGCCTCCTATGTTCTAAAATTTAAGGGCGTGCCACTATGCTTAATTAAAGTTTACTTCTGTCTGTTCAGAGTCAGTAAACACAAGGTGTGAATATATTAGAAGTGTTGGTTATCAACAAATGAGAATTCCGGCAAAATAGAATAAAGTAGTCACCACTATTAGATCTAATATTTCACTCCTATATTCATCTCTTTATTTGAGAGTATGACTGAACTAGATAATTGGCAGTTTCTCAAAAGATTAAACATTGGGTTAACATATGACTCTGCAATTCCACCCCCAAAAGTACTCAAGGGAAATGAAGTACATGTCAGTATTAGAACCTACGCATTATTCTAATAGCTAAAGATATAAACAGATGGGCATAGTGGTGCACGCCTTTAATCTCAGCATTTAGGAGGCAGTGGTAGAAGAATCTTGAATTTGAAGCCAGCCTAATCTACATGGCCAGTTCCAGGACAGCCAGGACTACATAAAGTGACCCTGTCTCAAAAAATAAAATAAATAGAAAGAACACAAACAACACAAATTTCCATCATTTATGAATGGATAAATCAGATAATCTTGGTGGCCCACCCCTTTAATCCCATTACTCAGGAAACAGAGGCAAGGATCTCTGCAAGTTCAAGCCCAGCCTGGTCTGCGTAATAACTTCTAGGCCAAACAGGAGTTTATAATAAGACCCTGTTCCAAAGTTTACAATGGTAAATTATTATAGTAGAATTTTTGTCATAAAAAATTGACATGAAATATTGACAGTCCTGGTGGATCATGCTTATAATCTTGTAACTTAGAAAGTAGAAGCAGGAGGATTACTGCAAGTTCAAGGATAGCCAGGGCCACATATTGAGATTCTGTTTGAAAAGATGAAAATAAATATTTCTTTTAAAGTTTGAAATACTGATAGTGTTCTACCCAATTCGAAAGACCATCCAGGAGCCAACTCCAATGTAAAAGCATGAGGGTTGTTTATTCAAGCTTCAGCTTGGACTCCCAATGCTCACTGTCACAATGGTTCGAGTTGAGAGCCAACTCAAAAAATATAGGGTTTTTATAGGGGATAAAACAAAGAAAGGGGTTTATAGCAAAAGACTGGATGATATTTGGACAGACAAACCTGTCTATCCCTAATTGGCTCGTTGTTGTTGCCATACCATTATCAGTCAGCTTGATCAGCAGAAAGTTTGTTTAGATTTTTTGGGTGCTTTCTCAGAGTGAGCTGTCTGGTGATGACTAAGGAACACCCCTGGAATGCAAGGTCAGGTATATTTTGTTGTTTTTCCTGGAACTGGAGCTCTGCTGTGTCAAACCTAAAACAAAATGGAATCTTTTTTTTTCAAGATGGAGTCAGTCAGGCTCCAAATTAGTCTGTCATGATTGAACCTTGAAAATAGTACATGAAGTTAAAGGATTTACACGTAAAAGATCACATAACATATGACTATATTTATTCCAGAACATGAAAATTCATGCAACAGAAAGATTGTAAAATTAATATAGTACAATACTACACAGTAGATGTCTAGAACTTACCCATGCTACTTTACTGAACATCAGCTTTTACAGAGGGAAGGACATCAACCTACCCAGATCATAGATATACCATAACCAAAGAACAAATCTTATCTATAAGCATTCTTTTGTGGGGGAAGGTGGGAGAATTAAGAAAAGGTCTCATGTATCTTAGCCTTAACTCAACTCACTTTATAGCCAGGATGACCTAGGACAACACCCTCACTTCCTTGGTGGTACTGGGGAATTGATCTTAGGCCTTGCCCATGTTAGACAAATGCTCTACCTATGACCAATATTCCCAGACCAACCTTGAACTTCTGATCTGCCCGACTCTACCTCCCAGGCAACACAACTAACTTATGTAATGTTGAGGATGGAACCTAGGGCGTCATGCATGCTGGGCAAACACTACCAACACAACTAGCTCCCCAATTCCCTATGAGCCTTATTTCTGTAAATGCTAATGCCACCAGGTTCCACATGAAGCAGGAAGAGTACTGTGCCTACTTTGATGCCTTATAAAGAATGTCCCTTCAAAAGCTTTAGCTCTCTTCCTTTTCCAATGTAGCTTGACTGAATGGCTCCAGCAAAGGAGGGCAGAAAGACTGAGAAAATCCCAGCAACATTCACAAGTGCTTTCATGTTGTAAAAAAAAAAAAAAAAAAAACCTCCCCCAGCCCTCAAAGAGATAGGGGTATTGCATTGAATGAGATGTGAGGGCCAAAGGAATGTCCCGTACACCTTATGTGTCTGTGTGTGGTTATCCAGAAAATGTAATGTGAGTCAAGATTCCTCAAACAAGCTCTGGACTTTAGTAATAGTATGTTCTTGTCACCATCTTCAAAAACCTACAGTCAATGTGGATGAACGTGGAGCACTCAATGTCAGATAATGTTGCAAGACTTAAAAAAAAAAAAAAACAATCCTGGGGCTGGGGAGATGGCTCAGTCAGTAAAGTGCCTGCTTCACAATCATAAAAACATAGACTTCATCCTTCTGCCTCCACCTCCCAAGTACTAGAACTACAGACATGTCACCACACAGCTGCCTCCTGGCTTTGCTTCATTTAGCAAGTTTGGTTTGATGTTTGTTTGCTTGAGACAGGTTCTCACTGTGTAGCCCTGGCTGATTTGAAACCCACTATGTATATCAGGCTGTCTTGGAACTAACTCATAGTCCTTGGAACTCTTGTCTTTATCTCCAGAGAACATGGATTAGAGGTGCCACCACATTCAGTTTCTTCCTTGTTTTGTTTTTGCAGTGCTGAGGATAAATATTATGGCCTCAGGCAAGTCCCCTACCACTGAGGGACAATGCTATCCCATACCCTCAACTTTTTTGTTTGTTTGTTTTTCGAGACAGGGTTTCTTTGGCTGTCCTGGAACTAGCCCTGTAGACCTGGCTGGCCTCGAACTCACAGAGATCTGTGTGCTTCTGCCTCCTGAGTGCCAGGATTAAAAGTGTGTGCCACCTTGCCTGGCTAACACCCTCAACTTCTAATAACATATTGGGGATTGGGACTCAACACATACTACAACATACAGATCATAGCATTATGTTGTCTTAGTATGTCATTTTATCTGTAATACAGGATAACTCCCAGACTGTGACTTTCTGTGGCTTGTAGTTGATGACAGAGTCTATGAATATTTTGCCTCAGAAAAAAATATCATTCGTTGAAGGAGACCTTCAGACATTATGAAGCAAAGACTTGGGGTAATGTCAAGGCATCAGTTTGCATTTCTTTTTGGTTTCTGAGGCTGAGCATGTGGAAAAGCTTTAGATACCTCTGGTAGAATAAATTTTCTAAGCATTCATGCAGAAGGGAGTTTCAAAACTCATGAGAAGTTCTTTGCTTAAATACTTGGGTCCTACATAACTAGCAACAAAGAAGAATCAGACTTGTCCACTAGAAGAAAACAAAGAGAAAAATGGTGGAGGCGGGTAAAGTGTAAAGCAGAGGAGGAGATAGAGGCAGAGGTTAGGGTATGCAGGGTAGGGACACAGAGAAAGGAAGAGGTGCTTTCCATGAAAGGAATCTCTTTCTGTCTCACTCTATCTAAATCATTTCGAACTTTCACTTAGAAAAATATTCAACCCGTAATTAGGAAAAATGGGAGCAACACCTTTCCAACAAGCTCCAATATGGCAATCTATCCAAAGCAAAATAACTGTCATTCCAGGGGATAGTGGTACACATCTGTAATCCCACCAGTCACACTGATCCAAGAACATGAGTTGGAGGCCAGACTAGAATACATAGTGAGCTCAAGGCTATCAAGGGGGATACATACTGTATACCAAGAGATTCCCCAATAGGGAACTGAATGTCAGGCATACTTTTTTGTGTCCATATTATTCAGCAACCCTACCATCTCACCATGATTAAGCCACAGCCTCTCCAAAACTTGCCTTTTCAAATATGTTATGACCATGCCTTTCCAAAACTCATGTGTTGGGGGTCAGGATGCCTAAAAGTTGTCTATGGCTCCAGACTCAACATCTGCTTATCAGAACTCATATTGAAATATTTGTCCCCAGTGCAATGTTCAGACCTGGGGTTTTGGTAAGGTATTTGGATCACGAAACATCTCACCCAAATCAATGGATTAATTCACTGATGCAGTCATACTATGACATTATTGAGAGGTGAGAGGGGGCCTGCCTAGAAGTAGGTCACCTGGCCCTGCCTCTAAGGGAAATGTCTTGTCCTACCTTGTCTATCTGCCTATCGGCACTTCGTCCTGCCACATGCTTCTGCTATGATGACAGACTTATGACATATAGGTCAAGAAGCAATGGGGCCAAGTGACTAGGTACTGAAACCATGAATTAAACTAAAGCTTCCTTCTTTAAGTTGTTAGCCCAAGAAACAAAGTATAGGCCTTAACAGGAAAGGAGACACAAATGAATGCTCAGAAATTCTTAAAAGTAGCTGGGCAGGATGGTTATACCCATGATCTCAGCAGCATTCAAGAGGCTGAGACAGGAGAATCACAAGTTTGAGACCAGCCTGGGTAAAGGGTAAAATACAATGGTTAAGAGCACTGGCTGCTCTTCCAAAGACCCTGGATTCAAAACCCAACACCCACAACGCAGTTCACAGTTGTCTGTAATTGTTGGGTGTGGTGGCGCACACCTTTAATCCCACCACTCGGAGAGCAGAGGCAGGCAGATCTCTGTGAGTTCAAGGCTAGCCTGGTCTATAGAGTGAGTCCAGAACATCCAGAGATGTACAGAGAAATCCTGTCTCAAAACTAAAAGAAAAAAAAGAGGCACATGGGCAGAACATTGACAAAGTCTTGAAATTCACTACTATTTTTTATAGTGCAATGCATATTTACATACCATATAATTTACCAATTTGTGTGTTAAGCCAGGATCTCATACAGCTCAGATCAGCCTTGGACTCACTATGTAGCTGAGGATGATGCTGAACTCGTAATCACCCTGCCTACTTCCAAGTGCTGAATGAGAAGCATGTGCCAACCACCACACTTGACCCAATCTATCGGTTTAAAATGTTTTTATTAGCATATATTAATTATACATAATGGGTTTTATTATGACATTTTTATACATGTCCATATTGTACTTTGATGATATTCATCCCCCGTTACCCTCTCTTGTCCTCCTCCCATTCCTACCAATCTGCTTTTAGGGGTTGCAACCCTTATACTTTCAAGTCTTTTTTTTTTTTTTCTTTTTCAGTATGACCCAATGAGTTTCATTAGGGTTGTTTATAGAAGCATTGGCACCTGGCCGGCAGCTAAATCACTGAAAGAAAAAGTCTCTAATTCCCCATCAACCTTTAGCGGCATGTAAGTTCTCAGGGAGTTCTCCTCACTTCCATGTCATAGGGTTTTTTCGTTGCTGTTGCTGCTGTTATTTGTTTTGAGACAGGGTCTTTCTACATAGCCCTGGCTGGCCTGGAACTCAGAGATCCACCTGCATCTGCCTGTTGAGCACTGGGATTAAAGGTGAACACCACCATGCCTATCTATGATGGTGTTTTAACAGGCTCAGTCTTGTGGAGATACCATGCAAGTAATCACAACTGCTGTGGGGTCAAGAGTGTGGCAGCCATGTCATTCCTGAAAGTTCTGTACTGCTTCCACCCTTCCAGTTTACTTTTTTTTCTGTCTTTTGGTCTGTGAGATTCTTAAAAAGATAATACCAATTAGATAGCTATCAGAATGAATCTGTTTTAGGTAATTTATTTAGATCCCATTTAAATTCCCTTTCTTGTCATAAGGCTCCTGTAATCACTATCTCTATGCAATTGTCTATTACGAACTTTTCATATGACATGTGACCTGCTGTGTCTGACTTCTTTCTTTTTTTGGTTTTTCCAGACAAGGTTTCTATGTGTAACAGCTCTGGCTGTCCTGGACTCACTTTGTAGACCAGGCTGGCCTTGAACTCAACAGAGATCCGCCTGCCTCTGCCTCCTTGCTAGGCTCAAAGACATTCGCCACCACGGCCAGCCTGACGTCCTTCATTTGGTATCCTGTTCAAGTTTCATTCAGGTTGTAGTATGTAGCAGTATCACATTTCTTTCATGGTTTAGTGATATTCTACCCTCTATTTTTATTTATGCAGTAACCAGTGTATGGATATTTGGGCTGCTTTCATTTTGGCTATCATAAATAATCCAGCTAGGAAAATTCTTGTACTAGTCTTTGTGCACTCATATGTATCCATTCCTCCTTGGGCATATACCTTGGATGGACATCCCTATCCCTAAACCCTAACCCTAATTTGCTTATTAAGAATATGACAGTCTCTTTTCCCAAATGAGCACACCATAACTTTCAGATCAGCAATGCATTTCTCCGATCTTCCAGCAATTATTACTCTCTAACCTCTTTATCCTTCCCAGTGGGCATATAGTGCTCTACCATTGTGAGTGTGTTTTGCTTTATTTATTCTTATTTCAAAAACTTCTAGGGATTAGACCCAGAGTCTTGACTATACGAGGCAAGCACTCTCCCGTGGAGATACCTTCCAGGCCTGTTTTACTTTTCTCTTTTGCAGTGCTGGGGGCGGAACCTAGGACCTCACATGCGGCATTTGAATGCTGTGCCTCTGCGCTACATCCAAGTCTTCTTTTTACTTTGTTATTATTATGTTTTTCACTATTTAAAACAATTTTCAAAATCAAATGTATTTTGTTCATATTCGTCCCCTCCCCCCAAGTCCCTACTCACACATTCAAGTTTAAGTTCTTTCTCAAAAAAGAAACAAAACCCACTACAATAAAAAACCCCAAACCAGGAAAACAAAATAAAACCACCCCCAAAAGGGAAAAAAAAAACCCAACCTGTAATTCTTTTTACTTTTTATTGTAGGATAGGGTCTTACTAATTTGTGCAAGCAGACCTTTAACTTGTTTTCCTTCTGCCCTAACCTTTCTAGTAACTGGGATTACAGACCTGCACCACCAGGACAGCTCCTAATTTGGTTTGTAATTCACAGATATCGCTAAATACTTATGGGGCACAACATGAAACCTTGTGAGATTAAATAAAGATAATTAACCTTAGATGTTTATATCTTTACAGTAAGAGTATTTACAATATTCTAGCTATTTTGAAATGTATACTGCATTACTGTTAACTAGGCACCCTGCTGTGGAATTGCATACCAGAATGTACTCCTCCTGTTTAACTATGGCAGCATACCTATTGCCCAACATCTTCCACTTGCCCTCCCCAGAGTCTTGTGACTGTTCTAACCTCGATTTGCAAGAAGTCAATTTTTAAACATAATATGTGTAGACAGAACATTCCTTCATTGCTGCAATGTCCATTGCACTCCTACAGCATACTAAATAAACATGTTTGCTTTAAAAATGTTCAAGCATGAATGAGACCATTTCGTATTTTTATTTCTCTATCTGATATGTCACTTAATATAAATGTCCACTAGCCTCATCCATGTTGTTGAAAAGGACAGAATTTTACCCAGTTTATGGATGAATAGTTAACACACACACACACTCATTTATCTGTTGCTGCACATTGAGGTTGATTCCTTATATTGGATACTCTAAATTGTTCTATAATGGAGTGGGAATATAGATGTCTTTCACAATACTGATTTAAAGACAAAGAATGGTTACAACTACTAAATTCAGTCAAGTTGCAGGATACAAAAATCAGTATACAAAAGTCAATTATATTTCTATGTATTAATAACAAACTATCTGAAGAGACAAAGAAGACAATATTGTTTGAGGAAGGGCTTTGCTATCTAACCCAGGCTGACCTTAAATTAAATACATGGAGACCTTCCTGCCTCAGCCTACCAAGTGATGAGATTACAAGCATGTGTCACTATGCTCAACTAATAATCTCTTTTTACAATTGATAAAAATACCTGAAGAGGACAGGCAGATTGCTCGGTGAGTAGAAGCACTTGCCACCAAGGAGGGTGACTTTAGTTTGATCCCTGGGACTCAAGTGGTGGAAGGAGAGAATCATTTCCCTCAAGCTATCCTGACTTCCACATGTGCATTGTGGTATGTGCACTCACCCCTACATATACAGATAAATAATATATAAAGACATAAGCAGGAGAGGGGGTGGATCACATGGCCAGACAGGAGACAGGGTGTGGCAGGCATCAGTGGAGTCCAGAAGAAGGGATCGAGTTACTGGCGGTCATGCACCACATGACAAGGGTGCTAGTGACTGAACTCATTTCCTCTGTAGGAACAGCAAATGCTCTTAAACACTGAGCCATCTCTCAGCCTTGTTCTTTGTTTGCTTGTTCTTATTGTTTCTAGATTTTGTTTCTATTTTATTTATGTGTATGTGTCTGATCTGTATGTGGATATGTACCACATGTCTGGAGGTGTTCACAGAGGCTAGAACACAGTGTGAGACCCCTTGGAGATATAGGTATAGATGTAGGTAGGTTGTGAGCCCTGTGATGTGGGAGCTGGGATCAAACTTTGGTCCTCTGAAACAGCAGACATGTTAACTGCTGAGCCATCTATTCAGCCCATTTGCTTGTTTTTATGAGAAAGTGCCCACCCACTCTGTTGCTCTGGCTAGTCTGGTATTATCTATGTAGGCCAGGCTGTCCTTGAACTTGTGGCAATCCTCCTGCTTCTACTTTCTAAGTACTGGGATTAAAGAGTCACCATTCGCTTCAGCTCAAGCTAAGACTTTTTTGTAATATGTTGCCCTGGCAGGAATTAACTCAGTCTAATTAACTCACTGCCCATGAGGAGCGGAGAAAGCCCTGAGTGAGTGAAATCCTAGTCAACTGCTGCTGGCATAGGCAATGGATGGCTCCAAACCCATGCACATACAGGCAGCACTAACTGGACTTAGTGCATTATTTTAAAAAAGACAAAGTTGGAAGTGGGGGCATGTTGGGGTTGAGATGAGTTAGAGGAGGAAAATGGGGAGTGGATTTTTTTCTTTGTATATATGTTTGAAATTCTCAAATATAAAGAAGAAAATATAAAACATTTCTTTAAATCACAGTACCAGAACAACTACCCAATTCCTACTAACCCTTTCATACCCTAGTAGCCTAAGGACTTCCCACTAAGCTCTAGCTCTTAAGGTTGAACAACACAGCCCTCTCTGGGGACTAAGCTCTGACAAACTCATAGGGTAAAATGACACCCAAAGCACAGCAGAGGCAAGATCTCTCCATTGAAAAGTATAAAACATTTATGAAAAATTGAAAGTGATCCACAGCAATGAAAAGACAACTCATGTAATGGATTGACAGGATTGATATTGTCAAAATAGTCTTCACACCCAAAGTGATGAACAAATTCGAAACAATTGCTGTCAAAATTCCAATTACATTCTTTATAGAAATAGAAAAGTCTCCTAGAATTGGTAAGAGACTACAAAAGACCCTAAATAGTCAAACCAACACCCAGTGGAAAGAAAAAAGCTAGAAGCATCACACTCCCTGGATTCAAAATACACCACAGGGTATTTTGGAGAGATGGCTTGGTGGTTAAGTGCACTTTTGCAAGTTCAATTCCCAACATCTACAACTACCTGTAACTCCAGCTCCAATGGATCCAATACCTTGTTCTGGCCTTAAAGGGTACTCACATGCACCTGTATACACAGGACCATACATATACAAGTAAATAATAAAATGGATCTTTTTTTAAACAGAATCCACTATCAAGCTATAGTAACCAAAATACCATGCTACTGACATAATAATGCACACAGACACCAAGGAACAGAGTAGAAAACACAGAAACAAACACATACATTTAGAGACAACTGATTTTTAACAAAGGAGTCAATACACAATGGGCAAATGACAGTCTCTTCAATAAATGGTGCTAGGAAAACTAGATATTCACACCAGAAAAAATGAACTCCATTCCTACTTTTCACCTGTTATAAAAATCAACAGAGGTGGAATGGTGATGGCACACACCTTTAACATCAAAATTAAGGAGGCAGAGGCAGGAGGATTTCTGTGAGATCAAGGTCAGCCTGGTCTACAGAACGAGTTCCAGGACACAAGAAACCCTGTATCAAACAACAACAAAAACATAAAGAACGAAAAAATAAAATAAAATAAAAATAAAGACAAAACAGGTTAAACACTTAAATATAAGCCCACAAGCTAAGAAATGGCTTGAAGGAAACCCAGGGAGTGTAATGAGCAACATTTTCTGATAAGGCAGCAAAAACATTGGAAATAAACACATACAATACACAAGTAGGATTACATCATAACAACATGCTTTATACAGCTACAGCGAGGGAAACAAGAGAGCAAAACGTCTGTATACCTGATAAGAGGGTGTTATCCAGAATTTTACATGGTAGAGTGTGTGTGTGTGTGTGTGTGTGTGTGTGTGTGTGTCAGAGGACAACTTTCAGGAGTTGGTTCTCTCCTTCCATCATGGGTTCAGGGGATCAAAGACAGGTCATCAGGCTTTCAAAGCAAGTGCTATTTTACCCGATAAGCCTGCTTGCCAGCCTCTATTTTTTTCTTTTTTAGTTTTTAATAACCAAAATTGATAAAACAAATGAGATAACAAAAACGCTCAAACAATTCAAAAGCTAAAAAGCAAAAAACAAAAACAAAAAAAAAAAAAAACAAAAAATCCCCAAATTAACCAACAAAAACGAGTCCTGACATTGGAGGCTCACCTGAAGGATTCTCATGAGTTTAAGGCTAGTCTGGGTTACAAAGGTTGGGAGGATAGAGCTGAAAGTAATCCAATTTTTAAGGCAAACTAAAAATCTTAATAAAATTCTATTATTTGCCCCCTCCATATCTTCTTTGTTTCTGCTATTATATTTTTGAGACAAGGTCTTAGTATGTAGGCCAGGATGACCTTTAACTCAATCCTGACTCTGCCTTGTGCATAACTAGGATTCAGAGGTCTATGACACTACACTTAGCTCTAAAACAGACATTTCTTAAAAGACAAATACAGAGCCAGGTGAAGTGGCACATACCTGCGGTCTTAGCACTCAGGAGGCCAAGGCAGGAAGACTGCCATGAGTTCCAAGCCAGCCTCCATTACAATCTGAGACCCTGTTGCAAAACAGAAAATAGAACAAACAAAATGATATAAGTGAAAATGTCACACATCACTATCAGGGAGATAGAAATGAAACCATGCTGAAATGTTACCTAGACTCAGTTAGGAATAGCTGCTGTGAAAAACACAAAAAAATAAGGAATGCTACTGAGGCCATGGAGAAATGGGGACCCTTTCATATAGTTGATGGGAAAGAGGTTAATAAAGCCATCACACAGGAACAGTATGGTGGTCCCCTAAAAATTAACACACAAAACTAGAAAATCCACCAATCCACCTTTGTGGTTTGTATTCAAGGAAAACAAAATTATTGTGGTCTTAGATTGCATTCACAAAAATGTTAGTGACAATTATCACATTTTCATGTTCAACAGATGTTTTTTTAAAAATCGCCTTATCAGCCAGGCGTGGTGGTGTACGCCTTTAATCCCAGCACTCAGGAGGCAGAGGCTGGTGGATCTCTCAGTTTGAGGCCAGCCTGGTATACCAAGCAAAGTCCAGGACACCAAGGGATATTACAGAGAAACCCCGTTTTGACAAACGGGGGGGGAGGGGGGAGCTTTATTGAGGTGTCATTTAGAAACCACAAAATTGTTCAACAGTTTTTGGCAAGTTTACAGAGCCTGCCATATTCGAAATCCAATTTGATTTTTGTATGAGATGAAACTCTGGAGATGAGGGATTTCCTTTGATGAACTTCCATGCACAGCTAATCTTTACTTCCTCAAGCCTAAGCAACAACAGACCTATTTTCTATCTCTATAAATTCATCTCTTCTGAGCATTTATCATAAATGGAATAATAAAGGGTACGGTCCTTTGTAGTTATTTTATTGAGTGCCTGCATTTATGTGTATGCAAGATGTGAATGCAGTGCCCAAAGGAGAGGAGAGGGTGCAAGACCTCCTGAAACTGGAGTTACACACCCTTGTGAGATGTCATGTGGGCACTAGTAATCTCTGAGCCACATCTTCAGCCCCTCTTTTGAAGTTTCTGAAGTTCCTATGTTGTAATATGTCTTTATATGTTCCTTTTATTGCTAAACAGTATGGTACTGAATGACGAAATGACCTTTTGTTTATTCAGTCACCAGTCTATAGACATTGGGATCATTTCTGATTACTGGCTATTCTTACATGCTTTTTCTTTCAGACAGGACATTGCTCTCTAGCTTGGGCTAGCCTTGAACTCATGGTGATACTACTGTCTCAGCCTCACATGTACTAGGATTACAGGCATGATCCACCATGTCTGGCCCTAGTTGTTGGAAATTATAAAGCTGAATATCTACATTTTAGCTTTCTACTAAGCTACAACTATCTCAGACTATTAGTACATTGCTCATGAGGCTGCAATTAAGTTACATATCATGGCAAAACCATTCATCTAATGCCTGAAATACAAAAGACATATGAAGATGAGGACCTTGGGTCACAATAGCACCTTCAACAACTCTCATCCTATGACCAAATGGCCTTCAATTAGGTTCTATTTATAAAATTTCTACCACCTACCAGTAATGTCATAGGCTGGGGATGAACACTTGAACCTTTAGATTCATGTAGCAAGAGCTGTGTGACCATTGTTAAAATCAAACCTAAGGTACAATAGATCTATAAATTGTTTCATATATCCCAGGCTGGCCCTAATCTTTTTTTTTTTTTCTGAGACAGGGTTTCTCTGTGTAGCCTTGGCTGTTCTGGAACTCACTCTGTAGACTATGCTGGCCTCAAAGTCAAGAGATCTGCCTGTCTCTGCCTCCCTTTAATGTGCTGGGTTTAAAGGCATGCACCACCATGCCTGACCACTACAGACAGTTTCAAATTGCCATGTGGGTGGTGGGATTTGAACCTGAATGCTTTGGAAGAGCAGCCAGTGCTCTTAAACACTTAGCCATGTCTGTAGCCCCACTGGCCTTAAATTAAATGTCCCTGCGGACACTTATTTTGATTTATTTTAATGGTCATGCTGGGTATGTCAAACGTTCTGAAAGGTCTGGAAAAGGCTGCACCATTTTACATTTCTATCAGTAATGTATGAGGGCTTCAACTTCATGGTTTTGTTTGAAACTTGCCATCTGTCCTTTTTTGAAGATAGAGTGTCATATATCCCAGACTGGCCTTAAATTATCTACATAGCTAAGACTGACCTTGAACTCCCAATCCTTCTGCCTTATGCCCAAATTTGTTATGCCTTTTTAAAAAAGATTTTATATGTATGAGTGTTTTGCCTGCATGTATGTTATGTGAACCACATGCATGCCCAAAGAATTGAGCATGGCCACTCGGAAGGTCAGGTGTATCTTTGTGAGTTCGAGGCCAGCCTGTTCTACAGAGCAAGTTCCAGGACAGCCAGTATTGTCACACAGAGAAACCCTGTCTGGAAAAACTAAAAAAAAAGAAAAAGAATTGAGTATGGTGGCACAAGCTCCTTGCACTTGAGTTTTAGGCCAGCCTATTCTACAGTGAGTTCAGGCCAGCCATAACTATAAAGTGAGACCCTGCCTCAAAAACAAAAGCAACCACCACAAAAAAAAGGAAAGATGGATTGTTCAAGGATAGGTCAGTTTAATTAATCCTAGCCTGAGTTACATGAGACCCTGTCTCAATAAAGAAAATATGTTTTTTTTTTAAAAGGAGAACATTGTTTTGAGATGCAGTGAATTTCCTTGTTCCTTGATCCTGGTAAAGCACAATTTAGGCTTTGTCAAGGAAAACAGAGAGTAGTCCTCACTCAGGGAGAGGTTCTCAAGTGTGACTTTTCAACAGAATGTCTGTGTGTTAAGAAGCTGACTCCACTCTGGCTAGGTCAGAGTCCCAGGACCTTCAACACTGTGTACCCTCTAGTATTTCTATTCTTCTTTCACTCCATAGCAGCTAGAGTTCTTTCTAGGCCTGACAAAATGTCACACTCTGAATATGCAGGCTAGCTGTAAACTAATGACCCACAAGGAAAGCTCAAAGTGACATCTGGGAGACGCTGTTTTTTTTTTTTTTCCTCTCTGAAACCCCAATTCTGACCTCTAGCCCCTATGTCCAGTCACACTAACATACTGTACTCCGACTCTACTTCTCTGTGTGATGCTATCAGAAAATTCTTCCCCAGGCAGGAGGGAACACGGGGCTCCTCTCACGTAGTTCCTTTTCTCACTGAATATACTGGGAATACGTATGTGCTCCCTATGTCCAGTGACACTAACATACTGTACTCTGACTCTACTTCTCTGTGTGATGCTATCAGAAAATTCTTCCTCAGGCAGGAGTGAACACGGGGCTCCTCTTAACTAGTTCCTTTACTCATAGTATGTACTGGGAATACATGTGTACACAACCATGCCTAGCTATAAATCAAATTAAAAAAAAACATAAATGCTTTAATTATACATTTTAAGTATGCATTATATGGTAAGTATATTGTCATCTGCACCCCCAAAACCTTTTCTTTCCTCTTATCCTTTGTCCGAGTGCCTCTGCACAGCTTCAGTACCATATACATTCATGGTTCTGTTTATCTACACAAAAATTTAGAAATGACAAAAGAGAGAAGACAAATTTGTCTGAGACTAGATTAGCTCTCTTAATGATTATTGCTAGTTGTGGTATATATATATGTATATATATATATGTATATGTATATGTATGTATCACATTCTTTACTTATTCCTCTCTTCTTGAACAACTAGGCTGGTTCCTTAACTTAGCTATGGTGAATAGTATTCACTGATGTACAAGTATCTCTGTGATAGTTCACTTGAAGTCCTTTAGGTAAATACTCAGGTTTGATATAGCTGGATTATATCCAAGATATATTTTAGTTTTTTCAAGAACCCTCCACACTGGCTTCTATAATGGCTGTTTAAGTTTACATTCCCAAAGCAGTAAATAAAGGTTCCTTTTTCTCTATAATCTTACCAGTATTCATTGTTATTCTTTTCTTAATGAGTACCATTCTGAATAGGGTAAATGGAATCTCAACATAGCTTTGATTTGCATTTGCTAATGAGGTTAGCCATCTTTTCATGTTTATTGGCCAAGTGGAAATAAGAGATGAGCCAGCAGTTAAGAGCACAGTTAGTTCTTCAAGAAGACCCAGCATACATATGGCAGCTCACAACCAGCTATGAGGTGATCTGACACCCTCTTCTGGATTTTTCAGGCACCAGACAAGCGGATGGTACAGACACATATGCAGGGAAAAGACTCCTACACATAAAATACAAATAACTTTCAAAAGCTAAGCCAGGGCTGAAATATATTGCAGAAGCTAGTAGAGTGCTTGCATGAAGCCCTGGGTTCAACCCCTATCATCACCACGTAAAACTGGGCACGGTGATACACGTCTACAATTCTTATACTTGAGAAGTAGAGACAAAAGAATAACAAGTTCAAGGCCAGCCTTGTGAGATTTTGCCTCAAAAAAATGTTAAACAAAATATGGTGACTCATGCCAATAATCTTAGCACCTGGGAGGCAAAAGTAAGGATCAACAGAAGTTTGAGGCCAACCTGGTCTACAATAGTACATTCCAGGCTAGACTGGGCTACTTAGTGAGACTGTATCAAAATACCTTATCAAACCAAGTCAAGGAATAGACTGAAGATATAACTCAGTTGTAGAATGTACATGGCCATAGGCAAGTCCCACAATAAAAAAACACATAGGTAGAATGGAAAGGCTCAGGCCACAAAGTAAGTCTCAGATTATACCACTAAATACATGCTACTATTAAATAAAAAAAAATAACAGACTATGAAATGGATACAGCCCGATCCTCTAGCCTGCACATTCCAAATGCCATGATTACAGGTGTGAACCACAATACCTATCTAAAGTTCACATTATTCCTCGGCTAAGGTATTCAGTTATAGTAAAGAAAAGAATGGGGCGGGGACATAGTTCAGTTGGTAAAGTGCCAGCCTAGCATGCGATAAGTCCTTGGTTCCATCCCGGCACCACATAAATTAGTCATAGTGGTGATACATGCTTGGAATACCAACACTTGGGAAGTTTGGGTAGAAGTTCAAGGTCAATCTAGGCTCTGTGATATCTTTAAGACATAGTCTAATTTATGTAACACTGACTAGTCTGGAACACACTATGTAGAACAGGCTAGCCTCAAACTTACAGAACTCTACCCGGGATTAAGTGTTGGGATTTAAAAATGTGTAATCAGCATGCCTGGCTCTGGCATCTTCGGGAAGAAAAAAATAACTTCAAAGGAAGAATCATTCCAATTCAGGTTAGGCTGCCAGCAATATACTTTACACTCATTTTTTTTCTTACTGCCTCTGATTCCAAATTCACTTTATTCTGGCCCTGTGCCAGCTGGCACCCTTAGAGGTTTTGTCAGTGAAGTATTAGTAAGCCACCGCAGGACTTGGTTTTGCTTCCTGGTTCCACAGCATGGACATCTCTAGCCCGAGGAGCCTGTCTGGGCTGTGCTCCTGCAGGGCACATGTGGTCTGGATTCTGTAACAGCTTCTCCAGAAACACCCTTAGGCAGTCTTTACAGTTGAGTGCGTCTGGCAAGACACCTCCCTATGTTCCCTCAGCAACTTGAGGGCAGATTTCAAGTAGCTGCTAGTGTAGTACCAATGTCCCTTAATATTTAACAAGTCCTAGTCATGCCTCTCCAAGCTTTGATTAAGTAGATGGTGAGGCTCTTCCTTGATCTTCTAGACCAGCTCTGCAGTAGTTTTTGAAGACTACAAAGGTAGGGGGTCTCCCTTGGGTATTCTAATCTTAATCCTAGCAGTAGTGATTGCTATTTTATCTGGCCTTCCTCCTCAATTTCCTTTAGTTCCATTACTCCTACCCATTAAGAAACTCTTCATACTAAATTTTCCTCAGACAAAACAGTGTTCTCTCTCCTCCAATGGAGTTTGATAATGCAAGAGAGGCAACCCCAGAAATAAACTGACTATAGCATGTGGGGACTGGTAGGAAATGCCTTCAGATGGAGCAGTGCTCTTTAGAAATGGGAAATAAGCTGCTAGGGAGGTCTGACAGGCAGGAATATCACAACCAAGCTACCTTTTGTGATTCATAAAGTACCCTTTGAAATCTCAAGCGACTGCAGCACTATGGTAGCAGTAGGGGTGACCTTCAAAACAGAGACTGGGTGAATTCTTGACTTTTACTTGTGCATACAAAGAAAATTGCAAGCTCGGATGCATCAAGTTTCAGCACAAGTTGTTCTGAGAATCCGAGAGCTTCCCAATAGTTCTACAAAAGCTTATTTCTTATAATCTTCTGACAGATACTGTTGAATATCAGTCGTGAAGAACAACCCTGAATGTGACAACCAAAGCTTATCAAGTCTCTCATGTGACAGGGTACTGATGCATGGACTCCTCCCAGCTTAAGCTGAAGCAGCTTGCCCTACTAGTTTATAGAAATAAGCCTTCTGCTTAAAAAAAAAAAAAATCACAGATGACTTGCCCAGGATGACAAGTCTTTGAAAGGTACTATCTTCGTCTACATTCACCACCATATTCAACTAGCACAGTCAGGGTCAAATGTCAGCATGATCTGAACAGAAACAGACACGCAACCTACGGACATATGACTCAAGCTGGGAAGAATGCATAGGCAAAATATGTGTAGAGTGTCACCATGAAATAAATGCTATGCCATAGTCAGAAGCAATACACTAACATCAATACAGGGCTGGGGATACAACTTGGTAGTTATATAACTTGCCTAGTACGACCATAAGCATGGAGTTCTATTCCTAGCACCTTATAAACTGTGTGTGGTAGTATGCAGTGTTCTATCTGCATGTACCCCCTGCAGGCCAGAAGAGGGCACCAGATTTCATTGTGGATGGTGGTGAGCCACACCATGTGGTTGCTGGGAATTGAACTCAGGACCTTTGGAAGAGCACTAGCTAGTGCTCTTAACCGCTGAGCCATCTCTCCAGCTACCTGTGGTAGTATAAACCTAGTATGCTAGAAGGAAAAGGGGGGGGGTCATCAGTTCAAGGTCAGCCTGTGTTATGTGAGAACTTGTCTCAAAAAACATCAATGAAGGCCAGGAATGGTGGCACATACCTTTAATCCCAGCACTCAGTAAGCAGAGGAAGGTGAGTCTCTGTGACTTTGAGGGCAGCCTGGTATACATAATGAGTTCCAAGACAGTCAGGCTACGTAGAAACCCCTTTTCAAAACAAACAAAAACAACACAAAACCCAATATTATTTAATATTTTTTATATTTTAAATACATTTATATTTTAAACCAGACAGCATGCCTGGTTTAAGTGGTGCTGGGAACTAAACTCAGGACTTTGTACATCCTAGGCAGGTTGTATATACACATGTGTGAAAAAGGAGAATATAGTTCAAAGAACTAGAAAGAAGACTTGGAGAGGAAAGAGATCTTAAGTGGGGGTTAGTAGAAGGGGAATAGCAAGAAGGTAGCTGGGGGTGGGGATAGAAAAGAGAACCAACAAAAACAAAGAATGTGTAGAGATGCCACAATGAAGCCCATGACTTCCTATGCCAATTAAAAAGAATTAAAGAAATTGACATCAGGGGTTCTCCACCAAATTCTCAATGTCAAAAAGCCTTCAGAGCACACATACTAACCCTCTATGTTTCTTTTGTTTGACACTGGGTCTCACTGTGCAGCCCTGGGTGGCCTTAAACTTAGAGATCTACTTCTCTCTGCCTCCAGAATTCTGGGATTAAAGTCCTGTGCCAACACACCTGTAAATGCCATATTCTTACAAATGTAAGCACAAATCCTGAATTCCCACTCATTTCAGGGGAGCTGAAAAAGATGGCTCAAAGCTTAGCTTATACTGCTCTTGCACAGGACCTGAGTTTGGACCCCCTGGACCACCATTGCTGGTAACTGCAGTTCCAGAGGTTTTTGATGCCTGTGGCCTCCCATGAGCAATGATAAAATTTCTAAACATAGAGAAAAAAACTTTGAAGGAAATGTAAAAAAGTAGCAGGGTAGTCTTTTCAACAAGATGCTGAAATAAATGGCTGTCTATATTTGAAAAAAAAAATTAATTCCTGTCTCACTGTGAACTTTGACTCAGAATGCTTTATTGGCTGAATATAAAAACTAAAACCACAGGGTGGATGGAGGCCCATAGAACAGACTAGACTGGTTAGCCAGCAAGCCCCAGGCATTCTTGTCTCTATCCCCTGAGCACTGAGGTAAGAACTCCATCCAGAGCTTTTTCCTTAGGTTCAGGGACTGAGCTCAGGTCCCCATCATCTGACAGAGGTTATTCACTGCCAAGTGCATTTTGTAAAGCCAGCATTCTGCCACCCTTAAATGTATATTTCACAGTAAGCTACAAAACTAGAAACCTCCCACACAGAAGCATATCATTATGGGTTATTCTATTAACATCAGTGAAGGACTCTTATCCAAAATACTGAGACTGACTACCACAAACAAATTGGTACTGATCAATCCCCACTCCTGCCCCTACCCCTCCAAGATATTCAGGAAACCAAGGTACATGCAACAGGGGAAGTTCTTGGTAAATGAGCCTTTACTTCTTCCGTGTGCTAGCTCTCATTTCATTTTTAGGTTAAGGATTAAACAAAAGCATCTGAATTACCATGTTCACCTAAGATTGGCTTGTCACAATAGAGGAAGGCCAGTGGTCAGACCATCTCAGGCACCAGGATGTCCCCTAACATAAATATCAGCAGTGCCCCAGAACTGAAGTTTGGGAGAGAAAATTAAGGGGGGGGGGGGGGACTGAAAAGCCTAAAATGAATTACTACTTTCAAAAGGGCTTTAAAAAAGAACCCAACACCACAAAGACACATGTTCAAGTTTTATTGGGTTTCAATACAAAACATTCCAAAAAATGATCTATAATACCTAAGCTCTACATCCGACAACCAAATAAACCACAACACTCTATATTATTCAAATTCTTTTACAACCAGTGTTTAGCCACAAGAATCAAGGATAATTTTTCTCTAACTGCAGATTTTAGGCCTGTTGGGTCTATAATCTTGCCTTTTGTCACTTTGAATTCATCATTCATATTTACTGTAGTATTATAACCTGTGCCAAACTATCTTTAAGAAATCGAAATAAAATATCAAGAGCCAAAAGTTCTTGACAGAAGCACCTTCTCAAGGAATTATCTGAGTATGGAAGATTTAAGTTAGCAAAACTATTCAAGTACAACTACTGAAATTTGGTCAATACCTCATGATCTGATGAGAAATGTGACCTATGGGCTAAAAGTTTTGGATCATTTTCCCTAATCATATTTTTTGTTGTTGTTTTTTGAGACAGGGTTTCTCCACATAACCCTGGTTGTCCTGGACTCGCTTTATAGACCGGGCTGGCCTCGAACTCATGGAGATCGAACTCACTGCCTCTGCCTCCCTAGTTCTGGGATTAAAGGAGTGCACCACCACACCCTGCCCTAATTATAAATGTTAAATATAATAGTACTGTAATGAATCTGTAAGAAAAATCTCAGAAGTTGAGTTAAATCCTTTAATCCTATAACTCAATCTGTTTCCTGAGACTATCCATGTTTATATTACTGGCTCTTAAGTTTCCAAAGCAATAACTTAGTTGTATCATGATTTGCTTCTAAGATTGAGACCTGAGGGCAAACTACCTTTATAAAACTACAGTGACCTAGTGATGTATTTTTGTTTCCAGTATGTTTTCCACTATCATAACAATGGTTCCAGTTTTTGCTTTCATTTCCTAGTGTTGCTCTTCGCCTTCTAAGTTTTATAGGACAAGTAAAATGGCTGGGTTATTTTTTCTGATAAGACAATCCCCAAATGGCTTCCTTGCTGAAAATGAGACATCGGTGCATAAAATTATCACTGAAGTATCATTTTTCTGACTGAATTTTTTCTGTGTGAGGCACCACGGATTGAACTCCACTGTGCATAGTTATTCTGACTGAATTTTTCTGAGTGAGGTGCCAAGGATTGAACTCCACCCCTCACTGGCATTTAGAAGCACTTCACCATGGAGTTACAACCCCAGTGAATTCAATTTTCTTACAGCCAGTTATCATCAACTCTAAATTGCAGAGGCTGCCCCATGACTATGCCTAAACAACTGAATCTACTAAAAGAGCCACGGGAACTTCCTGGGTAGCTACCTCCACTTACCAATTTGTCTCCCTCTTTCCATTTGGTCAATTCTAAGTGATCACTACTCCCTAATTAAGGTTTAGCCAACACCAGTGCCTCTATCCCTTAAAGATTAAAAAAAAAAAAAAATCTATTGCCTGTAGCAAACCAATTTTGATGAGCACTGGGTATACAGCTGCTGCAGCTTAGTCTCAGCATTCCTGTGCTTCAACTCTGCAAAAAAGCATGGGATCAAGTTACAGAGAATTTTACAATGCAAAGTATCACAAGCCTCTCCTTCTTAATCAGTGTACACAGCTTGGTTTTTCAGTTTAAGTATTAGCCCTGAAGTGTCAGCTTCCAAAGGCAGCCCTATTCCTTAGAAGTACGCTAAGCATCAGCTTTGTGATATGAAAATCAGATACCCTGCCACATTGTGCCCATGGGATTTGGAAGTTGCAGTAGCAGCTGTATCACAAACTAGTCAACTGAAAATAAGCAAGCACTGACAGCATGCAATTCATACAGCATTGCTCACATAGCAAGCCATTAACTAGATAGCTCTTTTCACAAGACCTCTTGTAGGAGGTAAAGAGCTATTGGTAACTATTTCAGAAACAGCTAGTAGTACCATACTACAAGTACTCTAACAAAAATACATAAAGAGCTATTGGTAACTATTTCAGAAACAGCTAGTAGTACCATACTACAAGTACTCTAACAAAAATACATCTATATATCATCACTCAAAAGGGATATGCTAGGTGTTTCTTGGCAAAACAATTTTATCCATATGCCCTGAGTTGAGCATTACCCCCATTTCGTTGACATTACGGGTCAGAAAGTGCTTGCCAACACCACAGCCACAGAATGGCAAAGCTACAGTATTTAAACCTTCAAAGGATACTACTTTTTAACACTTACCTGAACATTTGATTTCTCCTTGTCAGCTTTATCTACTGTGAATCAATCAACACTCCAGGACCTTATGACCATTAGGTTCAACCTGCAAAAATTACATAAATGAAAACTTTATTTCTCTAAAAAAAGTTCTTAACACTTGCCTATAACTGCCTTTTTTTCTTCCTGAAAGAACAGGCAAGTTCAGACTTGCAGCTTAATGCATAGTTCATGTTCTACTACTTTTCTTAATTGGTGGAAGGTTCACTGGCTTGGAATGGACTGGAATGGCTTAAATGGTTAAGTTGCATGGCTTATGGATTCTCATTCTTTTCCAATGGTGCACTGCCACATTAAATCCATAAGTTGAACGGACAAAACATTTGAAGGAATAAGTGCAGTCTAAGGATTTTTAGTTGGAGGTCTTCAAGTATACTATATTCAAGAGCATCTTTTTCAACTTCATGGCTGGACCTGGGTCATGCTGCCTCAGGTTTTTGCTTTTTTAAAGACCACTTGCAACAGATTTTTTTTTCTCCATACAGTGTAGTTTCATAGAACTAAAACAAGTCAGGCATCCAACTAAAGGTCAAGTTTGCAATGGCTTATAGGGGTCAGACAGGGAGACCCCAATCCTAAGCCATTTCTTATTGACTAAAAGACTAATTTGAATAAAAAAGTCAAAACAGGAAGCATGTTTAAAGGTCTTCATCAAAAATATGTAAGAAAAAAAATCGCCCCCTCCCAATTCCCAGATTGCTATTGATAAACAACAGCTGCCTTTAAGTATCATACATGCTTTTAAAAAAATCCAAGTGTTGAATTTGGAGGACTTCTAATATGCTATTGAACATTTGTGGGGGTTTTTTTCCAAAAGCTTTTTAAAATCTAGAAGGCATTTCCATTGCCATGAAGTATAGTACGTTTCACTGTACTATGAGGAAGGTAAGTGCTCAATTTCGACTTAGACGTAAAAACTAGTTTGCTTTGCTTACCATCTTTGCTGTGTCACAGGCATTTGTTGCTTTAAATCTGATGTGGAATGCTGATAGATTCACTTTTTAGAAGTCATAAGCCTTTAGGAAGTTGGAGATAACTTCATTGCTTATCTATTTTCTCCTTTGCAATCAAGCTGTTCCTTTAAAAGTGAGACACTACAGAGTTGCAAAAATTTGAAACAGTAAGAGCAAGCATCGTTTTTTTTTTTTTTTGCAGCTTCATGGTTGGTTTTGGCCAAACTTTTTATTTAGTATTCTGTAGTTGTTCAATACACACTTAAATGGTCTTACTCAGGGAGGGGGAAGGGAGGTTCTTGTAGATTCCCAAGGAAATGTCAGAAAAAGCAAAATATGGCCAGCATCCATTTGCTTTTTTTTTTTTGGGGGGGGGGGTTCTGGGTAAACAGCACATTCCTAGGCATCTGATCTCAGGATTTTTTTTTTTAAATACTCCGAACATTGAGAATTCAGTTGAAAGACACCCTGAAATTCTGAATCCTAAGAGTAGCATACCCAACCAACCCTCTCTAATGGCTAGCTTGTCTGCAAAGGCAGTGTGATTCCTCAATCAAAGGAGACCAAAGGACATCTAGATGGCTGAATGTTTGTGGAAGATCTTGGGATTGCCTGCCTCATTCACTGAGAAAAATCATGAAGTGACCTTCAGGGACACTTTTACTTGGAAAATTACAACACTAGTAACAAGTCAAGGCTTACACATCTAACATTGGCTTGTTGAAAGCAACTCATAATAGCAAATATAATTAAACATGTCTTACTTTTTCCTTCACAAGAACATAATTATTAAGGGGAACAAGAAATTTTAAAAAGGTAACACAATTTTTCCTTTTAGTAGTCCTTGGGTAGTTTATGACAGAAAGTTTCCATTTTTGTTTGTTTCTTTGAATGGGGATTTTTGGTCCAAAAGTTTTCTTTGTTCCTAATATCTGCTTCTGCCTCCCCCTCTATCAGATCGGCTTCCTCCACGGCCACCACCTCTTGGTGCTCCGCGACTTGAACTGCTGTAGGAATCACGAGGAGGAGGGTACCCTCTTTCCATAGAAGGGGGAAGCCCTCGTTCTTGTCTGCCAACGCGATCACGACCACTTGAGTAGAGATCACTTCGGCTGCTTGAGTAACTGTCTCGACTTCCACCATAGCCGTCACGTGAGCTGCTGTAATCATCATAGCGACTGCTTCCACCATAAGATGGCGGGGGCCCTCGCGTAGGTGGAGCACTACGTGAGTTACCTGCAGGGTCAATGGTCAGGTAATATGGCAACACTATAAATTGTATATATACAACATTTAAATCCGAATTTACAGAATTCTTGTATTATAAGTTTACTTTCTCAACTGGGAAGTTTTAAACTCTACCATTGCTGGCCATAAGAGGGAATTGCTCATCTCCTGAGATATGGAAATGAATTGATTTTAATGTTTGTTTGAAAAGACTGAAGACGTTGTGTATTTCAAGAGGACATTCCAGACAGCTTGTTATTTTATAGTAGACACTCAGCCACTTTCCAGTGATAAGTTGCAATTTTGAACTGTTGAGTTTCCTTCATATTGCAATGGTAAATATTTGATCTTGTTAATAAAATTTTTAAATTGTATTTTCACTGTTGGGGGAAAACACATAAGGCTGCCAATTTAAGCAAGCAAAATCCCCTCCAAAAAGCAAGCGTACAGCCTCAAAAGAAAAGAAACAAAAACCAAATAAGGAAAGAACCAAAAAAAAAAAAAAAAAAAAACAAAACCTTCACAAGACTAGGAAAAGCCCAGCTGATAAAGTTACCCCTTAAAAGCAAGCAAAGGTTCCTTAAAAGCGAAGCACCACGCAGCCTATTAACCAGCTCATGAACCTAAAACCTCAAGCTGGTAATAGTTAAGATCCTTAACCGGTATCTTACCATAACTCTCATATGAATCTCTGTAGGCACCTCCACTTGGATGATCTGAATATTCACGATCCCGACCATATCCATCTCTATCGCTAAATAAAAAGCAATTTGTAATTAAAATATATATTTTCCTTGCCTCGTGTTTATTTCATAATATAAATATAATACATTCTAATAATGCCCCAAATCTTTAAAAAAAACCCAATTTTTTTCTGTCTTTTTTTTTTTTTGGTTTTTTCGAGACAGGGTTTTTCTGTGTAGCCCTGGCTGTCCTGGGCTCACTTTGTAGACCAGGCTGGCCTCGAACTTGCAAAGATCCACCTGCCTCTGCCTCCCAAGTGCTGGGATTAAAGGTGTCCGCCACCACCGCCTGGCAAAAAATCCCAATGTTTTAACAGTCTCAAATCAAGGGCTGTGGAGATGGCTCAGAGGTTAAGAGCACTGGCTGTTCTTCCAAAGGACTCGGGTTCAAATCCCAGCACCCACATGACAGTTTGAAAAATGTCTGTAACCACGGGGCATGGTGGCACACGCCTTTAATCACACGCAGCACTAGGGAGGCAGAGGCAGGTGGATCTCTGTGAGTTCAAGGCCAGCCTGGTCTACAGATGAAGTTCTATGACAGCCAGGGCTATACAGAGAAACTCTGGAAAAACCAAAAAGAGCCCCTCTCAAAAAAACAAAACAAAACAAAACAAAAAAACAAGCAAAACCAAAACCAAACCAAAAAGCCTCAAATTGCTTAATTTTGTTAGCTGTCCAGTGTAAAAATAAATTGAGTGTATGAGAGAAGACATGAATGTGCCATGCTGATCCTGTAGAGGTCAAAAGACGGAGTCTCTTCTCTCCTTTCCACCTTTACATGGCTTTCAAGGCTGGAACTTGGGTTGCCAGGCTTTAGGAAGTACTTTTAATCTCCCAAGCCCCCAAGGCACCAAGCTTTACAGCAAATACTTATTAGCAAACCATGGCAGCAGCCACTTACCTATAGCCTCTTGATGGATAGTCTTCACGTGAATTGGAATGACCATAATCACGGTAAGTATAATCTCTTGGTGGTGGTAAATAATCTCTTGTATCTCGAGAACTTGGATAGTCTCTGCTTGAATAGCTACAAAAAGAAAATTTAGTGTATGCGTCTGATGTATTCCCTTTCAACAGGGTTCATAGCACAAGAAACTGTGCTTTTCTGTTACCTGTCTTTAGTGGGATAGCCATCATCTCTTGGAGACAAATAAACATCTCTTCTAGATGGCAGGGGCTCCCTTCGTGGTGGGCCTCCATAACTATCTCTTCCACGTGACACAGGAGCTTAAGGAAAAGAAATAATCATTAAAATCTAGCCATAGAAAAGCTTAAGTGAGCTGGGTATGGGGCACATGCCTTTGATTGCAGCACTCAGGAGGCAGAGGGAGGCAGATCTCTGTGAGTTCGAGGCCAGCTTGGTAAAGTGAGTCCAGGACAACCAGGGCTATTACACAGAGAAACTTTGTCTCAAAAAACCAAAACAAAAGCTTTTATAAATCAGGCTATAAAAAACAGTGATTTAAACAAATATAGCATATAGATAAGACAGGAAACTTTCCAGTCACATAGTTTCAGTGCTCCTTAATTATGAAGATGAGATTAATTTAAATCCCTAAATCAGTCTCTTTTTAAAAGTATTAATGTGTGTTTATGGTGGGGGTGTGTGCATGTGATGGTGCAAATGTAGGTCAGAGAACAGCTCTGTAGAGTTAGTTCTTTTTCCACTTTTGTGTGTGGATGGGGGATTGTATTCAAGTTCTTGTGAATGAATAGCAAATGTTTTACCCACTAAGCCATCTCACTGGCTAAGCATTAAAAAAAATAGAAATAATAAAACAGGGTCTCCCCACGTGGATAGTGAACTCATGTCAATTCTCCTGCTGTTTTCAGTGCTAGGACTGGACTTGCACCACCATGCCTGGCTTCACCATATTGTTACAGTAGCAGCACAGACTGTAATGCATACAATAATTACCTCTTCCTCCCATTCCACTGCTGCTACGAACTGGTCCAGAAGGTGCTGATCTTTTAGGAGGAGGCCCTCCACTTCGTGGTGGCGGCCCTCTTTTTATTGGAAGAGGTCCCCTGGAAGAACTCATGGGAAAATTCATGGAATAGCCACCATCATCTACAATAGAATAGAAAGAAAATACATTAACACAGTAATTAAGAAAAAAATAACACTCAAGAAAAAGACTAAGAACTATTTGCCTCAAGGGAAAAAATACACAAAAGAATTATGTGTGTCACAGCCTTTCTCTTTTCTGCTTAGTTGGGGAAACTAAGTTTGTTTTCCACTGAGCAGGGGCAAGCATGACAAGAGGTCAGGAGCAGGCTGAATTAACAAGGGAGACTTTGTTTCGGAACTCCTGTAGACTAGGAAAACAAAAGAAAGGACTGAGGAAGTCCCAATCCTGACCTTCATTTTTTTTTAAACTTAGGTAAGACTATGTGATCCATAGTTTTAACACTGTGGTTTATTTTAGGTCTTCCATTTTTTCCTTTCAAGTCATGAACAGTACACTGATAATGTGGTGGAAAGTCTACATTTCAAAAGCTTTAGCCTTTGAAAAAGAATTCACACACCAGTGTAGATCTATAGCTTTTAACTTAAATGCCAAGCATGCGTTCCAATCAAATCATTACCCATGTGTCCTCCACGTGAGGGAGGTCCTCTAGTTCCTCCACTTGCTCCTCTTCCTCCTCGAAGACCTCTGGGAGGGCCCCTGCTTCTTGGAGGTGGAGGTAGTCCACGTCTACCACTTTCAAATGACGGTTTGGTGGCTTGCTCCACCTTGATAGCTTTTCCATCTAAGGACTTTTGAGAGAAAAAAAGAATTAAATCTTATCAAGATCTACTATGCCCCATGTCCCCAACAGGTCCTTTAAAATACAGTTTTATCTGCCAAGTATCATAAAAAAGATAGAAATAATATTTCCATAAATAATACTTTTACATTTATTTAAAATTTCTACTAGGTGCAAGAGATTAACTACACTAGTGCTTAGGAAAATTCAAAAGTCTAGGTGGGTGTTCAGGTTGTTACCAAAACAAAAAGAGCTAGGTTATCAAATGATTTATACATTCCAAGATATACAGAGTTTCACATAACATTATCATATATTGCTCTGAACTAACTCTCGTTAGGCCTATAACCTTTAGCATTAGCCCCAAAATTTGGTTGTGAAATCACAATAAAATTCAGAATAGAGACTGGGAATGGTATTCTAGCATGATGGAGGCAGAGGCAGGAGGATCTCTGACTCTGAGGTCAGCCTGATCTACATAATCTAGACTATAGGACTATACTGAGTCAAGACTGACTCAAAAACCAATAAAATAAAATAAAATTTAGGATAGTACTACCGGTGGCTAATGATCAAAAGTCTCTGGAGATACATACACAAAATAAAAATTCCAGAGCTACTCTGGACTGAGGCTTGGATAACCCTTTAGTTATTTTTGTCACCAGGAAATACCTTTTTTTTGTTTTGTTTTTTTTCGAGTAAGGGTTTCTCTGTGTATCTCTGGCTGTCTTGGACTCCCTTTGTAGACCAGGCTGGCCTCAAACTCGCAGAGATCCACCTGCTTCTGCCTCCAGAGTGCTGGGATTAAAGGCGTGCGCCACCACGCCCAGCTAGGAAATATCTTATTAAGCAGACAATCATACCTTTCCATTCATGTCCCTGGCAGCATCCTTTGCATCTGCTGGGCTTTCAAAAGTGACAAAAGCAAATCCTCTTGACTTGTTGGTTTCTCGGTCCTTCATCAAAAGTACTAAAAACAGTTGAGGGGGAGAACAGGTTACTTTTGTTCACAGAAAAACAACCACAGCACATTTGCAAAAAGCAAGCTCAGAACTTCTTAGAGGACAAAATACATATCATGTCACATGATCAGTGGATTCAAATTCATCACAGCTTGTCTTTTAATTATAATAATACAGCATATAATTTTAGTTAGCTCACCTTCCACTATTCGTCCATATTTGCCAAATACTGCTTCAAGGGCTTTCTCGTTTGTTTCTGTATTCAGCCCACCAATAAAGAGCTTCCCTGGGCGATCTGCTTCAACCATTTTTTCTTTCAACCAATTGGGAGTCTGCTGAAAAAATAATATTATTGTCTCTCTGGAGAAAGTTCCCAAAGTTTATTGAACAGCTTAATTGTGGCTCATGTTTTATTAAAATATTTATTCTTTAGTAACTAAAAAGACACCAGTAAACCTGGAGTACAGGAGAAAGCCAGTTGAAATACTTTGGTTAACAGTGCAGTGCAATTTTTATTAACCAGGCTAAATAAAAAAGGCCTGTCTAATTTACCATACCTCTTTGTGAGGCCTGACTGCTTTTTTTTTTTTTGTTAATGAACATCTATGCAACTTTTGAAAAGGCAAATTTTAATTTAAATTAAAAGTGTATTTTACTCTTAATACAGGGTTGCAACCTTAGAGTGGAGGAGTTAACAGACATGGGCTGCCACACTTGTCTATTTTATTGATCTTTTATCGTAAAACATTCCACTACTTATTACCTTACTCTCTCCCTCCCCCTGTGCCCCTCCCCGAGCTAAGAGTATAAAAGACTTCTATTCATTCAAGGTCACCAGCCAGATGCACCAAGTAAAGACCAAGCCCTTTTCTCCTTTAGATTTCCTAGCTAAGTTTAGCCTCAAATCTCAGGGTTAGAACAAAGTCCCCGCATCTACCCCAACAACAGATTGTTATCTGAAAAGATAAAAGTGCCAGAGTCGGAAAATAACGGAGCTCAGAATCACACACTGTTAGCACTCTTTCCCAGCGCCGGCACCTAATAATTATGACTATTAAAAACCGCGTGTGAAAGACAAAATGGCGACACTTGGATCCAACCCAGAACCACCAACCACCACTGGCTAACTAACTTTTGCCGTTGACACTGGCAGCGAAAACTCCAAAGGCTTCCCCTCCTTATCGCCAAGAACCAGAGGAGGCCACAAATAGCACCGGCGGCGTCCTGGGCGCTAATCCCCTGGCCGCTGCTGGTGTCCCGCCCCACCTACAAAGCTGCGCCCTCCACCCTCCCTCGACAGGCAACAGCCAAACCTCTGCGAGATGCAAGCAAGATAATAGACCCCCTAGTGTGTGTTGCTTCCACCTCTTCAGCTTTAAATAAATTGGCACCTTTGTGCTGCTTAAAATGGCGCCCGTCACCACGATCTCCAGGGAAATAAATGATATTCAGGCCTAACATGACAAGTCTGTACGGAAAACAGGTCAAGGAAAGGAAGCTCCTACCTGAGAGGACTGCGACGGTCTCAAGCTCCTAAGAGCTCGCCAACGGGCCTTCCGAGCAGCGCCGCACCAGTGACAGCTGCCGATTTTCAGAACGTAACAGAAATGATGATAGGACTGCTGCGCAACGAGGGCGAACAAAGGAGACAGCAATCTTTATACTACCCGGGAACGAGGCTGAAGAACCCGGATGGAAATTAAGCTCAGAATTTGAAGCAGGAAAGGAGGGAGGGGTGTGGTTCCCAGACACATCATTGGCCGTCTCCTTTGTCATTTACTATTCGCTCCGCCTCTTTCCCAGTCTCTCTTCAAGTTCCGGCCGGAGCCGGATTTTAACTGTTTGCCCCGCCCCCACCCATTCTCTTCCAAGGCGCCTTTTAGTTTTCTGATAAAATATTGGACAGGGTTTTTTGAATAAAGAAGTAAATTTACTGAGCGACCTTTTACTTTTACTTTTGCATAAAAATCTCAATCTCAAAGCAAAGTAAAAACGGTAGATAGTACAATGTCAGTGTTGTAGAAATAGAAAACAAAGAAGTTTAGCTGCTACTCTACTTAACTGCCCAAATTTTCTTGAGCAATCATTAATAAATGGGGGAGAATCTAGTAAATAAGTATTAAGTGAAAACAGAACTTGAATAGCATCACAGAAAAATCATCCATATAGAAGAATTACTGAATTCTTATACAAGGTTCATATACAACCAGGATTAGGTGTTTCAGAGTTAACAATATCAAATAAGAATAATTAAAAATACCTTACGATAGATGGGGTGCTTGCCCACACCTTTAATTCCAGTATTTTGCGACGTTGAAGTAAAACAGTTATGAATTCCAGAACATCCTGGATCTGTTACACCCCACGCCCCCACCCCTCCCACCCCGTTTCAAAAACAAAAGAAAAACAGGAAAAAAAGCTCCCGGTTATATTTGAACTTCAAGTGAGCACTTATAATTTATTTTGTGCTTTGAGACAGTCTCAGGCTGAGGGTGGTCTTGGAACTCACAGTCCTTTT
>CAJQZJ010033871.1:1531888-1563926 GCA_907164525.1 Lophiomys imhausi | reverse complement strand
TCTTTCTTTCTTTCTTTCTTTCTTTCTTTCTTTCTTTCTTTCTTTCTGTTAAAGTCTGATCTTTGTGGACCTCCAAAATGTTATACTTCAAGAATAGCCACACAAACTTCTCAGTCACCCATTTCAGGCAGAGATTGATGGGTTATTGAATACCCACCCCAAAACTGGTCATAGTCATCATGACCAGAGTCACAGAGGTCTCAGAGCCTAAATGTGACGTCAGTTTTCTTCCAAGGCAGGATTTTTATAAGAAAAAAACATATGCAGGTAACAACCAGGTAACCAGGTATAGGAAACAAACCGTATCCAGGTAGCAACCAGGTAGGAAGCAAGGGGATGGCAGCGCGGAATCCTTTTGACATGCTAGACAACCCATTTCTAACTGACCTTTAATTTGATTGGAACTAAGTGGAGCTGTAGTTGAGGACTGTTTAGAGTGTCAAGGTAATAAAGCAACAAAGTATGAGTAATTTCATAACTAAAAGGGAGACTGAAGACAAAAATGGCTTCAGCTGTTATATTAAGGAAGCAGGCTCCAACACTCTCTTTCCTTCCTTCCTTCCTTCCTTCCTTCCTTCCTTCCTTCCTTCCTTCCTTCTTCCTTCCTTTTCTTTTCCTGAAACAAGGTTTCTCTGGCTCTCCTGGAACTTGCTCTGTAGACCAGGCTGTCCTCAATTTCAGAGATACCTCAACCTCTACCTCCTGAGTGCTGGGATTAAAGATGTGTGCCACCACACCCTGGTGGGTGGACTTTTAATTTGCTTACAAATGAAAAAGATTCTACAGGGCATTGTGGCTCACACCTTTAATCCCTTCTTAGGAGGTAGAGGCAGGTGGAGCTGTGAGTTTGAGGCCGACCTGGTCTTCGTGCCATGTTCAATGACAGCTAGGTCTATTTAGTGAGACCCTGCCTCAGAGCAAAGGAAAGAATCCGAAAAGTCAATTAACAAAACAGAGTGAATGACTATCTATTGTGACTAGTACCAAGGGGAAGTAACTACAAGGCTTTAGTGAACAATATTAGGGGAGGAGAAACTTGATCAATATATCAAAAAAAAAAAAAAAATCCGGTTGTGTGGCTCAGGCCTGTCATCCCAGCTCTCAGGCTGATGTCTGAACATGACCACCAATAATGACCCCTGTCTGCCTCTTTAAAAAATCAGTGAAGATGCACAGGAAAAGATAAGATCAGAGCTAAAGAAAAAACAGCCAGGAATAGCTAGGGGGAAAAGCTTGGTTCATTTATTCATTTATTTGACAAGATCTCTGTACCTATATAGCCCTGGCTCTCCTGGAACTCGCTTTGCAGACCAGGCTGGCCATGAACTCACAGAGATCCACCTACCTCTGCTTCCAGAGTGCTGAGATTAAAGCCATGTGGCACTATGCCGGCTAACAGTACAATTATTAAATAGGAATCATTATTAAATAGATGGATAAATTGAAGCTCTCCTGACTAACTTACATCTTTACATGATGGGCAAGTGTAAATCATTCCAGCTAGAGCTGGGGGTGGTGGTGCACACCTTTAATCCCAGTACTCGGGAGGCAAAGGCAGGCAGATCTCAAGGTCAGTCTGGTCTACAAAGCGAGTCCAGGACAGCAGAGATACATGGAGAAACCCTGTCTCAAAAACCAAACAAAAAATATCATTCTAACTATATCTATGTTTCGAAGTACAACATGTTTTTCTAAGTCCATTGTCTAGCCATGAATGGTAGCATTTTCTGTTCTTACGAAAGCACAGTAGTTTAGTTACAGAGAACAAAGAGTTATATTTTCAAAGCATCATTTCTCAGCATGTAAGTATCAAATTAGTGTATCTTTGAGTTGTATCCATTTAAAATGCTTGATTTAAAAATCTTCAGTTTGAAGCTGGATAAAGTAGCTCATACTGACAGCCTGACTGACTCCATCTTAAAAAAAGATTCCATTTTATATTAGGTTTGACTCATAGCTGACCTCCAGTTCCAGAAAAAAAAAATATACATATACCCAACCCTGCATTCCAAGGGTGGTCCCTAGTCATATCCAGACAACTCACTCTGAGAAAACACCCAAAATGTCTACACAAACTTTCTGCTGGTCAAGATGACCTATAATGGTATGGCAAAAACAATTAGGGAGCCGATTAGGGATAGACAGGTTTGTCTGTCCAAATGTCATCCAATCCTATGCTAGAAACCCTTTTCTTTGTTTAAGCCCCTATATAAACCCTGTGTTTTCTCAGCTCAGGATTCTCAACTGCTGTGCCAGTGAGCCTTGGGAGACCAAGCTCAGAGCTTGAATAAACAACTCTGACGCATTTACATTGGAGTTGGTTCCTGGGTGGCCTTTGGGGTCTTGAGAACCAGGCAGAACAATACCTGTATTTTCAGCACTAGGGAGAGGTAAAGTCAGGGTTCTCTGGAGTAACAATAGAATTTATAGAATGAATCCTCTTCTCTCTCTCTCTCTCTTTCTCTCTCTCTCTTTCTCTCTCTCTCTCCCTGATATATATGGAAAGGGGATTTATTAGACTTACAGACTGTGATGCAGGCAATGAAAGAATGGAAAGTCCAAGAACCCAGAAATTTCTCAGCACCCAAGGCTGGTTTTCAATAGATGCAGGAATCCCTAAGAAGTGACTGCCAGTGAAGGAATGGACTTGCTAGCAAAGTGAGAGCCAGTAATCAAAGAGCGAATGCTTTCTTCTTCCAAATCTTTATATAGAGAGACTTTCAGCAGAACATATAGCCCAGATTAAAGGTGTGTCTTCCTTCCTCAACATCCAGATAAAATCTCCCCATATCAAAAGATCTGCATTAAAGGCATGTCTTCTTACCTCAAAGATCAGGACTAGAAGTGGATCTTCCACCCAGCATGGTGGCTCATTGCTTTAATCACAGCACTCAAGAGGCAAAGGCAGGCGAATCTTTGAGTTTGAGGCCAGCCTGGTCTACATATGGAGTTCCAGGGTAGCCAGGGCTACATAGAAACCATGTCACAAACAAACAAAGAAGTGGATCTTCCTACTTCAAATTAGGCAAAAATTCCTGAAAGGTGTGCCCTCCACTTTAGGGAATCTAGTTCCTTCCAGACATAGCAAAGTTGACAATGTAAGAAGAGCCCTCACAGAAAGAAAGGAGGATGTGGCGGTCAAGGGCACTTTTAAGTACATAATGTTTTGATGTTAGCCAGGGCTACAAGCAGCTCTGTCTTGTGCCCAAATAATTGCTCTTTGTGTTGGTGACTTGACTTTCACAACATATATACAAATGTTAAATGCGCTTTGCTTGGTGGCACACACCTTTAATCCAAGAAAGGCGGAGGCAGGAGGATCTCTCTCAGCTCCAGGCTAGCCAGGACTACATAGACAGCCCCTGTCTACAGGGGAAAAAAAAAAGCATTAAATTAATTTTGGCTTGGAAGTAGACCAAATTTTCCAACAATTTCTGAAACAACCTAAGCATATTTCTGCCATTTTATATTACCTATTATGTGAAGCAGCATTCTCAACATTGACTTTCATAAAGTAAAAATATTGATAAACTGAAAATATTGAAGAAGCTCAATGTTCTCCAGTATCAAATATTCAGCTGAGGTTACATGAAATGAATTCTGTATAATTTATTATCACTAAATGTTTGATTTATATACCTGTTTTATATACTTACATACTTACAGGGAAAAAAGTATAGTATGGGAACTTCTTTATCTTCTAATTACAAAGCATGCATATATACACAGCTCTGTACCCATTATTTCTTTTCCTCCTACTATGTAGAATAGTGGTTCTCAGACTCCAATTAATGCTCCAGAACACCATAAACCCTCTGTGCATCCCCAGACCCATAGAATCACAAATCTTGGGTTAGGGTGAGGAAAAAGGTAACAGTCTTTAAAGATTTATTTATTTTTTCTTTTAGTTTTTAAAAGATTTATTTATTTACCATTTTTACAGTATTCAGTGTGCATATATGCCTGCAGGCCAGAAGAGGGCACCAGACCTCATTACAGATGGCTATAAACTACCTTTGTGGCTGCTGGGTATTCAGTATCCAAAGATACTGAACTCAGGATCTTTGGAAGAACAATCAGAGTTCTTAACCTCTGAGTCATCTCTCTAGCCCCAACATTTATTGTTTTTATGTTGTCTGTGTTTGTGGTTTGCCTGTGATAAGGCCAGAAGAGGGATTAGATCCTCCCCCACTCCATCCACAAACTGAAATTACTGACACTTGTGAGCCTCTATGTGGTAGCCTGGAATCAAACCCAGGTCTTTTGTAAGAGCAGCAACTGTCCTTAACCTCTGAACGACTTCTCCAAACCCAGAGAATATTTTGTATTTTAGCACTCATCCGGGATCAAGGATTTATTTAAACAGGGTCTCACTGTGCAGTCATGACTGGCCCTGAACTTGCTACTGTGTCAGGTTCCCAGACTTTAGCAAATCTGATGCCATGTTAGAGACACAAACACACCATTCTGATTTAAGAGGTCTGCATGTAGACCTTAATATCTGCCAAAATTGGAGGAAAGACCTAATCTATCAAAGCTCAGACATAGTTCTGGGAAAGTCTGTAGAGGAATCTTAATTCAGAACATGGTTGCTCTGGCAAGAGATCACATCCAAAAATCTTCTCGGTCTATGTGATCTGGCTGGAATACAGACAGGCCTTTGATCCCAGAAGACAGATGCAAGTAGATCTGTGAGTTCAAGGCCAGCCTGGTATAGAGCAAGGTTGAAGTAAAGAAAATCTTAGATCCAGACATGATGGTACATGCCTTTAATCCTAGCAGTCAGGGGACAGAGGCATGCAAATCTCTGAGTTATGGTCCCTTCATTTCAGTCAGTTCAGTCCAGTCAGTGAGTTGAGAGTCAGTGCACTGGAGCTGAGTTCATGGCAGTTTAGCTCATGGAAATCAGAGATGGTTTTACCAGGAGAATTTTACAAAGACAGGTTGAAGAGAGAACAAGCAAGACACAGGTGAAGCCAGAATGAGCCAGAGAATGAGGAGCCAGAAGATTAGAACAGATTGCTAGAGTTAGTTTGAGGGCAAGCAGAACAATTCAATCAGAAGCTGAGAGAAGCCAGTTTGAATCAGCCCACCAAAATTCAGAAAGAGCTAGAAAGGGCGAACTTATTCAGCAGCAAGTTTCAGAGGCTGAAAACATTCTAGGCCTAGATTAGATTGTAAAGAGATTAGAAGCTTACAGGACTATACCTGGACATTAGATGGAGGCAGTAAGCCTCCAAGACGGCAATTATATCAGGTGAATAAAAGTTACTTTTACAAAAGTCCCTAAATGTACTAAACTTGGTTTTTAGCATCTGTAGTTCTGATTCTGGCTAACTGTTCTTGCTAACTGAGGTATGTCAAACCAGGATCTGGATTTTGTACTTAAAAGCTCAACATGAGAAAGACTCAGGACTGTACTTGGGTTCCAAACAACCAGTGTAGTTGCCAGCCAGGTAATAAAGACTTTTTATTGCCTTGAAGCAGTATCCCAGTGGCCTTCTGTGGTGATCCCCCTACACAGCCATCACCACACAAGGGGGTTCTCAGGGAAAGGTGAGTGTGCTGTTCGCCCACCTTATCAGGCTCCCCTCGAGTGGTGGAGACAATCAGACAAGACAGGGGTGATGTCTAAGCAATTCCTGTTTTAATGTTTTGTTTTCTGGCTTATATACAGAACCAAATGGGGGATTTCCATATGGGGCCATCACATTAAAGGTCATCCCATCACTCCACATAGCACAAGTCTAGTAACGTGGTGAGCATGCACACTGATCACAAGCAAGGAGGTCTTGCTCACCCAATCAGCTATACCCACGATCGGGCTTCAACTCGGTCCCAGCGTCTTCTGGCTGGTGCCATCTTAGATATCTCCTACAAGTTGCTTTCATTTTCCCAGCAAACGAGGAGGCGTTTTTCATAAGCCTCCATTTCCTGGGTCCCCACAGCCTTCTCTGGAGGATAACTCATAAGACTATGTGGAGCAAGCTTGCCTTGGCTCACATAGATCTGCCTGTCTACTCCTACTGAGTGCTGGGAATAATGATGTGCACCATCATACCAGGGCTGAAAAAGAAAGTTGTTTCAAAATCACAACAAATCTATTGATGACCTTGAAGTTCTTATTCTCCTTTCTTTACTTCCCAATAATTAAAAAAATTATTTACTTTTATTCTATGTACATTGGTGTTTTGCCTGCATGTGTCTGTGTGAGGGTGTCAGATCTCCTGCAACTGCAGTTACAGACAGTTCTGAACTGTCATGTGGATGCAGGGAATTGAATCTAGGTCCTCTGGAAGAACAGCTGTGCTCTTAACTCCTGAGCCATCTCTCCAGCCCCTCCAAGAATTTTTTAAAGACAGGATTTCAGTAGAAAGGTTGGTGACAGTCTTTCAGTCTTCCTCAGCCTCTCAAGTACTGGGATTCTCAACATGTGCCATCACAACTCTGTTCCTGCAGGAAACACCAAGCTAGAGAAATACTACAGTAGAAACACAAAACCTCTTCTCAGGTAAGGCCATTCTTCGACATGTGCTTTGGCTAATGTCCTCTCTTGTCTTGATGGGGTGTTCTTATGCATTCTAAATGTTAATTAACCTGCTCCCAAGAAGCCTGCTTGCTCTAAACCAAGTGAAGCTGTGCAACCTTTCTTGTTATCCATTGTCTCTGGTTAAGTAAATGCTGAGGCCTGAGATTGGGCAAAGACAGAGGTAGGCAGGACTAAGGTGTGAAGGCTTCTGAAGCACAGAGATTCATGGGAAGAAGGAGCCTCCAGAAGAAGAAGAAGAAGAGGAAGAAGCCAGGAGCAGGAAGAAGGAGACACACAATGAGGTAGATGTAAGATCATTCTATGTGTCCTGGAACATCAGCATAACATGGAGAATAGCAGTCAAAAGGGACTTATATATATATATGGTCATATATGGGGAATAGAATTAAGAGAAAGCTTAGATGGGCTTAGATTGCACAATCCAGGCCAACGCTTGTTAAAATCATCAGGTGTCTGTGTGATCAATTTATAATGTCTGGTTAAGGATTAACATCGCTGAACAATTAACTATAATATAAATACTGATAAATAATTTAATTAGCCACTTTCTACCATGTCTTCTCAGAGATTTGTTTCATTAAATATTCTTTTCTTTCCTCTGGAACACACAACTGGAAATATCTCATGTACATTAAAACATGTTCAGAACCATACATGAGGATGGAGATACATACATGTATGTCCAGTTCCAGGAGATCTGACACGCTCACACACATATCTATATAATCATCCATCTTCCAGATAGAACATAATAATTTACTTCTCCTCTGTAGCCAAACATTTTATTTTTTATTTTTTTAAATCTTTCTTTTTTTTAATTTTTTTCCTTTTTTTTTATTTCTTCAAGTTACATCTCAATCGCAGTCCCCTCCCTATTCCCCCTCCAGTCCCACCCTCCCACCCTCAACACCCCATCCTCTTCCCTTTTTTTTCTTTTAAGTTTAAAGTATATCTTATTTCCCCCTACAGTTTCTCCTTTCAGTCCAACAAATGGCTCTTTCTCTTATAATAATAAATACAATACAGTACAACAGAGGTAATTAGGCCACAGTTATGAAGGTTATATGGCTTAACGTACATTCCCAATGACCAGTCCATATGTATTTGGTACCTGACTTTAACATTCTACTATCTAAACATCTCCATGAGTTTAAAGTTCTATATCTGACTCAACATTCATACTAATTGCAACACAATTTTAAAAGTATCTTCTTAGATGTTTAACACTCTCTTGACTCCTAAATAACTCAAAATTTAATTATGAGACTTTATCTATCTGTTCTTCAATCACCTCAGAGACCTGAGAGGGATAAATATATCTGATTTTATAGGAAATACAGTGTCTGCAGCTTCCCAAACTAAGAAATGACATACCAGTGACTGCCTGGACAGTTCCCATTTTCTCTCCATACATTACAGCATCACTCTTCAGTCAGTTGGCCCCGCTTCTCTGCAGACATTGATTGTAGAGCAGGGGTTATGAAGGACTTCCCTACCCTGTCTTGGCAGAGCTAGGCTGTCAACTTACCTGCTTCCAGGTTTTGTCCTTTTTGGACAGCATTCTGTCTACAGTTGGAGCAAGGGGTAGCCAAACATTTTAAAGAGCCATTCAGTAATATCTCCTGATCCAGCAGTCCACCTTTAGAGATTTATCTCAAAGCATTAAAATTGAACTCACAGGAGCTGAGGGGATGGCTCAGTTGAAATCCCAACACCCACATTAAAAAAAAAAAAAAAAAAGAAAACAGAAATGAGGGCCCAGTATAGTGGAGCATACATTTTATCCTGACAGAATCAGGCAGATCTCTGAGTTGGAGAACATAATGGTCTACATGGTGAATTCCAAGGCCTCCAGGTCTACATAGTGAGACCTTGTCTCAAAACACAAAAACCAACCAACCAAAAGTAAGAACAGCAGTATGCCTGCCCCTGAAGGCATTTCAGATGTGGCTGCTGTGTCACATATGCAATGGTAGGTGGCAGAGAGGAGTTAAGCTATGACTAAATTCAATGTTCTGACCTATGAACAGCGAATTAATAGTAGCCTAACATTCCTGGAAAAAAAGCAAGCCAGAGACCAACACCAGTTCATGGTCATGGTGTAGAAAAAATTAAATTATGCTGGGTACCATTTGTAGAAATAGGGTATTTAAATTATTTAGCAGCATTTATATTATATTTAATTGGTCCATGGTGTCAATCCTTAACCTACCATTATAAATGAGCATACAGAGACCTGATGGATTTTAACAAGCCTTGGCCTGAATTGTGCAATATTAGCCCATCTAAGCCAGCTCTTAATTCTATTTCCCAAATATGACCCCATATATACATATGTCCCCTTGGCTATTATTCTCCATGCTATGCCAATCTCCAAGGCCATGTGAAATGACTTTCTTTTCTCTGCCCCATGTCTTGTGTCCTCCTTCCAATTAATAATGGCAGGTTAAGGATTAACATCGCCTACCAATTAAATATAATATAAATACAAATAAATAATTTAATTAGTCATTTTCTACAAATGGCACCCAATATAATTTAATCAATTAATTCTACACCATGAGTCCTGGACAGGGAGCTAGCCTGTGACAACCACCAGTCCAGCACCAGGCAAGCACTGGATGGGCTCCCAGGACAGGAAGAAAGCCAGAGACTAGAAGAACCCTGTCTGGCCCTGGATGTAGGTGTTGTGGGTGAGCCAGCATCAAGGGAGTGTGTATTGGAGAGCCAGCCCTGCCTTTTGTCTGCTTTGTGGTGGCATTGGAAACAGAGAGATCTTACCCCATCCCTTTTGCCCTCACCACCAGTGGTAGACAGGAGACCTGGCCCAGATGGGGTCACAAGACCAGGAGAGCTGTGCCTGCTGTGCCCTTCCCCTCACATGTTGCAGGACTTGAGAGAACAGGCCCTGCACCTTCCTGGCCAGCACACTACAGCTGGTCCTGGAGGTGAGGGCTGTGGGTGAGGCAACCCTGAGGGAGTGAGTGCAGGAGAGCCAGCAGGCAGGAGAGTTGGCCCTGATGGAGTCAAGAGAGCAGGAGGGCTGGTTGAGCCCCTTACCTGCTGCATCACTTGGGAGAGCAGACCCTGCACCTTACCTGGGTAGCACAGTAGAACTGGCCCTGGATGTGGGGGTGCAGGCCCAGAACCAGGGCTTCTGATTGGCCCACCTCAACATCTACCTCAAAGATGAACTACTGGGGTGCATGAAGAGGCCAGTTCAACAGACCCAAAACAACAGGATCCCTATGACACCAGACAGCAACAGGGTATCTGAGAGCAGTCCCAGTGAGGTTCCAGTACTGACAAAGTAGCAGAAGTCAGAGGCCTCGTACCAGACCAAGGAGTCATTATAATGAACATTTACAAACAAAGAAATGTGGACAAAAGGGAATTATCAGGAGCGGAATGCTCTTGAGGCTCTTTCCTTCATGTCTGTCTATTATTCTTTCTGCTTGAACATTACAGATAAGGTCCTTCATATACCATGTTCAAGTACTGTCAAAAGTTTTCTGAATGAAGAGTTCAGTAAACATGTAAACTTCCTTAAAAGCTATCCAGCATTTTGCAAAGTCTACACTGAAAATACACCCTAGAGTTGCTTCTTGCCAACATCCCCCCTTTTCCTTTTATCTGTTATTACTGACATGGAGTAAAAATACCCTCATTGCTAAGAGTCACTCTCCTTGTTTGGCCAGACTTCACAGAGTCCTATAAAGGTGATTTTATTATTCCTGATAAGAGTTGTACAAATTGCCTGACTCAGTCCAGACAATTTTAGAAGTTAAAGAAGTTAGATAGTTGATAGAAAACATATAGCTGTAGTAAATACTCTTGCCAAACATTGTCTATCTCATTAGGAGAGAGGCCTAAGATAGATTTATGACCTCATATAAGCTTTCATTCTAGAGACAATAAGACCAAACTTCAGATGTACCATAAAACCAAGTTTTAAACTTCCCTTGAACATAGGACATAATGAGGCTACTAAGAAACGCCTAAATTTAGTACAAATCTTAATGACAAAATACAAAAAGTGTTTCATTGTAATTCCTTACACCTTGTCGCTTTGACTCTCATCATAAACTTAACTTGTGTGTAGAAAAGCAATTGCTAAGAGTCCTCCTATTGCAATGGTTTTATCTGTCCTTGTGATAAATGAGTTTTAACCATGAGACATTTTTTTTGATGCAGATAGCCCTCGTTCAGAGTATTAAAAGAGTACTCACCACATTAATCTTGTCTATGCACCCTTGCTTCGTCTGTCTTCTTCTCTTCAAATGAATGTGCGCATAAGAGCCCCTCTTTCGTCACCCCTTTCTTATTATTTTCATATAACTCATGGATCAGGTAAAAATCTCCAAACTCCACCATCAACTTCAGAGATAAGTATGTCAAAATGTACTTTAGCCTGCTGAGTTCTCATCTCATTGGGTGTCCTGCTGGCTAGCAGGCCAATGTGCTTGTGTTAATTCACAGAACAAAGGGCTGCTTTTACTACCTCCAGGGCTTGCAGCCCCAGTCAAAGGAAATAAGTTGGTTATTTTAACTCCAGTAGTCAGTGGAAAATACTCTGAGCTACAGAGAAAATCATAGGCTCCCTCCTCTCTCTCTCTCTCTCTCTCTCTCTCTCTCTCTCTCTCTCTCTCTCTCTCTCTCTCTCTCTCTCTCCCTCCCTCCTATAGTTAGCTCTCTTTAAAAAAATTACCTGCAGGGATCCAGGGATCATCAGCCTTTACAATCTTAGAAGCTAATGTAGAAGTGGGTTATTAACAGAGAGGCTACCAGCCTGGAAGACTAAGAATCAAGCAATTGTCAGTGCTGTGTCCCTTCTTAAGATACCGTGTATTCCAAGACTGGTCTTTGGCAGGAATATTGTGGGACAAACTGAGACACGCTAGCTACAGCTTCCACAATAATATATATATATATATGTTGGGAGAGGTGGGAGAGGTTTCAGGGGTTGAAGGTATGTCTGGGGGGGGTGGTGGTGAGAGATGAGAGGGAACAGGGTGCATGGCATAAATTTCCCTAAATAAAAAAATAAAAATAAAATAAAAGAATGGCAGTGTGTTTCTATAATCTTGGAGTTGGGCAGATGGAGACTGGAGGATCTCCAGAGTTCAATGGTCAGCAAGTTTTGCCCAACCAGTGAACTTCAGACTTAGTGAGAGACTCTGTCTCATAATAAAAGATGGTGATCAGTAGAGGAAGATACCTGATGTCAACCTCTGGTTCACCACACACACACACACACACACACACACACACACACACACACACACCCTACTCCTATATTGTTTGGATGTTTGTACCAGACAAATGGATGAAGACAATGTTGTCTATAAGCAGGCATGGTGGCACATGTTTGGAATCCTAGCCCTGCAGGGGCTAAAGCAGGGTGTGGTCTTTAATTGAAGGCCAGACTGAGTTAGTCTTGTACAGAGGCAGCATACTATGGAGGAAGCATGACAGAGAAAGAGAAAAAAAGTCATTGACTTATGAGCACGATACAAAAAAAGGAAGTTGAAAAGTCCAGAGCCCTAATAGCACCTCTAAGTGCACGTAGCCAAAACCAGACCTCTTTCCTAGGGCCTTTGAGGGACACTCACCCAAATCGCAATACTAGGTTACTCATGATACATAACTTTTAGCTATCTGCCAAATAATCTTATGTCTCTTAAGAACCAAAGACTCAACAGAAACCAAGGAATAAAACACCTGCTCACCAAAAACAAGACCAGATATCAGCACCTAGAATTACAATCTTCCCAAGCCTTAGGCATCTGCTTAGACACCATAATAAAAACCTGATCAGTAACAGCCAGGATAATATGTCTTCATTAGAGCCCAGCAACCCTACCACAGTAGGCCCTGAGTATTGCAACATAGCTGAAGCACAAGACAAAGACCTTAAAATAGCCTTTATGAATATAGTAGAGGTCCTTAAAGAAAACACAAACAACGGAGGGAAATTGATAAAGTAGCTCAAGACCTGAAAGTAGAAATAGAGTCAATAAAGAAACCCCAACCTGAGGGAAAACTAGAAATGAAAAATTTAGTAACCTCAACACAAACCTCTGAGTCAAGTCTCACCAACGGAATGCAAAAGATGGAAGACAGAATTTCAGGCAATCCCCAGCAGTAGAAGACCGATAGAAAATGAACAACAGCATCTTTGAAGGTTTCTTGTCTCATAATGTCATGTTGGGAAATCTCCATTCTTTTTTAAATTTATCTTATAATTTTTTGTTTTATTTTTTATTTTATTCATATTTCCCTTTCTTTTTACCCTACAGATTCTTTGCATATACATTATAGCTTCCACTCTAATACTTTTATGGGATTCCTGAGTGTGTGAACCAGTGGGCCAATGAGTGTTTCTTATAACTTCTCTTGGACTCTTTTCCTTTTGTTTGTTTGTTTTGATCTATCTTGATATGTTAGCTTTTGTTTTGTCCTATTGTATCTTATTTTATTATTATCCCCTAGAATTCTGTTTGTTTTCTATTTTTTGTTTTATCTTATTATGTCTTACTTTATTATTATCCCTTAGAATCCTGTTTTTTTTTTCTAATGAGAGGCAGAGGGAGTGGATCCAGATGGGAGAGAAGGTGTGGAGGAACTGGAAGGAGCAGAGAGAGGGGAAATCATAAGCTGGATATATTATTGGAAAAACTTCAATAAAAGGAAAAAATAAAGAAATTAAGAAAGTAAAAAAGTACAAGTAGTATCTACTAAATTTCTTTCTTTTTTTGAGACAAGGTCAGATGGACCAAGTTAACAAGAAATATCCACTGCCTTTGTTTCAGAGTTCTAAGTCCTTGAAGAAAGAAATTGAAGAGGATATCAGAAGATGGAAAGATCTTCCATGCTCATGGACAGGTAGGATCAACATAATAAAGATGACTATCCTACCACAAGCAATATACAAATTCAATGCAATTCCTATCAAAGTACCAACACACTTCTTTACAGACCTTGAAAGAACTATTCTCAACTTCATATGGAAAAACAAAAACAAAAACAAAAAAAAACAAGACTAGCTAAATCAATCCTGTACAATAAAAGAACATCTGGAGGTATCACCATCCCTCATTTCAAGCTGTACTACAGACCAATAACAATAAAAACCATCATGGTACTGGCATAGAAACAGGCCAGTTGATCAATGGAATCGAATTGAAGACCCAGAAAGAAAATCACACACCTATGGTCACTTTTTGACAAAGAAGCCAAAACCATACAATGGAAAAAGGACAGCATCTTCAACTAATGGTGCTGGTCTAACTGGATGTCAACATGTAAAAGAATGAAATTAGACCCATACTTATCACCTTGCACGAAACTTAAGTCCAACAACCAATGCACCAAAGGGAACAGGAACATAGACTTTGTTTCCTGTCAGTGGGACACTTTGTCCTTGTGGTGCTGTCTTGTAGGCCCCCAATGTATGAGGAGGCTCTTGGCCCTCATATGACTACTGAACTGGGGTGGGGGACTGTTATGTAGGGACACTCCACTGCAGAGGATTGGGATGGAAGGGATAGGAGGTAGAGGGTGGGAGGGTGGGGTGGAAAGAAGGCACTGTGATGAAGATATAACCGGAAGTAATAAATAAATATTAAAAAGCTTAAGTCCAATTGGATCAAAGACCTTCACATAAAACAGGATACACTAAATCTGATAGAAGAGAAAGTAGGGAAATGACTTGAACTCATTGACACAGGTGACAACTTCCTGAACAGAACACTAATAGCTCAGGTTCTAAGACCAACAATAAATGGGACCTCATGAAACTGGAAAGCTTCTGTAAGGCAAAGACACTGTCATTAGAACAAAATGACAGCCTACAGATTGACATAAGTTTTTCACCAACCCCATATCTGACAGAGGGCTAATATCCATAATTTACAAAGAACAAAGGAAATTAAACACCAAGAAACCAAATAGCCCAATCAAAAAAATGGGGTAGAGAGCTAAACCGAGAATTCTCAAAAGAGGAATATAGAATGGTCAAGAACACTTGAGGAAATGCTCAACATCCTTAATCATCAGAGAAATGCAACTCAAGATGACTCTGAGATTCCATCTCACACCTGTGAGAATGGCTAAGATAAAAACTCAAATGACAGCTCATGGTGGTGAGGGTGTGGAGAAAGGGGAACCCTCCTCCATTGCTGGTGGGAGTGCAAACTTGTACAATGATTATGGAACTCAGTGTGGCAATATCTTAGAAAACTTGGAATAGCTCTACCTCAAGGCCCAACCATACCACTCCTGGGCATATATCCAAAAGATGCTTTACCAAACCACGAGGACATTGACTCAACAGTGTTCATAGCAGCTTTATTTGCAATAGCTAGAAACTGGAAACAACACAGATGTCCTTCAGCCAAAGAATGGATAAAACATATGGTACATTTACACAATGGAATACTACTCAGCTATCAGAAACAGGGAAATCATGCAATTTACAACCAAATGGATGGAACTAGAAAAGTTTATCTTGAGTGAGCTTACCCAGACCCACAAACATACTCATAGCATGTATTCACTTATAACTGGATTTGAACCATATAGTACAGGAAAACCATCCTACAGTCCACAGACCCAAAGGAACAGGAACCTAGTATAGCTATCCTACGAGAAATTCCACCCAGCAGCAGATCAAAATAGATGCTGAGACACACAGCCAAACATTAGGTGGAGCTCTGGGAATAGAGAGACCTGGAGGGGTCAAGATTAACACATGAAGATCAACAGAACCAACTAAGCTAGGCCCATAGAGGCTTACAGAGACTGAACCACTAACCAAAAAGAAGAAAAAGCTTAGCTTTGACATAGACCCCCCCATACAAATATAGAGGATAGGCAACTTGGTACTCATATACATCCCTTAACTTGTAGGGGTGGGGGCGGTCTCAGTCATGGACTTTGTTACCTATTAGTGGCACACTTTACTCTAGTGGAACTGCCAAGTCATGCCCCAGAACAAGAGGAATCTCTTAGCTCTCATGTGACTGATGAACTGAAGGGGGCTGATATGTGGGGCCCCCACACTGGAGGAGTAGGATGGGTGGGAGAGGGATAGAGGGTGAGAGAGGGATAGAGGGTGGGAGAGTGGGACTGGGAGGAGGGAGGGGGCTATGATTGAGATGTAACTTGAATTAATAAATTATATATATATATGAAATTGATTGCCACGAGAAGCCATGGAGACTGCTACATATCGTGAAAGAGCTCATGAACTCATGACAGCCTGGAAAAGACCTCGTGCTTACACTCTATATAAACCAGAGAGCTCTATGTGTTTTTTTGTTTGTTTGTTTGTTTGTTTGTTTTTGTTTTTCGAGACAGGGTTTCTCTGTGTGGCCCTGGCTGTCCTGGACTCACTTTGTAGACCAGGCTGGCCTTAAACTCACAGAGATCCACCTGCCTCTGCCTCCCTAGTGCTGGGATTAAAGGTATGCACAACCATGCCTGGCAATTACAGACAGCTCTGAACTGCCATGTGGGTGCTGGGGTTTGAGCCCGGGTCTTTCAGAAGAACAACCAGTGCTCTTAACCAGTGAGCCATCTCTCCAGCCCATTGCTTGCTCTTTTGTCCCCATGGACTAAGAGGACAGCCCCCATGGACTATGAGAAACTTTTTGCCACAAACCAGCCTAAGAGGGCCCGAGAGAGGGTGGTTAAGAGCACTGGCTGCTCCAAAGGACCCAAGTTCAAATCCCAGCACCCACATGGCAGTTTACAGCTGTCTGTAATTGCCGGGTGTGGTGGCACATGCCTTTAATCCCAGCACTTAGGAGGCAGAGGCAGGTGGATCTCTGTGTGTTCAAGGCCAGCCTGTTCTACAAAGTGAGTCCAGAAAAGCCAAGGAATACACACAGAGAAACCCTGTCTGGAAAAACAAAAACAACAACAAAAACACAGCCTAAGAAAGCTGGCAGAAAAAGCATGGCATAGAACCAGCTGAGAGAAAGTTTTTTTTTTTAAACTGTACACTAAAGTCATCCCTCAAGCAGATGTGAGAGTGCCAGGAGATTGAGTGAGGTAGGCCTACCGGAGTTCAGAGGCCACAGTGAAGAGCATTCACGGGTTGAGTAGACTATAGAAGTGAGTCTCAGCTGATGGAGAAAGCAGCCATCAAGTTTAGCGGTTAAAAGAGACTGGCCTCATAAGCTGGCCACAATCTAGTGCTTGAAATAAATTGATCATATGAACTGTTAAAATTAGGCCCAATGGATGCTAAGCTTTGAAAAGACTGCCTGCTGTGACTGCAGTAACCAGACTGTTAAAATCAAGTTTTCCTGTATGGACTTACACTAAGAATATTAATATCCTTTTAAGAAAATTAAAATTAAAATAGGGTTGGTTAGATGTTCTTGGATATTAAGTGTATATATGTATTAGGTTGTAGGTATTAGGTTATAGAATATAGGTATTTTACAGGTGTTTGTTAAGTATTAATAAATATAAGTGTTTAAAAAAAGTTTTTGTTACACTGGCTGTTCTGGAATTGGGGCAATGTAGACCAGTGATTAAAAGTGTACATCACTATACCTCGCTGTTTTGATTTTTCAAAGGAAGTTATATAGTTTTCTTGTACTTGTGTACCTTAAAAAGTGACCAAATAACATGAGCTACTCAGAACATGGCTGCTCTGGCAAGAGATCACATCCAAAGACTTTCTAGGTCTGTGTGATCTGGCTGAAATACAGGAAGGCCTTTAATCTCAGGAGACAGAGGCAACCATATCTCTGAGTTCAAGGCCAGCCTGGAATAGAAAAAGTTTCAGGTAAAGAAAAGCTTTGGTCCAGGCATGGTGCTACACACCTGTAGCCACCCCTGATACAGTGATCACCACATAAGGGGGTTCTCAGGGAAAGATGAGTGCACTGCCTGCCTGAACCTTCAGCCTTCACTCTGAAGACAGACACTATGCATTTCCAATTTTTAATGTTTTTTCTCTGACTTATATACAAAACCAAATAGGTGTTTCCGCATGAGGTTATGTGGGCCAATCACATTAAAGGTCATCCTATCACACCACGTATCACAAGCCTGGTAACATGGTGATCATACACTGATCATGAGCATGGAAGTCTTGCTCACCCAATCAGCTATACCTACAATAGTGCTTCAATTCCACTCCACCATCTTCTGGCTGGCGCCATCTTAGATATCTCTCACAAGTTACTTTCATTTTCCCAGCAACGAGGTGTTTCTCATAAGCCTCCATTTCCAGGGTCCCCACATCTCCCCCTGTTTTATTTATTTAAACAACAGTGAGATAGGGAGGGAGACCAGCCATTTGCCCATTGCTCATCAGCAACAAAGAAAGAGAACAGGGAGGGTGCTCATCATCCTTTAAGAGTGCTCATCACCCCTCAAAGGTCTCACATGACCTTGTTAAGGACCATATTAATCCAAAAGTTGTGGGGGACCCCATTAGGGAGAACCTCTTTGATCACCTGAGCAAGCACCACCAGCTCGTGACTTAGTTGTACATTTTGTTGGCAGTACCTCCAGTACTGATATAGACCCAAGACTATTAAAGCATAAACAAGAATCAACCCATCAATGTCAGGTTAGGCAATCAAAACCATGAAGTCAATTGACTCCAGACATCTTGATAGAAGGTGATAGTAGGCTAATCAGAACCCTAGCATCATTAAATTTTATAACATCATTAAGTAACAATCTTGACATTTGTAAATACTTATTGTCCCTTCATATATGTAGACAAATTAGTAATCATAGCAAAAGGATTTACTCTATATTGAGGATTAGAGATGATGTTGTAACAAGGCGATCTCTTGTTGTTCTCCTGGCAAGATGATTGGTCAGGCCAAGTTGTACAACCATCTGGAGGGTTTGAGCCGTAGTGGTGGTTCATGTTAGGGTCACACCAGCTATGATCGCAGCAGAGGCAGAGTTGGGGACTTCTGTCTGATAGGGATGTTCCAGGCTGGCCTCGAACTCGTGATCCTCCTGCCTCTGCCTCCTTCAATTCTCGCCTGTGGAATTTGTAGCCCTCCAATTATCAACCAAAACAGGCACACCAGCATCTTGGAGACAAGATGAAAATAGCATCACAGGAACTCTTTTTTTTTTCTTTTTCTCCTCTTGTGGGAACTTTGGCCTAATCTGGCCATGTGGTTTTGAAGCCACCAGAAAGCCTTCCTTTCCTTATTGGTCATTTGTTTCAGCCAATGTGGTGGTGTCAGTGGGTGCAAGGGACCTCCCACCCTGTGGGAGAAACTTAAGGTTCCTTGCAGGTACCCATATAGGGCTTGGTTCTCCTATTGGGAACACACACCCAACTCCTCATCCCATGGTCATCAGCGGGTCAGGTCCCCTCCATAATCCTGTGGCAGAATCTTTCCATTTTACCCATCTGTCCATTTTATAATCTTGAGTATACCAATGTTTTGGGGAACGTGAAAGAGTCTTATTTTTTGAAAAATTTAAAATAATAAATGTAAACAATGCCAGCCCAAGCTGTTGATGAGGGCTCATTCCCCCTTTTTGTTTTTGTAGTTGGGTCTTTAAGTTTTGGTGATGTCTCTCAACGATTGCCTGTCCCCTAGGATTATGAGGAATTCCTGCAGTATGTTTAATCTGCCACTGGTGAAAGAAGTTTTAAAAGGCCCTGCTAACAAAGCATGTTCCATTATCTGTTTTTACCTGATGAGGTAGGCCTAATGTGGCAAAACATGGCAAAATATGGCTTTGTGTATGTTTAGCCTTTTCACCTGTATGGGCAGTGGCACAACAGGTGTGAGAGAAACTATCAATAAAGACAAATATGTATTTGAGTTTTCCAAAGGGAGCATAGTGTGTCATGTCAGCTTTCCATAGTGTATTAGGTTTTAAGATGTGGGGATTTACTCCCATCAGTTGTAAAGGAGGAACTTGTAGAAAAGGTAGGCAGGATTTACAAGTATGAACAACCTTTTTAAAATCTCCAATCAGGAATTGGGGAATCCTTTTGTAAAGCCCTCTCCAATTAAGGTGAGTTAGATCATGAAGTCTATGTGCCTCCTGTAGAGTAGCAGCCTGGACCCTAGATGAAGCTTTCTCATCAGCAAGGCAGTTTCCTAAGGACATCAGGACAGGTAGCCCTTGATGGCCTCTGAGATGATGTACAGATATAACATTTACCCTGTCAAGCAGTAATGTTCGTGCTTGAATCATTAAAGGGGTGATGGGATTACTATCCAATTTTATATAGGATTGGGGCAGCCTGGGAGGCAATTTTACCACCTATTGGCTGTGAGAGAACATGTTCATAGGTTGAGGGACCTTGTACAAACTAGGACAACTGCAAACAGTTGTTTAAGCTGAGCCCTCGCAGGAGTGTGTATATGTTTTTGAGTCACCATCTTGAAATATGACCACAGCTGCCCCTTCTCTAACCCCATCTGTAAACACATTCAGGGCCCCCATAATTGGCTTAAATTTGAATAATTGAGGGGTCCTCCACTCCAAGTTGTTAAAGGAAGTGACCCATTTATATGACCCATAATGGCAGTCTAGCTTTCCAAGGAATTCCTCAAGGGATAGATAGGGCCAGCCTGTCATTATTCCTTTGACATTCAAAGTCTGCTAATTGATAAGGAACTAAAATCTTGTCTGGGTTGTGCCCATAATGGTTGAGCATGATATCCCTAGCCTTCATTATTAAATCAGCCACCTGGTCCAATGAGGCATAGACCCTGGGTGTACCTACCAAAGCAGCATGAGCCCATTGTAATAGTTGACCCCTCTAAACAACCACGGACATAAGCAGAGTAATGCTGGGCAGGATCCATAGCTGAAGGTCTTCACGAGGTATCTATCAAGCTAATTCAGCTTTTCCAAGAGCCTTTTGAACAACTTGAAAGGCAGCCTTATGGGAAGGCCCCAAAGTTATGATGTCTGTGGGTTGTCTACCATTTAGGAGCTCAAAGAGGCATTAACAACTGTCCCGTGGACACAAGTATCCAGGCTTGGAGCCAATTGATCTCCCCCCAAACCCTCTGGAAGTCTGTTAAGGTGTAAGAGTCTGAAATATGGAGCTGGGGCTTGAAGGGACTCACACCCTCCAGGGAAAACTGTGATCCCAATATTTGAAAGGGGCGAAGAGTCTGAACCTTATTAGAGGAAATATGTAAGCCTCCCTCAGTCAAGCATCTTTGTAAAATTTTATATGCCCTCCCTAGTGTTTCTGGGGAAGGGGAACCAAGGAGGATGTCATCCATATAAACATACAATATAATGTTCTTTAGCTCTTGGACAGGTTTAAGGAGGGCCTGAACATAATTTTGGCAAAAGCTTGGGCTCTTGGCCATGCCCTGGGGAATCACCCTCAATTCATAATGCTCATCGGGCTCCCCAAAATTGAGGGAAGGCACAGAGAAGGCGAATTTCTCAGAGTCCTGAAGTTGTAGGGGAATGGAGAAGAAGCAGTCCTTAGTATCAATAACCAGTAAATTCAGGCCCTTTGGAATGACCCGTATCCAAGGGAGCCCCTATAGGGGTGTACTTTGTATGACCATCTGATTATTAATCTTTCTTCTAAGATCCTATAACATTCCCCATTTACCAGACCTCTTCCTAATTACAAACTCGGGAGTATTCCATGGACTAATGGATGGTTGAATATGTCCCAGCTGTAACTGTTTGACCACAAGCTCCTTTAAGGCCTTTAACTTAACCAAAGGGAGGGGCCTATACTCCACCCAGATTGAGGGTCCAGGGGTCCACTTAATAAGAGGTACCCGGGGAGCAGTGGCCTTTAGGATTGGGGGGCCTTTCCCAAATTGCCTGTTGCTCTATCAGTGGTCGCTGTGATTCCTCCTCATCTAAAATGTCATCATAAAAAGTTTTATGATCCGTGGTGATGTAGGCTTCTGCCTGGCCCAAGATATCCTAACAGGTTTGTGTTGAGCCCTGAAGCAACCAAAGGCCCAACCTCCCCATGGACCCATCCACATCTTTCCATATAAGCCAGTCCTGGCTTTCCTCTGACCAGGTGTTCCCTCCAACTGCTAAGATTGAGGGCCCAGGGGCAAGTTTTCAGCTGTGAGGGACTTCCTCTTTTTTTTTTTTTTTTTAACACGGTCCAGTCGGCACCAGTGTCTATCAGGCAACAGAACCTCTCTCCTGCAATGGTAATGTCCATTTTGGGCCTTCTCCCCGGGACAATGGGTACCATCCATTCGCCCTGGGTGCCTCCTGGGCATGCTTAGGGGGCCTCTGTGTGGAGTTGCAACCAGGATAGGGCCCTTTAGATAATTTAATTGGCCCTTGGGCTTCTGATTTTCCTCCTTGGGCTAATGGGGTTGGAGGTTGCTCCACCTCTACTTTAAAGGTGGAAGGGGTTTTCCTTCAATGTCAAAGTGGGATCTCCATTTTTTTTTTCTGCTAATGGAAGCCCTTGAGACAGCGAGGATATGGAGTAGATGGTCTTGAAGTCCATCATGAAGGGCCAGCATTCACCCCTCATCCCCCTTTATTAGGGCACTCCCTCTTGAAGTGACCTATCTGTCCACACCCAAAACATTATTTCAGTCCCTGAGACCGCCCATTGCAGGGGGTGGTCCAGTTCAAGAGGTGGTCAGTGTAGGGCTTTGGTCACAGTTGCAGTTAAGGCATCTTTCTGTGCCTGCAAGGCAGTAGTTAGGGACTGTGCCTGATGGCTCTGTGTCCCCACATCTTTGGAACAGATTATCCATCTTTCTATTGACCATTCTTTATGTCCTGCACATGCTAGCTTATGGTCTGCATGCATTCCATCCCATACCAGCATTTTAAATAAATTGTTCCCTTAAGGGGCCAGGGGGACCCTTCCTCTGCATGCTTTGAGTGACCCTGTCTATAAAGGTGGAGAGATCCTCATTTGGCTTTTGTGTTATACCTGAAATGGGGGCCTGTGAGAGTCTTTCCTCCAGTTTATGTCATACTGCAAGTCCTAGAGCCCTGACCTGATCAGTATGGGGAGAGGGATAGTGGGCTGTTGTAAGCCTGTACTGTATTGTTCAGCAGACCGAAGGTGATGGCTATGGTGGGCTGGGCTCTATCATTTCGATTGGCCTGTACATGGCACTTCTTCTTATACAGGGCACACCATTTAGTGAACATATTGCTAGGCATAACGCCTTCCAATCTTGCGGGATGCATGGCTGATGAGCCAACCCCTGCAGGATGGTTTCCACCCAAGGAGAATTAGTCCCATCCTCTGCTACTGCCTTCTTAAGTTTCTTTAAATCCCTTGCCTCCCATGGATACCAGATGGCAGGCTTGGGCCCCTCCTGGGTTGAGGTTAACCAGAAATGCCTGAGATTCAGACCTGGAGACCCCTGGCAGTATGTAGCGGGGTGGGGGGTGTGGGGTGGGGGTGTGGGGTGGGGGTGGGGGTGGGGGTGTGGGGGTGTGGATAATTTCCCCTCCCAAGGGGGTGGAACCTCCTCATTAAAGGGTGGAGCAGAAGGGCTGACAGGTGTAGTAGAGTATAGCCTTCACCTGGGGGCCTGTTCCTTTTTATCTTTAGTGTCCCCTCTCTTTTGTTCCTCTCCCTCATTCTCCCCAGGGTAATCTCCCAGCTGAGAGGTGGAGTCTGATGGGATTTTATTGAGCTTTCTTTTGGTTTTGGTTCATCCCTTGATCTCTCGGCTATGAATTGTTCACATTCTGGCTCTAAAGCTGGTTCAGGAATCAAGGAGACGTCTTCCCCATCCTTTGGCTGTTGAAAACAGGCCTTAAGGGCCAACAGTATTGGGAAAAATCCCAGGGGGAAATCTTTGCCCTGCATGATTTCTTGCTGTCCAGCAAGGCATGCAATGCAATCCCATGTATCCAGCAAAACAGATTTGCAGAATCTAGCCATGGTGGTGCGGTTGATAGGACTGCCTCCCAGACCTTGGTGGCTTGGGTCTCAGAAAGCTCCAAACCCCTGCTTTTAAGCATATATTTCAGTGCTTTAAGCAAAGGCTCTTCAGTTTTTGAAGTTGCATGCCCATCCTTTTGGGGATCACTCACCCTGAGGTCCACTTAGCCCTGAACTTTCTCCTCCTGTCTCTTATGTAGACGAGAGTCTCTCTTCATGCCCTATGTTCAGGAGCCAGTTATGTAGAAATCTCATAACATGATGATCACCACATAAGGGAGTTCTCAGGGAAAGGTAGGTGCGTTGCCCACCCAAACCTCCAGCCTTCACTCTGAAGACAAACAGACGCGACAGGGGTGATGTTTAAGCATTTCCTGTTTTTAATGTTTGTTCTCTGGCTTATATACAGAACCAAATAAGTGTTTCCACATGAGGGCTACGTGGGCCAATCACATTAAAGGTCATCGTATCACACCACATAGCACAAACCTGGTAACATGGTGATCATACACTGATCACAAGCATGGAAGTCTTGTTCACCCAACCAGTTACACCCATGATAGTGCTTTAACTCCACCCCAGCATCTTCCAGCTGGTGCCATCCTAGATATCTCCCACAAGTTACTTTCATTTTCTCAGCAACGAGGGGTTTTACATAAGCCTCCATTTCCTGGGTCCCCACACACATCTCTAATCCTTGCACTCAGAAGACAGAGGCATGCAGTTCTGTTCAGTCAGTTCAGTTGGGTCAGTGAGGTGAGAGGCGGTGCAGTGGAGTTGAGTTTGTGGCAGTTTAGTTAATGGAATTCAGAGAGTTTTACAGAGACGGGTTGGAGAGAGAAAAGCTAGACACAGGTGAAAACAGAATGAGCCAGAGAATAAGAAGGAGCCAGAAGATTAGAACAGATTGCTAGAGTTAGTTTGAGGGCAAGCAGAACAATTCAGTCAGAGGCCCAGAGAGGAGCCAGATTAAATCAGTCATCCTGGAGAGGAATTTGAGCCAAAGCAGCTGAGTTAAACTAGCCAACCAGAGTTAAGGAAGAACAAGAAAGGGTGAGTTTATTCAGCTGTAAATCTCAGAGGTTAAAAAAAAATTTAGGCCTGGATTAGATTGTAGGGAGGCTAGAAGCTCTCAGGACTAGGCCTAGTTTAGCAGATGTACGCAATAAGCCTCAGAGATGACAATTACTTCAGGAGAATAAAGGTTACTTTTACACTACTCTCCAATTCTCCTCTTTCTTTCCTTCTGAAAGGGTTTTATATATCCAATCTGGCCTTCAACTCCTTATGTAGCCAGGAAACCTCACACTCCCAATCTTCCTTGCTCCTCTTTCCCCCACCTAGTGCTGGGATTGCTTGTGTGCTCCAGCACACCCAGCTCCAAGAGCTTTCCTTTCTTTCATTTGTGATGCCTTTGTTACCAAACCAAAAAGAAAATTTCTATTATTTGTTAATACATCTTTATTCAATTGGGTTTGTTTCACACTTACTCTTAATCTGGCTATCACCCAAATAATTGAGACTCTATTATATTATTCATTAAACAGGCTTCACAACACAAAACCTGAGCAGTTAGTACTCTATTCTTTTTTTAAAGATTTATTCATTTATTTTACATATTTGAGTGCTTTTATCTTCATACACCTGACATCTCAGTATAGATGGTTGTGAGCCACCATGTGGTTGCTGGGAATCGAACTCAGGACCTCTGCAAGAGCAGACAGTGCTCTTAACCACTGAGCCATCTCTCCAGCCCCAGTAATCTATTCTTAATCAGTAAACTAATCTGGCTTCCTTCCAGCTTAAATCCCAGAGATACTTGTACTTTGTGGCTTTCCTGCTTCAGCTGGCTCTCTCCTGATTTCTCTTGCCCTCTGCCTGTGGCTGAATCTCCACATCCTCTGTCTAACTCTTCCTCCCCAGGAGGGCAGGAAGTCCAGCTCTATTCTTTTCTCAGCTCAGTGATTGATTGTAAGTTGCTCTATTGGCATAAATAACGGGATAATTGGGGAGCAGTGTTTATGCAACATCAAGACAGGAGATTCTCAAAGCAAGGACTGCAACCAGATATGGGGGGTACATTAATCAGCATTTGAATTATACAATAACCTTATGCCTACAACTATTTAACTTGGCCTTTGATCCTCTGGCCCACTTTCTCCTTGAAACAGTCTCTTCCCCTGGCAACTAAATTCTGGTTTTATTATGGCATAACATTCTTCAGGTTTTCCACCCAGGTCTTTTTCTGCTGCTTCACCAAATCTGCAGCTCATCCTGTCATACCCTAAGTCTTTTTCAAAGATTGGTCTTATATCATCTCATTCTGTACTCTCTTTTCTCCCATTCATAAACCATCAACTCTGACACTTAAATCAACATTCCACAGCCATACATTTATCTGTAACCTTATTCTCTCTACATGTGCTTCTCAGAGTGTACCATGTTTAAATACAAGCTCTTGATCTGTAACCAATGAGTCATCCATAGTGCTAGCTCCCCTTTGTTTACTACTTGCCATCAAATACCACTACTGAAAACTCCTCTATGTTTTCTTGGAGACAGGGCCTCATAGATCCAGGGCTACTCTGGAACCTGCTATATAGATAAGACTACCCTTGAGTTTCTAATCCTCTTGGTTCTAACTCCCATATGCTGGGATGGTGGACATGCTCCAACTATACTGTACTCAAATTCTCTCATATTTCTTGAATATTTAATTACATCTACATTTTTTCATATAACACATTTATTTACTTTTGTGTATGAATGTGGGTGCACATGTGACATGTTGCATATGTACAGGACAGAAAACAACTTTAAGGAATTAGTTTTCTCCTGTCAGGTAGGAGGATCCCACTCAAGTCATCAGGCTCAACAGCAAGACCCTTTATCCACTGAGCTATCTTCCAGCTCTATCTACTATCTATCTATCTATCTATCTATCTATCTATCTATCTATCTATCTATCTATATGACTGCTGCCTGCCTATCTATCTATCTATCTATCTATCTATCTATCTGAGAGAGGTTTATTTTTTTTAACTGAGGTTATCCATGAATTCCTGATCTCCTGCCTAGGAAGATCTAGGATTAAAGGTGTGTGCTATTATACATGGCCTACCTCTTTCTTTTTCTCTTTCTTTCTCTCTCTTTATCTTTCTTTCTTTCTTTCTTTTTGGATTTTTGAAACAAGGTTTCTCTATGAGTCCTTGGGTATCTAGAACTCACTAGACAAAGCTGGGCTTGAACTCCCTCAGAGATCTTCCTGCCTCTGTCTCATGAGTATTAGGATTAAAGGTGTGTATGTATCATCACAACCCAGCTTGGCTAACCTTTTCTTTAATTTTTATTTTTCAAGGTCTCACCAAGTTACCAAGACAAGCATTTGTAATTTTATTCCTTAGCCTTAGCCTCCCAAGTAGCTGGTCAACAGACTTGGAGCCCCTTTACTCATTCCTTCTATCTTCTTTCCCCTTTTCTTTCTTTTCCATTCATTTTTACTTTTGAGACAATGTCTCACGCAGCTTAGCCTGGCCTCAGACTTGATGGATATATAGGTGAGGATGACTGTGGTCACTAATTTCATGCTCACTTGACACAAGCTCGAGTCATCTGAGAGGAGACATTTGCCTCCATAAGATTGGCTGTAGGCACACCTGTGGGGCATTCTCTTAATTAGTGATTTATGGGGGGCCCACCCCATTGTGGGCAGTGCCATACCTGGGCTGGTGGCCCTGGGTCCTATAAGAAATAAGGCTGAGCTGGGCGTGGTGGTACACACCTACACACCGTTTATCCCAGCCAACACCAGGGAGGGATAGGTAGGTGGATCTCTGTGAGTTTGGGGCCATCCTGGTCTACAAAGTTCATCCAGGACACCCAGAGCTGTTACACAGATAAACCCTGTCTGGACAAACCAAAAAAAGAAAAAAAAAGAAAAAGAAAAAAAAAGAAACAAAGAAAGAAAGAAAACAGGCTGAGGAAATCATAAGGAGCAAGCCAATAAGCAGCACCCCTCCATGGCTTCTGCATCAGCTCCTGCCTCTAGGTTCCTGCCCCATTTGAGTTCCTGTCCTGACTTCCTTTGATGATGAACTGTGATATGGAAGTGTAAGCCAAATGAACCATTTCCTCTTCCAACTTACTGTTTGGTCATGGTGTTTCACCACAGCAATAGGAATCCTAGCTAAGACAATGAGCTTGAGCTTCGGATCCTCCTGTTTCTGTCCATCTTGCTAAAATTACTGATGTGCACCACCACATTTTGCTCCGTTTGCTTTTGGGATACAAACAATTTACACATCGATAAGGCCAAGAATTATGTTAACAATGGGCATATATGGTATTTTAACCATGTTTTAAAAAATATTATCTTACTGTTTTTTTGTTTACTTGTGTGTGTGGTGGGGGAGGGGAGCCCACAGAGTTCATAAGAGAGTATTGCATTCCCTGGAGCTGGAGTTACAAGCAATTGTGAGCTGCTCTGTAGAGATCCTGGGAATTGAACACTGCTGAGCCATTTCTCTAGCCCATTATCCACAAAATATTGAATTAACCCAAATTTTCAAAGTGTTTCCCTATTCTAAACATTTTATTTTTTAACTCTGAAAAATTTCTTATCTATTTTGAGTTAATTCATGTGTATACTATGAATTTTGTTTCTTTTACAAGTACTATTTTGTATTATCCTTGTAGCAGTGAATTAATTGCCTCAGTATTCTCACAGAAAATGAATTGACTAAAAATATAAGAATATATTTTAGGTGGCTGGAAAGTGATTAATAAGAGTGCATACTGTTTTCAGAGAGAATCTGAGTTTGATTTCTAGCACTCCTGTCAGGCAACTCTCAACTCTCTGTATCTCCAGGTCCAAGGATTTCAATACCCTCTCTGGTTTCCACAGACACAGATACATACATGTAAACACGGGCACACATGCACACATCTTTTGAAAAAAGAATATAGGCCAGATGTGATCCCCCACACTTTTTTTCCCCAGCACTGGGGAGTCAGAGGCAGGTGGATATCTGAATTCAATGCCAGCATGGTTTACAGAATGAGTTCCAGGACAGCCAGGGCTACACAGAGAAACCCTGTCTCAAAAAAATAAATAAAGAAAGAAGGAAGGAAGGAAGGAAGGAAAGAAGGAAGGAAGAAAGAAAGAAAGAAAGAAAGAAAGAAAGGAAGGAAGGAAGGAAGGAAGGAAGAAAGAGTAAAGGAAGGAAAGGAAAGGAAGGAAAGAAAGAATGTAGACTTTTGGCGATAGCAGTGGGTTTTGTTTTTAATTGTTTACTGTTTGTTGGTTGGTTTTATTTGTGTGTGTGTGTGTGTGTGTGTGTGTGTGTGTGTGTGTGTGTGTGGTGTGTATGTGTGTGTGTGTGTTTGGAAGACAGAAACATTGGTTTGACTTGATAGACTTAATATAGAAGATCAATGCAGGTAGTTGTCATGCAGTTATTAGGGACCAGAATTGAACAACAACAAAAATAAATAAATAAAAGGGAAAATCCACTCTCTCTGCTTGAGATGGACTACTCATATTTGTCTTTTTTATTTTGGCATCTGATTTTTAGACTTTGGGGCTCAGATTAGAGCTTACACTATATGTTTCCCTATTTTCAAGTCTTTTGGCTCTGATGGGACTCTATCACTAGCTTATTAGCTCAAAGGATTCCAGGGACCAGACAGTGGGACTTCTAGGCCTCTACAACTGAGTAAACCAATTCCTATAATCTCCCTATCTATCTGTCTATGTATGTATGTATGTATTCATCTATCCGTTTATCTATTTTGTTTCTCTGGAGAACACTAACACAATGCTGTTTATTAGTATAAGGAAATTTCTATTTCAAGTTTTTTTACTAATCTTTATTCAAAGTATACAGAGGCATTTTAAAAAATTATCACATCATTTAAAAATCTTTGGAACTATTATTTTACTATTATTTAATGCTGGTAATCTTTCTATGACTTTGATTAAGTTCTCAAGGAAAACCTTGTGCAAATATTTGCTTTTGGCTCATTTTCCAAAGCTTTAGTCCATGAATGATTTTTTTTTTCTGCTTTGGGACCAGTGTCAAGGCCATCATGATAGGGAGCACAAAGCTGCTCACTTCATTGAAACCAAGAAGTGAAGTTAAAAGAGGAAGATGTCAGGGTCCCAGGAGCCTTTCCAAATACAAAGCTCTGGACAGGAAACTTTCTTCTACTAGGCCCAAATGCATAAGGATTATAGAATATCCCCATACTTTCCTGGTCTGGCAACCAATTTTAACATATGAGAATTTGAGGAGCACTACAGACCTAAGCTATGAACATTCCCACTAACAGTTGAGGAAACAGGCCTGCAGGTTCTGAGGAATTTATAGGCCTTAAGCATCAGAATGCCCTTGCATTTTATAAAACTCAGCTATGTGGGAAGACAGAGGCAGGAGAATTGCCAGAAGTTTGAGGCCAGCCTGGTCTATAAGTTCTAGGCCACTAGTAATGAAACCTTGTTTCAAAAGACCAAAAAGAAGCCAGATGTGCTAATACACACCTTTAATCCCAACACTCAGGAAGAAGAAGCAAGCAGATTTCTGAATTTGAGGCCAGGATGTTTTACATAGGGAGTTCCAGGACAGTCAGGGCTATAGAGTGAGACCCTGTCTCAAAACAAAACAAAACAAAACAAAACACAAACAAACAAAGAAGCTTAGTTACAAATGAAAAATAGTTCAGAGTGATCATGTATATCCTTCACTCAAACTCTATTAATGTGACCATCTTACATGATCATGGTACTTTGGCCAAACTACAAAATCAATATTAGTATAATGCTATTAAGTAAACTCAGGGATTTATTTGAGTTTCATCAGTTTCTCATTAATGCCCTTTTAAGTTGTAAGATTCCACATTATATTTAGTTGCCTGTTTCTTAAAGGCATTCATCCATCCATTCACTTATGTATGTATGCATGTATACACATATTTATTTATGTGATATTAGGGATTGATCCTAGGTTCTCACACATGTGATGTAAGCCATATCCCCAGCTATTTTCAGCTGTTCTCTTCTCTGTGTGTGCTTGGATAGGTACAGTTGTATGTGTGATTGCATGTGGATGAAGGCCAGAGGTTAACCACAGGAGCTATCTTCGAGGCCCATGCTTCAATGCAGGAGAAAAGGAGGGTCATGGGAGACTGGAGGTTGAAGAGATTGCTGGGACCCACAGGCAGGTAAGAAATACTTGATTCTTTCTAAACAAAGACTGTTAGGTAGACAGCTGTCAGCAGGCACCCAGGCACACACTGGCATACATGGCTGCACACAAGACAGGCACATAGATGGTGAAGATGGAGGAAAAAGCTCAGGCTTCTGGCCTCAAGGCTACATTTATATAGAATCATACAAAAGCAACATTATACCAAAATCAGTTATATAGCATAACTTTACTATTTACTTTGGGATCCCAGAGGACATCTGGTGGCAGCCATATATTATCTGACTTATATTGGATATTCTTATTGGTGTCATGTTGTGTAAACATAAGCTGGACCTTCAGGTCTTCTGTTCCCTGCATTCCAACAATTTTAGACAATTGTGCTTTATCATTGCAGGCTCATTTTCTAGGTTTCATCTGATTTCTACATTGACCACACGGGGGCAGTGTAGGGCCATGTGTTGCCTATATTATACTGAGATATCATGCAAGCAACAGAGCCTGGTGGATTTTGATTCTTGGTGTTGGCAGCCCTTGGGAAGGGGTCCCCTCACCATTAGCTTCACATTCTTCATTTTCAGTTAGAACTCCTTTTTGGTTGCTTGGAGGGTTGCTGCCCCTAGGACATGTTCAGTCTCAAGAGAAGCATACATTACATATAGCTAGATGTCAAACTGACTGATTCCTCAAATCAGTCACTGGGTTTGGCTTGACCATATGGCCACCATACCTGCCTATGTATGTGGTTGGCCAGGGAAAGGAAGTTAGATTTCCATGGACTAAAGCACAGTGAGCTCCAGTGTCAACCACAGCTAACACTCTGCCCTTTAGTGGAATACTAATGAATAATGAGCAAATGTAATGCCTCTGGTCTTCCAGGGTCCACCCTAGACAGGCACCTTTGCCTTACACCTAGGGTATACCTAGCCCTGGAGAGACACACCAGACACTAATTCTTCCTGAGTCCATAGGTGCATGACCCATAGAGAAGTGGGTGGTAATAGAAGCTAATTTCTCCATCCCCTCCTCTCTCAGCAAGACACTACCTGCTCCCTGGTCTCACAAATGTAGGAGCCTACTCAACCAATCCATGACTATACTACTTTTTTGATTAATATACATATATATATAAAACATTATTATATATACAATGTACAAACCATACATAAATATTATACCAACATACATCAACTTGCACACTTTAGTTTCTCACCACAAAGTATCCCCATGGCCTGCTTACAACAGTCAAAAGAGCCTGTTCTCTATCAACTTTTACTCTCTCCATTTTCACTGATGCCACTTTTGGCAGGTCAGCTAGGACCTGAGAAAAATTTCCCAGAGATGCAGGGCTTCAGTCCATCTCCTTTCTTTCTTTCTTTCTTTCTTTCTTTCTTTCTTTCTTTCTTTCTT
>CAJQZJ010033871.1:1480872-1512801 GCA_907164525.1 Lophiomys imhausi | reverse complement strand
TATATTTCTTGACCTTACTCCCAGTTTTTTTCTCATTTTTTGTACTCTATTTTTCTTTATCTTTATCTTTCTCCATTTCTATTTTACTTTTTATTTTCTGAGAGAGAGTGAGAGAGAGAGTCAGGGTCATACTGAGCCTGAATCTAGGTTGGTAGCCAGCAAGCCCCAGTGATACTCCTTTTCTCAGTCACCTTCTAACACTGTGCTGGGGTTATACAAATCATACCAAGCGTGACTTCTTATGTTTCTGGGAATTTGAAGTGAGGGCTTCATGCTTGTACAGCAAATGTTCTTACTCACTGAGCCATATCCCAGCTCCTTTTCTTTGTTTCTCTTACTTTTTTTGTTTTCCTTTCTTTTCCTCCTCCTATTTTATTCCTACATTTCTTCCTTTTACCTTTGTTTCTCTTTCTTTCTCTTTCCCTCTCTTGTGTTTTTCTTTTCTTTCCCTCATTCTTAATTTTTTTTGTTGAAAGAGTTGGGGTTTGATAAAGATATTTTAATATAGGCTGAAACATTAGGCTCAAAGACTGAGGTACTTAAAAGGAAAGACATACCCCAGGGCATAGGTATGGGCTTTTAAAAGTATTTATTTACTTTTATTTTTTGTGTTGGCACTTTCCTACATGTATGTAAGATGTGTCCCACATGAGTAGTGCGGTGCAGTGCTCCTAGAGGCCACAAGATGGCATCGCAAATGGAACTGAAGTGATAGATGATTTTGAGTAACCATGTGGGTGCTTTGGAATGAAACCTAGGTCTTCTGAAAGAGGAGTACAAGCTTTTAACCACTGAGCTGTCTCTCCAGCCCTGGATCATGGCCTCCCAAGGAAAGAGTTCCTCATTCTTTAGAAACAGTCCCATGCTCTATTGCAGGCTACAGTAGAGATTGACTTGCCTCAGTCTCCTGAGTGCTGGAATTATAGCCATTATCTGCTACTGCCCCTGGTCATCTCTCTTTCTCTTGTTTTTAAAACAAAAAAAATTAATCATCAAGAATTTAAGGGCTGTGGATATATCTCAGTGGTTAAGAGCTCTGGGTGCTCTTCCACAGGACCTAAGTTCAATACCCAGTATTCACATGGAGATCTGCATCAAGCACACATGTGGTACATGCAGGTGAAACATTCACACATACAGTGAAAATTTTAAAAGTAGGATGTAAGTTTGTTTTCATATGCTCATGTGCTACACACTCACTCATTAATGAGTGCCAGAATTACAGCTGTAAGGTACTTTGTTTGGCCTCCTTTTCCTTTTTTCCTCTCTTTCATCCTCTTCCCCCCCCCCCTTTATGCACTGCTGTGAAGGTCAGAGGACAACCTTGTGGAGTTCTCAGTCCTCTTAGGCCACATTTACATGGGTTCCAGGGATGGATCCCAATTCGACTTTGAGCTCTGGATCCTCTTCCCTTCACCTCCCCAATTCCCAGGATTGCAAGTGTGGAGATTGACATCTTTTTGCCTCATCCTCTTTAGCATTTGCTTTTGGAGTGTGCTATCACAGCCAGTTGTGGGGACTTCTAAATCAGGCAACTAGCACCCCTTGTCTGTAACATGTGGGAAATAGATTTTTTTCATCTTTATCTGTTGTCTTTGGTTTTATGTGATTCTTCTTTGCAATTTATAAATTTTAATTTCTATTTCAATTTAGAGTTTTAGTGACTTCTGAGTTTTGTATGCCAGTTTGAGAAGCCTTTTTTATTCCATACAAGATTATAAACTAATTCTCCCATGTTTTTTTAGCATTTTATGATTTAAGTTGTTCCGATTTAAGTAAGGTTAATATATCTTTGTGTGATACATATATAAGGATTCCACTAACCTTTATCTCTAGCTCACTGACCAATCATCAGAACTCAATTTTATTATTATTATTATTATTATTATTATTATTATTATTATTATTTTAGGTTTTTCCAGACAAAGTTTGTCTGTGTATCCTTGACTGTCCTGGACTCACTTTGTAGACCAGGCTGGCCTAGAACTCACAGAGATCCGCCTGCCTCTGCTTCCCAGGTGCTGGGATTGAAGGCGTGGGCCACCACGCCCAGCAATTACAGACAGCAGAACCCAATTTATTAAGTAATGTGGCTTTTATATACTTGATATGAGGAGCTATCAAGGTTCTTTTAAATATAATAAGTTCCCAAATACACATTTTAAAATATAGTTCAAATCTTATACTTTCCAGTAGTATATTGTGAATTTTGGTTCTCTGTCTACAACCATCTGATAACTCCAATTTTAGGGGATCCCATTCCCTCTTTTGGCCTCCTTGGGTACCACATCCAAGTGGTACACAGATATGCACGCAGGCAAACACTCATATATGTAAAATGATAAAATTTAAAACATTTTAAAAAGCTGATCAGAGAATTTAATGAGTTTGTGTTTTGCGAGAAGAAAAACATTTGCTCTTTTTTTGTTTTAAATCATATTCTGAAAAGGTTTTATAATTTTTTAAAAAGTTAACAATGGTAGAAGCTGGGATTGGTGGCTCATACCTTTAATCCTAGCCAACACTTGTGGGGTAGAGGCAGGCGGATCTCTGTTGAGTTCAAGGCCAGCCTGGTCTACATCCTATCTCAAAAAAACAAACAAAGAAACAAACAAAAGAATGGCAGAGATACAAATTTTATTCACTCAGGGAACCCAAATGTCTTGGGGCTTCTATTGCTGTGACAAAATGTCACGGCCACAAACAACTTCAGGAGGAGTTAATAACTACAGTTGGAAACTGATGGCAGCAGCAATAGGGCAGGTTACCTTTTAGATGTTTAATTATGTGTTTTGGAAACACTTGCTCATTGCATTATTAATGAATGTTCTTTTTCTTCCTTTTAGTCATCAATAGAAGTGTATGCTGATAAATTGTATTCAGTGGACGCTTTGGTAACCTATGACTACGAAAAGTAAGTGTGGCATGTGCTAACAAGGCCCTTCAAAGTTGTAGGTTGGTTTCAAAACACGACAAAGGTTTATGTGGACATTTTTATTGAGTGATGATGCTTTGCTTAGTAATTTTCTGTGATTGCATGATCAACTTCTATATGAGTTAACATCTAGAAGAAGGGAAATTACCTATTGTATAGAAAAAACACTAAGATGGCTTTTGGTGTTACTTTATTTCTTCTAAAATCAGGTGTGACTTTCATTACAATGCAAGGCATAAATATAGGGTAACATGAGTAAAGTATATAAAATATCCCGACTTCTCTTTAGATTGTACACATCCCTTGGCATTTAAAATACATACAAGATTCCTATGTATTTTATTTTCTACTTAAGTCATCTTTTTTTTATAATTTTTTATTTCTTCAAGTTACATCTCAATCACAATCCCCTCCCTACTCCCCCCTCCAGTCCCACCCTTCCACCCTCCTCATCTTATAGTCATAATAATTGAAAGAAAATTCTAATTCTTTGCATCTACTTTTTTTTGTTTGTTTTTTTCCCCCAGACTATAGGAGAATATGTTTGTGGAAGACTTTGTTCTTTAAATTTGCCTTGACCAGAACTAAAAATTATTGTTTATGAATACATTGAGTTAGAATTAATATGGACTTGATACTGTTGTTTAGTTATTTTTGTGTAATTAAAAATTTAGCCCCCAAAGTATTTTGAGGGATTTTTTTTTTGAGACAGTATTTCTCTACATAGCCCTGGCTGTCCTGGAACTCACCCTGTAGACCCGGCTGGCCTCAAACTCACAGAGGTTTTCTTGCCTCTGCCTTGGGAGTGCTGGGATTAAAGGTGTGTGTCAGCACTGCCAGGCTTGTGAGTTTTTTTCTTTTAATTGTCATTTCCTATGTTAAGAAAAGTCAAAGGCAGTAACAAAAGCCTTTATATAATGCATTTAACTATTACACACTCTAAAGACAAATGTATTGTGAGGCATATAGTTCATAATTAGACATATTTTACATCATTTTATTTGCAGTCTTGTTAACAATGGAGAGGCTAGAAGAATTATAAAGATTGATTTCTTGCTGAGTTTTTAAAAATAATACTTGAACTTTTTCTTTCTTAGCTTTGACTTCTGCCAAGATTTTTTGAAGAAAATACCCTCCGAGACTCTTGGACAAATACTATCTGGAGAACAAATGACACCATGCCCCTACAAGGTTATTCAGCTGATCTTATTAGTATATCTTAATTTTGAAAGAATTTGCTCAAAACTAATTAAAATTGAATCTTTGCTTTAAAGGGAGAGAAAAAAAGAACCTCATGTTGATAGAAGAATTTGTTAAAATATATACAGTAGCTGGGTCTATATAAAGGAAAGAGATAGACAGATGTAGAGATAGAGACAGAGATAGAAAATTACTGGAGAGTGAACTCTGGGCATCATATATGCTAAGCAGGTGCTCTGTCATGGAACTTTGGTCTCAGCCTTTTTATTTTGAAACAAATTCTCAAATTGTGTAATATTGTGTAGCTCAAGTTGGCCTTGGAGCATCCTATGTAGCCGAGGTTGTCTTAGAATTTGGGAGAGTCCTCCTACTTCAGCCTTTTTTTTTTTTTTTTTGAGACAGGGTTTCTCTGTGTAGCTGTGGCTGTCATGAACTCACTCTGTAGACCAGGCTGGCTTCAAATTCACAGAGATCCACCTGCCTCTGCCTCCCAAGTGCTGGGATTCAAGGCATGTGCCACCATCACATCCCGCTGTCTTCAGACTCTTGAGAGCTAAGATTATAGATGTGGCCATCAGGTCTAATCGTTTTCCTGTTTTTCTTTTTTCCCCAAAGAGAGTCTCACACCCTATAGCCCAGATTGTCCTGAAAACCATGACAATCCTACCTAGCATCATAGCTTCTGCTATTGTAAGTGTGAGCCATAATTCCTGACTCGCATAAGGTTTAATTTCAAGGTATTTGTTTTTTGTTTTATCTTTATTGTATAAAGAAAAGCTGTGAATGTGTTATACTGTTCATATTTTGGGTAGGGTGATAAGGAGATGAAACTGGATACTGAATATGCATTCATTTTACCTTCAATATCTTTTTGTTGTTGTTTTTTTGAGAAAGGATTTGTCAGTGCTGGCTATCCTGGACTCCCTCTGTAGACCAGGTTGGCCTCGAACTCACAGATGCTCGCCTGCCTCTGCCTCCCAAGTGCTGGGATTAAAGGCATGTGCCACCACTCCAGGCCACCTTCAGTATCTTAATGAATAGCAGGCTGAGACTATCTCAAAACATCAACAATAATTCAAAACAAAACAAAACAAAAACAAAATCCCCTAGAAACAGGGTTGAAAGGATATCATAGTTGGTAAACTGTTTGCCACCAAGCCTAAAAGCTTGAGATCAATTACTGGGATGCACATGATAGAAGGAGAGAAGTAACTCCTACAAGTTGTCCTCTGATCACCATACATGAACTGTAGCATGTGTGTGCACACACATAATAAATAAACATCATGAAAAAAAGGCTTAACACTGAACTAGCTCTGAAAAGGGTCCTCCAGGTTGCATCACAAAATGGTAGGCACTATGTGTAAATTTTCCCTTATAAGTTCATTAGGAAGCCAGGTGGGCGCACGCCTTTAATCCCAGCACTTGGGAGGCAGAGGCAGAGGCAGAGGCAGGCGGATCTCTGTCGAGGTCGGCCTGGTCTACAGAGCGAGTCCAGGACAGCCAGAGCTGTTACACAGAGAAACCCTGTCTCAAAAAAAGTTCACTAGGATTCAGTTATGAATACATTACTCCAATGACTCAATCTAGTTACTTTCAAAGTGGCTCGAATCAAAACACTGTAGTCAGAGGAAATGTTTGACCTTTTAATATCACTAATGTATGACTTCAGGATTTAAAGTTAATGATAAAGAATGATGCTGTATTAATTTGTGGCAGCAAATTATACTTAACCCTTACAATATAATATGGGAACACAAATTCTTTCCTTCAGTTTCAAAAGCATGCTGTATGTATGACTAGAGTAGAACAGTTAAAAACTGAAATTGATGCAAAGAGCTTTCAAGGACTGGCCCTAGGCCCATTACACATGAAGCTGACAGGCTGCTTGGTTCTTAAGTGGATCCCCTAACAATCGGAACGGGGTCTATCCCAGACTCAGATGATGTTGTCTCCCTCTGGAGCTCATTTTCCTAGCAGAGCTGCCTTATTTTTCCTCGATGGAAGAGGAGGCACTTACACCTCATTAAGCTTGATGTGCCAATGTGTACAGGTACTGGGTGGGGGGGGGGGGGGGGGAGGGGGGGGGGGGGGGGGGTCTGGGAGGAGGGGAAGGAGGGGGATGGGGATTGGAATGTAAAAAAAACTTAAATAAAAACACAAACTGAAATTGAAAGACAGAGTTGAGAATGATGGTATACTTACATCTTTGTAGGAAAAAATATTTATATGTAGTATAAATTGCTTATTTGCTGACATTTGACTTATCAAATTTAACCAAATGTCTTAATATTTTTACTTTTTATAGTTGTCTTTTAAGAAAGAAGAAACATGTAGAAAAGTCTGTGTAAAATCTTATGCTCCAGAAAATGAAGATGAAATGAACAATCTAGACTTTTTGAAGAAACGAATAAAAGAGAATCACTGGTAAGATTGCTATTACAACTGACTTTTTATACTCTTTTGGAAAGTAATTTAAAAAATTTAAAATTTTATGTGTATTGGTGTTTTGCCTGTATGTCTGTATGAGAGTGTCAGTTCTTGGAGTTACAGGTGTGGGCTGCCATGTGGTTACTAGGATTTGAACCTGGGACCTCTGGAAGAGCAGTCAGTGTCCTTAACTGCTAAGCCATCTCTCTAGCCCTTAAGAGTAATTTTAATAGACATATAAATTGTTCTATTTTTGTTACTTGAATTTGATTAAAATGGAACTTAACTATGCATAAGATATCATTTATGTTGCTCAATATTAAATTCTTGTCAAACCTTTTATTTAAAAAATATTCTTATGTAGGGTTATTGATAACACACAAGCAATATCGTGTTATAACATGGAAGATGGAGAACCCTATTGTGTAACAGGATTTCCAATAGGATGTTTTAATATTTCAAGTGACCAATTGAAAGCCCCTTGCCTGATTAGTCTAAGTATTACCAACTTACAATGGAAGTACAAGAATGTTGCTTTCTATTTTACTCATTTAGAAAACATTAATGGGACACCTACCATCTAGGCTGTGTGCTATGCATTTGGGAATACAAGAACAAATGTACGTTGTCTCTGTCCTATATGCTGTCTATGTCCCTTTAAGTCAAGGAAATAGGCTTGAAAAGAAATCAGTGCGACAATATGTTGTATAAGGGAATTGCAGCCAGTGGACACAGGCAAATGGAAGGGTAAGCATTTGTAGTCAAGAAATTAATGTGGTCAAGAATTTGGAACTATGAAAAGCATACTGTAATGGGGGGGGCTATGAGTAGCTAAGCATGAATTGGTGGCTTAAGATTTACAGCTAGAGAAATAAACAAATAAAAAGTTAATCAGAAGCCAGCCAGGTGCTAAGGAAAATACAACTGAATACCAGTTATTATGATATCAGTGCTGCTGGTTATGGTCACAGGCAGTGAATAATATAATGCTGCTGGAGCCTAGAACTGCAGTTTCACAGATGAGGAAACTGAATCTCAGATAGGACATGGAACTTGACTAGGATCATAATAGCTAGAAAGTGACAGAGGTTAAACCTTAACCTTAATCTTTTTTAACGTGACAAAATAAAATATAATAAGGCAAAACAAAAACTACCACATTGAGAATGGACAGGGAAAACCAACAGAAGGATAAGAACCCCAAGAGCAGGTACAAGAATCAGCGACCCACTTGTTCACATACTCAGGAGTCCCATAAAAATATTAAGCGGAAAGCTATAATATACATGCAGACAACCTGGTGCAGACCCATGTAGGCCCTGTGCTTGCTGGTGTAGTCTCTGTGAGTTCATATGAGCCTTGCTTAGTTGATTCAGAGGCCTTGTTCTCCTGGTGTCCTCTATCCCCTCTGGCTCTTACACTCTTTCTGCCTTCTTTTTCCTGGGGTTCTCTACCTCTGAAGGGAGGAATTAATAGAGATATCCCTTTTAGAGCTGTGTGTTCAAGAACTCTCCCTCTGAGTAATGTCTGGCTGTGAGTCTCTGTATTTGTTCCCATCTGCTATAGGAGGAAGCTTTTCTGATGATGATTTGAGCAAGGCACTGATCTGTAAGTGCAGCAGAATATCATTAGGAGTCATTTTATTGATCCCTTTTTTCACTAGTAGTGTTTGGTTTTACTTTAGGTCTCTGGGTTATCTAGTCTCTGGTTCTTGGTCACCCAAGCAGTGTTGGACATGGGTTCCACGTCATGGAATGGACATTAAGTCAAATCAGAAATTGGTTAGCTACTCCCGTAAGTTCAGTGCCACTGTTGGCCTCACATATCTTGCAGGTAGGACAGATAGTAGGTTAACGGTTTCGTGGCTGGGTTGGTGTTTTTCTCTTTTGGTAGCCTGCAGAGTACCGAGGTCCCAATTATGCTTTTTTGAAATGTGTCTTATGGCTCTCAAACTGTTTTCTTTCTCTCTCCCCCCTCTTTAAACCAGAGGGTCTCATGTAGCCCCATTTGGTCCTCTTGATTCTACCTCTAAAGTACTGGGATTACAGGTACACACCACCACATGTGGCAACTTTTAATATATATATATTCGTGTGGAAACTTTGAACAATGGTAAGGGACAAAGGGGAAGGGCACGAAGAGTATAGACCAACACTTAATTTCTTTCTGCCTTGGTTGTCCAGGTGCTGGTACTCTTGTTTCTTTTTGGTATGAAGGATAGTTTATAGAAAATTTCAATCATTCATATACTATTCTGGGAACTTTTGCCATATCTGAAAACACTTGTATTATTTGCCTAGTTTTTGCCTTTTTATTTGTCTTGTGAGACAGAGTGAACTGAAACACTAGCCTAGGCTCGGCTTGAGCACATGGGGAGTCTCCTGTCTCAGTCTTTTGAGTGCTATGATTGCACATGTGTGCCACATGTCTGACTTTTGTCTGCTTTTTAAAAATTCATTTTTCTTTTTCATTTTTAGGAGGTGTATTAAAAACAGCAGAATAGCAAGCTAGAAAGAGACCTAGGTACTTGTGGGAATGCAGATTTATTATAATGGCAATATAGCAGATAAACAAAGAAAGTCTGATAAATGATATTTATACAGAAAGTCTTAGAAAAATTCTGCAGGGGATCTCCATCAAACTCGTTGTACTCAAATGAAGTTCAAGACAATGGAACCTGAATTTTTGTTTGTTTGTTTGAGACAGGGTCTCATGCATCTAGGCCATCCTTCAAATCATTGTGTAGCCAACTATTCTGGTTTGTCTTGCTGCTTGTATTCAAATGTTAATTGCTTGCCCCCTATATGAGCCCACACTCAGGTACCCAAAATGATGTTTGTAAACTTGCCTGCTAATTTATCCCTGATTGGTTAAATAAAGGGCCTACAGCCTGGGCTAGGAGAAGAGAGGAAGGTGGGGCAAAGGTTTGGGGGCTTATGGGAAGAAAAAGGACAGAAAGAGGGAGAGACAGCAAGAGGAAAAGAGAGGACCGCTGCTATGGGCTAGGTGAATCAGAACTCCACTTGGCCCGGAGGATCGGCATGGTTTGGAGAAAAGGACCCAAATGAGCATGTGCAAGTATTTATAGGGATTTTTGACTGGGAGATTAGTTTAGAGGGTTAGGATCTGTCAAATTCTAGTGCTATAACACTTATTGAAACCTAACTAGTCTTCATGTGTTTATTTAGTAAATGGTGGGATAAGGAATAAATCTGATGTCTTAGTAATCATATGTATCAGTTATAAATATTAATATGTCCTGAAACAAACCATGACTTCAAACTTATCTTCCTGCCTTCTTCCCAAAAGGTGGGATTACAGATGTGTGCCACCATATCAGGTTTACATAGTGCTTGGAGTCAAACTGGACACTGTATACTGAGCAAGTACTCTACAACTGAGCTACATCCATAACCCAAAGATTATAATTTTTAAACCACCAGTTATGATCTGGTATTTTCACACAAGCTCCTATGGAATATGTACACTCTCTACCCAGTCTCCCATATACAAAATAGATGAAATCGTAATAAAAATTTAAAACTCATAATGGTTTAATTACAGAAAACAAAGACTTTTAATATTTTTTACTATCATTCTTTAGCATACAAATATCAAAGTAATATACCTTTGGATTATACTGTGTTAGAATGTTTGATTAAAAATTTTATTATTTGAGGGTTTGGACACGTGGCTCAGTAGAATACTGCCTAGCATGCTTGAAGCCTTGGTTCGATTCCCACACTGCATAAACTAGGTGTTGTGACATATATCTGTAATTCCAGCACTTGACAGGTAGAGTTAGGAGGATCGGGAGTTTCTTTGCTACATAGCAAGTGGGAGTCTAGCCTGGGATACATGAGACTCTGTATTGAAAAAATGTGTGGTTTGAGTTGCTGACTTAAGTTTCATAAAATAAGCAAACAACAATAAAAAAAAAGAGAAAGAAAGAACCCTACTAAATGGATTTGGCTTGGAATTAGTATGTGATTACTCATAATTTCTGAACAGCCATAAACATATGTGTGACATTTCATACTACACACTTATGTGATGTGGTGACATTCTTAGTATTGATTATAAAATCAAAATATTGCTGAATGCTGAAAAACACTGATTATTTTCTAAAGTGTCAATATTGAGCCAAGGTTTTAATTCTCTATGTAAAAATAATTAAGTATACCTGTTTCATTAGTTTTAAAAATTGTTTTCCTCTTTAATGTATGCTAAAATTATATGGTACCAAAGAATTATTTTCTTGATGATTTATCAGTAAATGTTTGGGACAAAATTTCATGTAGCTTTGTCTAACCTCAATGTAACAGAATTTTTATTTAAAGCATTTATATTTATTAATACTTAGCAAACACCTATGAAACACCTATATCCTAAAACCTAATAATACCTAAACTAAGAACACCCAACCACCCCTATTTTAATTTTCTTAAAAGGATATTAATATTCTTAGTGTAGGTTCATGCAGGATACTTTGCTTTTTGGTAGTCTGGGTATGGCAGTCACTGTAGACAGTCCTTTCAAAGCCTAGTGTTTGTTGGGGTAATTTTGCCAGTTTGTATGACTAGTTTATTTCAACCATTAGATTGTGGCCGGTTTATGAGACCAGTCTATTTTAACCGCTGAACTTGAAGTTGGTTTCCTCCATCATTTGAGACTCATTTCCATAGTCTCCTCAGTTCGCATATGCTTCACAGCCTAGATGCTCACCGTGACCTCCGAACTCTGCCCACCTTTTCTGTCAGTCTTATTAGGCTGACTTGCGCCAAAAGGTCTCTCTCTGGCTGACTTCCAGTGAAAAGTCTCGATTTTGGACTCCATCTCTCAGTTTCTGACCATTGTGGTCTCAGTAGTGACAAAAGGCATACCTTGCTGTATGCTTCTCCAGCATGCATTGATTTCTCAGTCTGTTAGGTTAAGAGGAAGAGGAAGCAGAAGAGAGTGCCTTGTGGAGCTCTCTGATATATATATATATATAACATCATCTTTTGTTCCTTGGTGTCTTGAGGGCCCACAACATCTCAAAGTCCAGTGTTCTCATGGCTTCTCATGGCAACCGACATCATCTTCGGCTTGTGCAGTTTCTTAGCCAAGCCCTTTCTCACAGAACTATGGCCTCAACTGGGGTCTGCCCATCTTGGCCCAAGTTCAGGGGATACCAAGCTCTCCTTTATATGCTGCCAAATGCTAGGTTGAATTGCATACTAATTTCACTAAAGAGACCTAACTTCTACCATACCTCAACTTGCTATATAGCTGAGGTGGCTTTGAACTCATGACATTTCTGTCTCTTCCTCTTTCTCTCCTCCCTTTTATTGAAAATATATTCTTTTCTTTTTTTTATAAATACTTTATTTTTTTTCTTCAAGTTACATCTCAGTCACAAACCCCTCCCTAACCCGCCCTTCCACCCTCTTCCCCCCAGAAGTTTCCCCTTTCAGTCCAACAGATGGTTCCTTCTCTTATAACAGTAAGTATTATACAAAACAACAGATATAAATATGCCACATTTATGAGAGTTAAATGGCCCAGTATACCTTCCCAATGTCCAGTTTATACATATTTGGCCCCTGACTTTAACATTCTACTATCTAACCATCTCCATGAGTTTAAAGGTCTATATCTGACTCAACATTCATATTAACTTGCAACACACTTTTAAGAGTATCTTCTTAGATCTATAACACCCTCTTGATTCCTAAACAACTCAAAATTTAACTATGAGACTCTAGCTGTCTATTCTTCAACCACCTCAGAGACCTGAGAGGGATAAATATATCTGCTTATATAGGAAGTGCCGGGCCTGCAGCTTCCAAAACTAAGAAAGGACATACCAATGACTGCCTGGACAGGGGAAGTCGACAGCCTAACTCTGCCAAGACAGGGTAGGTAAGTCCTTCATAATCCCTGCTCTACAACAAATGTCTGTCAGAGAAACAGGACCCAAAGGCTGAAGACTGATGCAGGAATGTATGGAAAATATATTCTTTTCTTATACAATGTATCCCAATTTACAGTTTCCCTTCCCTCTTCTCCTCCTAGTTCTTTCCCACTGTTCTTCTCATCCAGATCAATTCCCTTTCTGTCTCTCATTAGAAAAGATCAGACTTCTAGGAGATAATAGCAAAACATAACAAAATAAAATATAATCATATAAAACAAAAACCATCACATAGAAATTGAGCAAGGTAAACCAACAAAAGGAAATGAGCCCAAGAGAAAACACAAGAATCAGAGACCCACTCACTTACACACTCAGGAATCTCATAAAACATTAACCTAGAAGCTATAATACATACACAGAGGACCTGATACAGACCCATGTAGGCCCTGTGCATTCTGCTTCAGTCTTTGTGAGTTCATATGAGCTTTAGTCATGTTAATTTAGAGAGCCTTGTTCTCCTCATTTCCTCCATTCCCTCTGGCTCTTACACTATTTCTGCCTCCTCTTCCATGGGGTTCCCTGAGCTCTGAGGAGAGGGATTTCATGGAGACATTACATTAAGAGTTGAGAGTTCCTAGGTCTTGTCTGGCTGTGGGTCTCTGTATTTGTTTCCATATGATGCAAGAAGAAGCTTGTTTGATGACTAAAGGCCAAACTCATGTTTGTGGCTTAAACTTTGTACACTGATGACTTATTTTCTTCAGAAAGGCTTTCTTTCTAGCCCAAGCCAATATGGAACTGGAGTCACTTTTCTTGCCTTAGCCTCTCACGTGTTGGGTTTAACAGTCATGAATAACTATGCCTGGATCCATTGATATTTTACTAGTGTTTTTTATTACTCCATATAACTGTGTGGTTAAAATCTAAAAAATGACATACATCTATGAATAGTACAGTTTTACAACATTGTTTCTTTAACAACTATTTAATATTTACAGAGTTGACTAACACTTTAAGTATTAGGTCAAATACTCATGGTTGCAGTTTTAAACTTATGGAAACATAATTACCCTTCATATGCTTAAGAAATTTAGGTGAATTTGTGTTTTGCCTTTGAGTATATATATAAAAGTAACTTTTATTCGCCTTATGTAATTGTTGTCTTGGAGCCTTACGGCCTCTGTCTGCTAATCTAGGCCTAGTCCTGGAAGCCTCAAACCTCCATATAATCTAATCTAGGCCTAGAATTTTCAACCTCTAAGACTTACTGCTGAATAAGCTCACTGTTTTTTGTTCTTTCTGAACTCTGGTTGGCTGGCTCAACTCAGCTGTTCTGACTCAAACTCCTCCAAACTGACTAATGCAATCTGGCTTCTCTTTCAGCCTCTGACTGAAATGCTCTGCTTGGCCTCAAACTAATTCTAGCAATCTGTTTTAATCTTCTGTCTCCTTCTCCTTCTCTGTTTTTTTCTATCTTCACCTGTATCTAGCTTGTTCTCTCTTCAACCTCTCTGTGTAAAACTCGTGGTAAAACTATCTCTGAATTCCATGAAATCCACTGTACTACCTCTCAACTCACTAACTCAACCTAACTGACTGAACAGAACTGGCCAGAACTCAGAGATCTGTATTTCTCTGTCTTCTTAGTGTTGGGATTAAGGGCCTGTACTAACATGCTTGGACCTAAAGCTTTTCTTTACTGGAAACTTGCCCTATACAAGGCTGGCCTTGAATTCAGAGATCTGTTTGCCTCTGTCTCCTGTGATTAAAGACCTGTCTATATTGCAGGATCACACAGACCTAGAAGGTCTTTGGATGTGATCTCTTGTCAGAGGAGCCATATTCAGAATTAAAATTCCTCTACATACCTATGTATGTATGCTTACATACCTCTGGTGCTTGCAAAGATCAGAAAAGAGAATCAGGTGCCCTGAAACTGGAGTTACAGCAGGTTATGAAACACCATGTGGATGCTGGGGAGTAAACCAGGTCCTCTACAAGACCAAGTACCTTAAGTGCTGTTATCTTTCCTTCCCCATGGGATATTAAAAAAATTCACTAGTGTATCCAAATTTTATTTCATCATCAGGTTCTGTATTTTGTAGTTTCTAGGAAAAGTTGAAAATTTAAAATTTCTGTTATCTTTTTACAGTCTAAATTCATCAAAAATAATAGTTTGTACCTCTTCAACCATGTTGACATTATTACACAGCACATAGAAAATGGCACAACCAGGAATGCTGCAAAATTGTTAAGTTCCAGAGTTGATCCAAAGAGGTAATTATGGTGTTTATTTTTAATTAGTTCTGATGATTTAAAGATAGACTTAAAATGTAGAGATTACTAACTTTATATCTTTTACTTTTAGGATACCTATGTGAAATAATATTACATAATGTATTCTGAAACTTTAATAATTTTTTCTCTATGTTCTGTATGCTAAGTATCTGAGTATCTATCGCACAATGTGAGGAAGAATTAAAAAGAGAAATATTTTGGAGTCTTGTCTTAATTTAGTTGCTGTTCTATTGTAAAGGGATTAATGTGAATATATTTTGATTTGTTTTTCTTGAGAGGACAGCTTTTGTACCAATAGAATCTATTAGAAAAATATCAGGTAAGTAGAAGATCTGCTAATAATTAGAGCTCTTAATAGCTGAATAAGCAGCCTCAAGAATTATTGAGTACTTTATCCTTGGACATATATATGAAGAGCCTGGTGACCCACTTTTAAAGAGATAGAATAATTAGAGGTCTACCATTGTACCTTGATCCCTAGTAAATGCCTAAAGAATTTTTTATTCATCTCCATTTGCTATACCCAGAAGTTGGGTGAGTGAATCATTTAGGAATCTCTATTCACTTTTCCATAATGGCTATACTAATTTACACTGCCATTAGTAGTGTATATTAGCAACATCTTTCATTGCTAAGTTTGTTGGTTTATACATATTAGGGTCTTACATATCTGGATGTTTAAAATATGATTTTTCCTTCATGTAGTTACTATTCTACCCCTACAGTTAAAGTTACAAGATACTGTATTGAAGAGGTATGAGGCAAAAGAAAACAGCCATTCTCTGGTAAAATTGGTTTTCTTTCTATCCACAGGCAAAAAGAATATTATTAAGTATAAAGTGTTAGGTAGTATATAGAGTCCCGTTTGAGTGTTGGGAACATTTAGTAATAAAAAATATTTTAAATAATGAAGAATTATAGGTGAATGTGGTATTCATTCATGTTATACAAACATTCAAGGTCAAAAGGTGGAGGCAGGGGGATAATGAGTTTAAAAAGTTTTAAATAAAGAACATAATAGAAAGCTCAATTTTCCTAGTGTGCTATTATGTGTCTGAATAACCATGAATTAAAAAATTTATACTAGTTTCATGTACAAAACCCTCCCTGCTTTTCTCTTTATTAGCTATAAACATTCAGGTGAAGACCACCTAACTTGCAATGAACCACCTTTGGAAATTCCTGAAGAAGATACAGATAATTTAAATGTGGTCTATACATATTCTGTGAAATTTGAGGCAAGTATTCCATGCTCTCACCTTAATTTTTTTTCTAAATCAGACACATAAACATCATATATTTAATGTTAAGGATGAAACTTTCATCACTTTAAAGTTGTAGGGATAGGATTAGAGCATGCATAAGGCCCTGCTTTCCTTCTTTAATCAGTCTGTCTGTCTGTATCTCTTTGTCTCTCTCATTACCCCTTCTGTTCTCCTCCGCTTCTACCTGTCTTCTCCCTCTCCTCTTCCCATTTCTCTCCTTCCTTCTCCCTGCAGTGTCTGCTGCATCCCAGCTGCCCTTGAACTTCTGATTCTCTTGCCTTCACCTCTTAAGTGCTGGGATTATAGCTGTGCACCACTGTGTCTGATTTATAGCTCATGTCATTTAATTCTTTTCATAATATTGAAAAGAGCAGATAATTTTATAGGGTTGATGTGAGATATATATGGGCATATATGTATATTTTTTCTAGTGAATATTCTGTCTGATGCTCCTGTTTTCCCAAGAAGTTTTTGTAAACTGTTTGTTTTTATAATGCTTTAGTTTTGCTTGATATTTTGGAGGTACAGAAATATGTTGTTTTTTTTTCCTATATGAACTGTTTGAAACCTAGTGTGCATTAATACTTCAGACTCATCTCTCTCAGCATGAGCCAAGCTTCAGATGCCACAAGTGACTAGTGCCTGTTCCCTTGGTGAAAGTGTGGATCTTCAAATGCGCACTTCCTCTCTCTTCATCTTCAACATACGTTTTCTTGGTTCTCCTAGTACAGGAAATTTCATTACACCCTATGACATGGACTGATTTTAGACCCTGCAACTGGGTGAACTACAGTGTATCATCCTGCTTTGGACCATAGGATGTCTCACATGAGCCTCTGGTATACAGACATTCAGGAAATGGGATAGGTGGGCCACAGGTGTAATCTTGACATGAGAACGGCACAGGGACATAAACTGAAAGCCAAATTCTGTGCACATATTGAACCACTTAATGGAGGTCCGTGCCATGTACCAGCTGCATTCACCTAACTACCTGTATGCACGCAGGGCTACTTCTGCCACCCTAAGGCAGCTGGCCACCTGCAAACTGCTGTCTAGACTTAAACGTTTATGAAATTTGGGTGAGATTGTGAGCTTGAGCCCCTGATCAGGCACATACTGGCCACAGAGAAGTTCAGTTGTAACATAATAATCTTTAGTTTTTCAAGTTTTTGTTTGCCTCTGTTTTAGAGATGGATGAGAGTAGTGTTGAGATAGAATTTCATGCTGTAGGACAGGCTGCCCTAGAACTCACTCTGTAGCACACTCTGGCCTCAGACTTGTGGTGATGCCTGCTTTAACCTCCTAGGTATTGGGGTTATTGGTATGAGCCATCATGCCTAGATCTTATTTTGCATTTTATTTAAGAATCTTTATAAGTGTACTTTAGTGTCTTCAGAGAATGATATATGTTCTCAAATAATACAAAACTTAGTTTATAATATATTTATTCTAAAGGAAAGATGAATCATTTATATTGCCACTTGAGTGAACACTTCTTTATTTTTATGACAAATATTTGAATTCTGATTATGAAGTCACTTCCTTTATTACTATTATGAATTATGAATATTGAGTACCTGTTATGAATCATTGTATGGTGGTCTAAAATGCATGTGTTCATAATACTTTTATAAACTCTGTTATAGTATTGAAAAGGCAGGACAATCATGAGTTGGAGGCTACCCTGAGCTACATAGTAAGACCCTTATCTAAAAAAAAATAAATACCAAACATCACATACTCTCATTTTAACTCACTGAGTCCACTTAGTGAGAGAAAGTAGATGAAGTTTGGAGGGAAGGGTAGTAGGGAATATGGTAAGAGTTAGAGGGTGTGAAGGATGAATTTGTCCAGAATATATTGTATGCATGTATTAACTTCCCAAACAATTAAAAACCCAACCAAATAAAAATAACCCTTATTGTTTTTTAAATTTTATTGAAAATAGATTCTTTTCTCACACAATATATCCTGTCCACACTTTCCTTCCACTCTCCCAGTTCCCCTCTCCCCCAGATCTATTACCCCTCCATTTTTTTTCTTCAGAAAGGAGCAGGCCTCAAAGAGATGACAGCCAAGCACGACAAAACAAGATACAATAAGACAATACAAAAGTCCTCATATTGAGGTTGGACAAGGCAACCCAATAGGAAAAAAGGAGTTCTAAAGAACAGGAAATAAGAGTCAGAGATTCACCCATTCCCAGTATTATCGTCCCACAAAAACACCAACCTAGCAGCCATAACATATATGCAGAGGTGTAACCCAACTTTTTAAATTATTAAACACTTATTTATTAATAAATATATTCACTTATAGCAAATACACTTACTTAATTACTATTCCTATAAATTCCTACAACCTCTAAGAATGCCTACAACCCCTATATATTCCTCCAACCCCTAAGACCTAACCACTAAACCTATTGATAACTATTACAACTATTTTCATAAGGATACAGTCTCTGGGGCAGGTCCTCAGTCATCAGGAACACAGTCTCTGGGGTAGACTCTTTAATGCACTTAGCAGTCCTTTTTCTGGTATATCTCAGACGCAGGTTCATCAGGGTAAATTGGCTATGGTAGTCTCACCTTAAATAAGGCTTGAGGCTTTCTTCTCTCTGGGAGACCTCAGCGTCTGTAGGCCAACTTATTTCCTTCATATCAGCAACTCTGCCGCTCTGCCTCAGTCTTTAAAGCTGGCCACATTTCCGTTCAGGCCACTGTTCCATTCAGGCCACTGTTCAGACAGGTCAAACCCCTCTAGGCAAAAGCTGAGCCACAGGGTTTAGTCCTTGGCCTTTTGCTGTCTTGCTGAGGCTTTATCTGCTCACTATCTTCCTTCTGCCTCAGGGAGATCTGGCCATTTGTCTACCAGCACTTTCTTCAGCAGTACTCTCAGAACTCTCTTGTATTGGGCCCTTAGCACGCAGCTCTGTGGGCTCACCCACTTGTCCTTAAATAGGATCCCTCTTTGTTCCACCTGCTTCAGCTTAATTTGAGCTCTGCCCACTTAGCAGCTGAAAACAATGCCAGGTCATAAAGTCTTTGCTTGTTTCACCTGGCTTCAACCTTGTTTTTCAGTCCAAAGAGACTCCCCCTGTTTCATGTGACTTCATCCATAATCTGATAAGCTAATTGCTCACAGCCAAGTTGATCTTCATGCCCTGAATTAAGAGACTGTATCAGAAACCTAGACATTCACTAAATATAACTTATATTAATCTATCAACCCCTACACAGAGGGCCTGGTGCAGACCCATGCAGGCCCTATGTTTGCTGCTTCAGTCTCTGTGAGCCCTATTGTATTCATATTATCAAACAAAGATGTTTTTGTTTCATTCTAAAGATATAATTTTTTTTGGTAAATTCTAGTTCAATAAGCCTTGCTTATGAGCTAGCCTGAGACCCTACCTGCATTCACAGCACTGTATGTTTTTATTTTGCAGTGTGGAGTATAGAACTCAGCACTTTACATGTGCTAGGTGTACTTTGTAACACCCAACTATACCTTTAGCCTTATAACGTTTTGTTGGAAAGTGCAGTTCTGACTTTCAGACAGGATAGACAAATAGCTGATCAAGAATCTGAAGATTTGGGGTCTGTCCTTTCTTAAACTAATATTGTGACTCTGAGCAAGTTTATTCTCCCCTTTCCCTGGGACCTCAGCTTCCTTCTAATCAAATGAGGGAGTTAAACTGGATGAGAGGCTTTCAACTCTATTAGGTTGATGTCCCTTAATAACAAATGTTATTCATAATACTAATAGTTAATAGAAAGCAAAACCTGTCTATGCATTTAATTTTAACTAATACCAATGTAACACCCTAATAATAACATTAGGGGTAAATAGTAGTAACTTTTAATAAAATAATATACTCTTTATATATTTTATCCATTTTATATGTTTGCATCTATGAGTACAGTCATTGTAAGTATGATAATGGGCAGATAAGAATATTGCCAATTTTTTGGCCCAAATACTGCTAATTTTCAAATGATGCTATGATTTCTTCAAATGTCAATCAGTTTTGGAAACATTTCATGACAAGTATAGTACCATTTTTTTCCTCCCAGTTTATATAAGACAGTTGTGTTCTTGGGTGATAATATTTAATATGTATTTAAATTATATAAAATACTTTATAAAGCAGAGTTAAAATAAAAAGTAAGCAGTTTCTCACCTACATGAAGTTTTGATGGGACATTTGAAAGGTGTGGGACACAGCACAGTTCTTCTCAGTTCTCTGTTTTTGTTTCCCATTAATTTATTTTATTACTTTACAGCTTGATTGCGGACCCCTCCCTTCTCTCCTCTGAGTCCCACCCTCACATCCACATCCTCCCATTGCTCCCTCCTCTTCTCCTCAGAGAAGGGCAGGCTCCTCTTGGGTACCAACCTGCCCTGGCACATCAAATCAGGAGGACTAAGCACTTTCTCTCCCCCTGAGGCCAGACAAGGCAACACAGCTATGGGAAAGGGATTCGAAGACAGGCAGCAGAATGAGAGACAGCCCCTGTTCCAATTGTTAGGGGACCCACATAAAGACCAAGCTACACATCAGCTACATATGTGTAGGGGGCCTAGCCCATGCACACTCTTTAGTTGGTAGTTAATTCTCTATGAGCCTCCATGGGCCTAGGTTAGTTTTCTCTGTAGGTCTTCTTGTAGTGTCCTTGACCCCTCTGGCTTCCTCAGTCCCTCCCCCTCATTCTTCCACAAGACTCCCCAAGCTCCAGTTATTGTTTACCTGTGGGTCTCTGCATCTGCTTCCATCAGCTGCTGGATAAAGCCTCTCAGATGACAATTATGCTGGACTCCTGTCTGCAACAATAGCAGAGTATCATTAATAGTGTCAGGGGTTGCCTCTCCCTCTTGGGTGGGTCTCAAGTTGGCCAATCATTGGTTGGCCATTCCCTCAATCTCTGCTCTGTCTTTATTGCTATACTTCTTGTAGGCAGAACAAATTTTGAGTTGAAGGTTTTGTGGGTGGGTTGGTGTCCCCCTTCCTCCACTGGAAATCATGCCTGGCTACAGGATGTGGTGACTTCCATATCCTCTGCTGTTAGGAGTCTTATCTAGTGTTACCCCTATAGACTCTCAGAGTCTCCTTGTCGAAGAGATGCCCCCCTCCGTTCTCTGTTATGTAGGACTCCCTGTACACTGCAGGACACCTGGCTTTCTGAATGCTTCACATTTTCACTGCCCTATAGGGGATGCTGCTCTTCCTGTTGAAAACCATTGGACTAAAGATCAAATTCCCTTCAAAATTGAGTGTATAATTTCTATTGACTGTGATACATCATGGGATACTATATTGTGTATAAAGAAGTTTTTGTTTCAACTTTGTTGCTGTGTCACTGTTACCAACATTAAAGACCTATTTGTTTTATATTATTTTATGAGAATTGCTAGCTTAAGAAAAGATTTAGGTACTTTGGAATGGGAAGACCAGGAATAATTTTAATCAGATAAAAAATATCTTCTCTGTTACTTAGTTATCTTTTGGTGTTTGTCATTTTGTTTGCATGTGCCTTAGATCTTTAAAATAAATTTTCATTGGGAGGACTAATACATGTTATAATATATCATTTCCAGCAGATGGCAGTATTTGGTACAAAAATGATGTTTAAACACTGCTGATGTCTTGGCTGAAAATTTCCCCCCAATAATTTTGTTTGTTTGTTTGTTTTTTGTTATTTTTTTGGTTTTTGTTTTTTGAGATGGAGTCTCCTGTAGTACAGGCTCCCTTGAATTCAATTATGTAGCTAGGAATGACCATGGATTTTTAAGAAGTAAAGTAGAGTTGTAGTAAAACAAGTTGTCTTTTATTTTAACTTAAATAATATTGATGATGACTATATTTGCTGGTAGTGTATACAGGGTAAATGTAAGAAAATTCTCTACCTTTGTTCTCTTAGTTGTAATTTCTCTTTCTTAAAGTATAATCTTAGTTTTTTTCTAATTTATCCTTCCAGGAAAATGTTTGCATTTGAAATATAGGTATATGACTTGGGGGGGAGATTTTTTAAAATTAAAAAATATTGTATATGCATGGTGTGTATGTGGTATGTGTGTGGTGTGTGTATGTGTGTGTATAGTGTGTGTGTGCATGGTGTGTGTATGAATGTATGTGTGCATGTGTGTGTATGAATGTGTGTGTATTTGTTATTGAGTGTGTGTGGGTGAGTGTGTGTGGTGTATGTATGTGTGTATGTGTGTATGTGTGTAGGTGGAGCCTAGTTTCTCTTCTACCTGCACATGGGCTCTGGGGATCAGGTTTGCTGTGCTTACACAGCAAGCACCTGCTGGGCCATATTGCCAGCTTCAAATTTTGTGCTATCTGTTTGTCACCTTTCTAAGGTCAATTCTGTCTCATAGAAATGCTACTTATCAATGCATTTCATTCTTTTTAACGTTAGCACAGATTACCTCATCTATTCTTATCCTGAAGAGCATGTTTGTTTGTGGGAATTGAATTTTACAACTATTACAATGATTCATTATGTAAAATATTATATACTTTTGCAAATATCATAAGTTACAGTGTAAATATGGATAAAGGAGAAAAAGGAAGTGTCTGATGGATTTGGGACTACATAAAAATAATAGCAGAAAGATGCTGTTTTTGTTGGGTAGCAACATTTTTTATTTTTTTCTTCCTAGTTCTTTCTTTCACATTTTTTTCGTTTTTGGTCTTGCAACAGAGTCTTTCTATGTAGGCCTGGCTGCCCTGGAACTTGCAATGTAGACCAGGCTGCTATTAAACTCACAGACATTGATCTGCCTTTGTCTTCTCCTAGTTCTTTCATGTAATGTGGTCAAATATTGCTAAATGAAAGCAAGCTTCAGATGTAAAGGTAGATATCATAATTCCATGAAGTTGGAAGTAAAGTCACAAAAGCCCATGCAGAATAGGCTTCCGTATGCTTCTCATTAATGCATAGCAAAAGGTCAGGCAAAGTTTATTCATTTGATCCTATATTTTCATTTTAGGAAAGCAAAGCTACTGAGTAGTCTTCTAAATGGGATTATGATTTGGAGACAACTGAGACCAGCCATCAGTGGATTAAGTAAGCACCCCATGAAATAAAATTAAAGTATCTTGAGGACTGCAAACATAAATGATCATTTTTCTCTGATTTTAGGTGGGGGGGGGCACCAGGGATTGAACCTAGGATCTTGTATATGCAAAGCAAGTGCTCTACTACTTAGCTGTATCCGTATCCTCCTTCTATGAATATCCTTTTGTTATTATTGTTTTGAGATAGTCTCATGTATCACAGGTTTGCACTGAAGTTTCTGTATAGCCAAGGGTAGTTTTAAACTATGGATCCTCTTGCTTGTTTCTCCCCAAGGGTTAAGATACTTTTTTTTTTTTTTTTTCGAGACAGGGTTTCTCTGTGTAATAGCCCTGGCTGTCCTAGACTCGATTTGTAGGCCAGGCTAGTGCCTTGAACTCACAGAGATCTGTCTGCCTCTGCCTCTGGAGCACTAGGATTAAAGGTGTGCACCACCACGACCAGCTAAGATATTTATTTTTAAATTAAGGTATTTTGTCACTACTGATGATACTTGATGATACTGAGTGACCGTTCTTTTGGGCTTGTTTCCCCTCTCATTCTCTTCTTCTGCCTTTGAACATATTTGATGAAAAGAAAATATATTTTACATATACTATTGTTTATGCTGAATGGAAAGGAACTTGTGATGTCATAGATACTGTGGCTTCATGTAGATAGCATGGGCGGTGGGCAAGATATGATTGTGGAAGCAGGCTTTATAAAATGGATGAAAACAAGAGTTGTGCATTTGATACACATTGGTAATCCCAGCACTTGGAGGACAGAAACAAGAGGATAGGACAGCCTGATACCTTGTAGGAAGTAGGTAGACTGGAGCAAAAGATAGATTGCAAGCAAAATAGAAGTCTGTCTGTGGGCTCAGATAGTCTGAGCAAACCCAAGAGTAAGAAAAAGTTGTAATTAGCTAGGTAGAGGAAGGTAGGAATGCCATGAAAAACTGGGAAGAGAATACTGACAGGATTAGTATGATGAGTCAGCAGTTAAAAAAAAAGCAGACTATCTTTTATTTAGTCTTTGACAGTCTCATACATATAAACAATGGATCTGATCATGCACACTCCCAACTCCCTCTTACTCTCCCCTAGGTATCATAACATGTCTCCATCATTCTTCATGTCCTATCATTTGTGTGTGTGTGTGTGTGTGTGTGTGCGCGCGTGCATGCGCGTGTGTGTGCTAATAACTTACTGAGTACAATTAATATTGATTATTAGAATGTTGACTGATCTTGTTGACTTGGTCTTATGTAGGTAACTATAGCTGCAGAGAGTTTTTTGGTACATGGCTATGTTATGTTCCAAAGACAGCATTTCACAACACTTATTCCTGTCCCTATCTTTTGGCTTTTATATTCTTTCCATTTCTCTTCTGAGATGCTCCCTTGTAGGTTAGAGTTGATATGGATGTCTCATTTTGGGTTGAACACTCAATAGGCAGTTATTGTCATCATTTTGACTAGTTACAAGTCTCTGGATTAATTGCTGACTACTGTAGACAGAAGCTTCTTAGGTCATGGTTGAGGGCAGCACTAATCTATGAACATAAACATAAATAATTAGAAGGCAATTTAACAACATGCCATTTAAACTCCTGTCCCTCCATGGCTTGTGACCTCTCTAGCTACAATGGGTTTTCAACCAACTGTATAGTACCAGGCTTAAATTCCTTCCTCTGGAGAAAACCTCAGCTCTAATACTAAAGCAGTTGGTTGCTCCAATGACCTTCATGCCACTATTTTGCTACTAGGCACATCTTACTTGGCAGGTCAGTATTGGAGCATTCAGGGTTGACTGCAGGTATATCTTTGAAACTTTTCTTATTTAGAAGCTTGCATAGTACCTTCTGGCACAAGGAAAGCTAGTCAGTAGGGAAGAAGTTTTCAAGTCAGTTCAAACTTGACAAACTAACAGCTTTTAAATTGGCTATCTCATCAAGACAGGTTATACAGGTGAAAGGATTATATAGAAATAATGTCTGGCAGTGAGAGTCCATTTATTTGACAGGATTTTCTTTTAGTTCCTTTTATCCTGAATACCACTATACTCTCTTGAGTGGTTAATGAAGTAGAAAGGCCTCTCCTTAAATGAAGCTTATATTACAGTGTCTTCCAAGTAAAAGATCTTCTGGAACTCTCAAAAGGATCAAACCACGTAGTTGGAAATATTACCATGAAAGGAGCAATTTCATTGTGGAATTGAGGCATGGATGAACTGAGTCCACAATAATTGGGGTAGAAGATCATGTAGAAAAGAAATGAGTGTATATTTAATATTTGTTCCCCCATTCCCATTTCCTATAATAGAACAATTGAGGGCAGAAGAAAGCTATAAAAGTAAACTAAAAGTAAGGAAAGGTGTGATAGTGTGACACAGCCTTTGTAAAGTGGTGATTCTTTTTATAGTCCCATTCCCTTTAAAGTGAGACTAGCTTCTTGCTCAAGTGTGGTTGTACAAACTGTGATCCTAGCACTGGCACAGTTGGATCATAATTTTAAGGACAACCTGAGGTACAAAGCAAGAACCTCCCTGTCACAGGAGAAAGGGATGGAGGGAGAGAAAAAATGAATATGATTTTCTCTTTATTCACACCCTTCACCTTCCTCTAGTATATAGTAAATTTATAGAGAAGGCTTCTGTTTAGAAAACACCCCATATTGATCAAGTCACACTACTACCAAGAAGTCTCCTTGGAGAAAGAGCCTTTTATTTTTGTGTGCACACACACACATGCACACATGTACACACACACACACACACACACACAGAGAGAGAGAGAGAGAGAGAGAGAGAGGAAGAGAGGAAGAGAGAGAAAGATAGACAGAGTCACAGAGACAGAGAAAGAGAGTCATAGAGACAGAGACAGAGAGACATGCACAGAGATTTTCTATTTGTTAAAAAAAACAGACAGCATCTCTTAAGTCAGGTGGTCCTTGAACTAGTAATCTTGCTTCAACCCCCAAAATGCTGAGGATATAAGTCTGCATCTCCATCCTTATCTTATTATTTGGAGATAGTGTCTTACTCTGTAGTTTAAGCTGGTCTTGAAGGTTGCCACTCTCTTGCATACTGGGATCATAGGAATGCATCACTGTTCCTTTGTTATATATTTTTAATTTAAAATATATAGATAGTAATTGTATTTATTTACAGGGGACAGTGTGACATTTCCGTTCATGTATATTGAGTTAGTTGGAATATCTCTTACCTTAGATACATGTTACTTTATTTTCTTGGGAGCATTCAAAATCACCTCTTCATTTTGAAATATACAATAATTTCTATGAGCCATTATGTACCTTACTGTGCTATGGAACATTAGAAGCTATTCCTCTTGATTTCTCAGTAAAATAGTACCAGTCTTTTTATTAACTGTTTTTTTTTTTAATCGTGTGTAGATTTGGCTGGGGGTTGAGATGGCAGAAGGCATCAATTTTGATTTTAGAATTAAAAAAAACTTTTGATTTTATAAACAATAATAGTTAATAGATAAGAAATCCCTGCAGTTTTTGCTCTGACTCTCACAAAGTCTTAGACTATTGGGTAAGAAGTCAGTAAGCCTGTGACTTCTGAACTTTAGCTCATATTTTCATGGTCCAAAATTAAGTTTATGATACTGATTTACTTCTTATTTCTCCTTGGGGATAGATTATTTTTATGTTTTTCTTTTTTTAAATACTTATTTATTACTTCAGGTTACATCTCCATTACAGTGTACTCTTTCCACCCCTCTCAGTCCCACCCTCCCACCCTCTACCTCCTATCCCTTCCATCCTACTCCTCTGGAGTGGGGTGTCCCTCCATAACAGTCCCCCACCCCAGTTCAGCAGTCATATGAGGGCCAAGAGCCTCCTCATACACTGGGGGCCTACAAGGCAGCACCACTAGGGCAAAGTGTGTCATTGACAGGAAAAAAGTCTATGTTCGAGTTCCCTTTGGTGCATTGGTTGTAGTATAGTTATCCTGTACTATATAGCTAAAATCTGATTATAAGTGAATAGATGCCATGTTCATCTTCTGGGTCTGGGTTAGCTCATTCAGGATGAATTTCTCTAGTTCCATCCGTTTCGCTGCAAATTGCATAATTGTTTCTGATAGCTGAGTAGTATTCCATTGTGTAGATGTACCAACATTTTTTTAATCCATTCTTAGGTTGAGGGACATCTGGGTTGTTTCCAATTTCTAGCTATTACAAATAAGGGTGCTATGAGCATAAATGAGGAAACTTCCTTGTGATTTGGTGAGGAATCATTTGGATGTATACCCAGAAGTGGTATGTCTGGGTCTTGAGGTAGAGCTAGTCCAAGTTTTCTAAGATATCACCAGACTGACCTCCATAGTGGTTGCACAAGCCTGCTATCCCACCAGAAATGGAGGAGAGTTCCCCTTTCTTTGCAACCTCACCAGCATGTGCTGTCATTTGAGCTTGTGATCTTAACCATTCTGACAGGTGTGAGATGGAATCTCAGAGTCCTCCTGAGTTGCATTTCTCTGATGATTAAGGATGCTAAGCATCTCTTCAAGTGTCTCTCAGCCATTAGGGATTTCTCCTTTGTGAATTCTCTGTTTAGCTCTATTCCCCATTATTTGATTAGATTATTTGGTTTATTGGCATTTAATTTCTTGAGTTCTTTGTAAATTTTGGATAAAAGCCCTCTGTCAGATGTGGGGTTGGTGAAGATTTTTTTCCCAATCTGTAGGCTACCGTTTTGTTCAAATGACAGTGTCTTTTGCCTTACAGAAGCTTTTTTGTTTCATGAGGTCCCATTTATTGATTGTTGGTCTTAGATCCTGAACTGTTGGGGTTCTGTTCAGGAAGTTGTCACCTGTACCAATGAGTTTAAGGCTTTTCCCTACTTTCTCTTCTAATAGATTTAATGTGTCAGGCCTTATGTTAAGGTCTTTGATCCACTTGGACTGAAGTTTTGTACAAGGTGATAATTATGGGTCTAATTTCATTCTTTTACATGTCCACATCCAGTTAGACCAGCACCATTAGTTGAAGAGGCTGTCCTTTTTCCATTGTATGATTTTGACTTTGTCAAAAATTAAGTGACCATAGGTGTGTGGGTTCATTTCTGGGTCTTCAATTCGATTCCATTGATCCACTGTTTTTTTTTTTATACCAGTGCTATGCTGTTTTTATTACTGTTGCTCTGTAGTACAGCTTGAAATCAGGGATGGTGATACCTCCAGATGTGTTTTTTTAATTGTACAGGATTGATTTAGCTATTATGGGTTTTTTTTGTTGTTATTCCATATGAAATTGAGAATTGCTTTTTCCAGATCTATAAATAATCGTGGTAGTATTTTGATGGGAATTGCATTGAATCTGTATATTGCTTTTGGCAGGATGGCCATTTTTATTATGTTGATCCTACCTATCCATGAGCATGGGAGATCTTTCTATCTTCTAATGGCCTCTTCAATTTATTTCTTTAAGGACTTGAAGTTCTTGTCATACAGGTCTTTCACTTGTTTGGTCAGAGTTATCCCCAGGTATTTTATATTGTTTGTGGCTATTGTGAAGGGTGTTGTTACCCTAATTTCTTTCTCAGCCCATTTATTTGTTCTATAAAGAAGGGCTTCTGATTTTTTTTGAATTAATTTGTATCCATCCACCTTGCTGAAGTTGTTTATCAGGTGTAAGAGTTTTCTGGTGGAATTTTTGGGGTCGCTTATGTATACTATCATATTGTCTGCAAATAGGGATAATTTGACTTCTTCCTTTCCAATTTGTATCCTCTTGATCTCCTTTAGCTGTCTTATTGCTCTAGCAAGAACTTCAAGTACTGTATTGAAGAGATATGGTAACAGTGGACATCCTTTTCTTGTCCCTGAGTTTAGAGGAAATGCTTCAAGTTTCTCTCCATTTAATTTGATATTGGCTACTGGCTTGCTGTATATCACCTTTATTATTTCTAAGTATGGTCCTTGTATGCCAGCTCTCTCCAGGACTTTCAGTATGAAAGGATGTTGGATTTTTTCAAATGCTTTTTCATCATTTAGCGAGATGATCATGTGGTTTTTTCTTTCAGCTTGCTTATATGGTGAATTATGTTGATGGATTTTCGTATGTTGAATCATCCTTGCATTCCTGGGATGAAGCCTACTTGATCATGATGTATGATACTTTTGATGTGTTCTTGGATTCGGTTTGCCAATATTTTATTAAGTATTTTTGCATCCATGTTCATGAGGGAAATTGGTCTGAAGCTCTTTCTTTGTTGGGTCTTTGTGTGGTTTAGGAATCAGTGTGATTGTGGCCTCATAGAATGAGTTTGGCAGTGTTCCTTCTGTTTTTATTTTGGGGAAGAGTTTGAAGAGTATTGGTATAAGCTCTTCTTTTTTATTTTTTTTAATAATTTATTTTTTATTTCTTCAAGTTACATCTCAATCACAATCCCCTCCCTACTCCCCCCTCCAGTCCCACCCTTCCACCCTCCTCCCCCTCAGCCCCACCATCCCCTTCCCTTCTTCTTTTTTTTTTTTTTTTTAGTTTAAGGTATTTATTTTCCCCCCCAACTGCTCTCCCTTTCAGTCCAAATAATGGTTCTTTTTCTTATAACTATAAATACAATACAAAACAACAGAAGTAAATAGGCCACGATTATAAGAGTTATATGGCTTAGCATACATTCCCAATGTCCAGTCCATATGTATTTGGCACCTGACTTTAACATTCTACTATCTAACCATCTCCATGAGTTTAGAGTTCTATATCTAACTCAGCTTTCAAACTAACTTGCCTCATAATTTTAAAAATATCTTCTTAGATCCAGAGCACCCTCTTGATTCCTAAACAACTCAAAATTTAACTATGACACTCTAGGTACCTATTCTTCAACCACCTCAGAGACCTGAGAGGGATAAATATATCTGATTATATAGGAAGTGCAGGGCCTGCAGCTTCCAAAACTAAAAAATGACATACCAGTGGCTGCCTGGACAGTTCCCATTTTCTCTCCATACATTACAGCATCAATCTTCAGCCATTTGGCCCCATTTCTCTGACAGACATTGGTTGTAGAGCAGGAATTATGAAGGACTTACCTACCCTGTCTTGGCAGAGCTAGGCTGTCGACTTACCTGCTTCCAAGTTTTGTCCTTTTTGGACAGAAGTCTGTCTACAGTTGAAGCAAGTGGTTTTTCTTGCCAAGAGAATGGCTTACCACCAATTTAATCATCTCCCACTGGAGATTCTTCGATGCTCATCTTCTACTTGGAGTAATATAGGGGGTGCTGTCAGGAGCTGACAAGTCTCGATATCAAAAAATCTTAAGTTAAGAAAACATCTTTGAATGCCATATTCTGCAGATCTCTTGAGGTTTTTGAAGATGCCCTATCTATATCTTATATTTAGATAAGCAAATATTGCTTGTCTCTTAGCAACTTGATTTCTGAGTAGCTTAGAAAATAACTGTGATAGACTGTCATAGTAACTAACCAAATGACACGTTTTCATGACTATTATTTTCCTTTTCTTTTTTTTTTATAACTACTTTATTTTTTTTTCTTCAAGTTACATCTCAGTAACAAACCCCTCCCTATTCCCCCTTCCTAACCCGCCCTTCCACCCTCTTCCCTCCAGAGGTTTCCCCTTTCAGTCCAACAGCTGGTTCCTTCTCTTATAACAGTAAGTATTATACAAAACAATAGATATAAATATGCCACATTTATGAGAGTAAATTGGCCCAGTATACCTTTCCAATGTTCAGTTTATACCTATTTGACCCCTGACTTTAACATTCTACTATCTACCCAACTCCATGAGTTTAAAGGTCTATATGTGAATCAACATTCATACTATCTTGCAACACACTTTTAAGAGTATCTTCTTAGATCTATAACACCCTCTTGATTCCTAAACAGTTCAAAATTTAACTATAAGATTCTATCTGTCTATTCTTCAACCACCTCAGAGACCTGAGAGGGATAAATATATTTGCTTATATAGGAAGTGCAGAGCCTGCCGCTTCCAAAACTAAGAAAGAACATACCAATAACTGCCTGGACAGTTCCCATTTTCTCTCCATACATTCCAGCATCAATCTTCAGGCTTTGGGTCCTGTTTCTCTGACAGACATTTGTTGTAGAGCAGGGATTATGAAGGACTTACCTACCCTGTCTTGGCAGAGTTAGGCTGTTGACTTCCCTGCTACCAAGTTTTGTCCTTTTTGGACAGCAGTCTGTCTGCAGTTGGTGCAAGGGGTTTTTTCATGCCAAGAGAAAGGCTTGCCACTAATTCAACCATCTTACAGTGGAGGTTCTTCGATGCTTATCTTCTACTTGGAGTAGAATAGGGGGTGCTGTCAGGCGCTGATATGTCTCGATATCAAAAAAAAATCTTGATTTAAGATAACATCTTTGAATGCCATATTCTGCAGATCTCTAGGGGTTTTTGAAGATGCCCTATCCATCTCTTGTATTTAGATAAGCAAATGTTGCTTGTCTCTTAGCAACTTGATTACTGGGTAGTTTAGAGAATATCTGTGATAGACTGTCATAGTAGCTAACAAAGTGACATGTTTGCATGACTAGGAGTTTGTTTTAACTATCCTAGACCGTTTTAGACGGTTGGTATCAAGAGGTCAGAGCTTCACATTTTATTTTTAAGTATCTCTAGGTATGATACGATTAGGAAGCGTTACCTTTAAATTTGTATTACTGACTATTTTCACTTATAACAAATACATTTACTTAACTACTATTCCTATAAATTCCTACAAACCCTATGAATGCCTACAACCCCTATAAATTCCTACAACCCTTAAGACCTAACCACTAAACCTATTGATAACTATTACAACTATTTTCA
>CAJQZJ010033871.1:1372707-1440872 GCA_907164525.1 Lophiomys imhausi | reverse complement strand
TGGGTATCACCCTTAAGGATGTATGATAACAATGGAATATCTCAAGTTTTTCCTATGCTTCTCAACGCGTCTTCCAAAAATGGAGGCAAGGGCTATGGCTCTGTAGTTAAGAGAACTGGCTATTCTCCCAGAAGACCTAGATTTGATTCCCAGTACCCAAATGGAGAGTTACAACTGTGTCTAACTCCAGTTTTAAGGAATCTGATGCTCTCTTCTTGCCTCCATATGTACTGCATGCATATGGTATACAGACATGCGTGCAGGCAAAAGACCCATGTACATAAAATTAGAAATGAAGGTAGATTCTTTCCATTTTCTACATTGTTCTAAGACAGTGCCCATCAAGACTAGTAAAAGCCTTGAATAACTTCATAACCTCTTCCATTCCAGACTAGTTTGATTTCCATATATATATATATATATATTGAATATTTATTTATTACTTCAGGTTACATCTCCATCACAGTGTCCTCTTTCCACACCCCCCAGTCCCATCCTCCCACCCTCTACCCCCTATACCTTCCATCACACTCCTCTGGAGTAGAGTGTCCCTACATAACAGTCCCTCGCCCCAGTTCAGCAGCCATATGAGGGCCAAGACCTTCCTCATACACTGGGGGCCTACAAGGCAGCACCACTAGGGCAAAGTGTCTCACTGACAGGAAACAAAGTCTATGTTCATGTTCCCTTTGGTGTATTGGCTGTAGTATAGTCATCCTGTACTATATGGCTAAAATCTGACTATGTGAATAGATGCCATGTGCATCCTTCTGAGCCCGGGTTAGCTCACTCAGGATGAGCTTCTCTAATTCCATCTATTTGGCTGCAAATTGTGTGATTTCATTGTTTCTGATGGCTGAGTAGTATTCCATTGTGTAGATGTAATACCATTTTTAATGCATTCTTAGGTTGAGGGACATCTGGGTTGTTTCCAGTGTCTAGTTATTACAAATAAGGCTGCTATGAACATAGATGAGGAAACTTCCTTGTGATTTGGTGAGGAATCATTTGGATGTATACCCAGAAGTGGTATGGCTGGGTCTTGAGGTAGAGCTATTCCAAGTTTTCTAAGATATAGCCAGACTGATTTCCATAGTGGTTGTACAAGCTTGCACTCTCACTAGCAATGGAGGAGTGTTCCCCTTTCTCCACAACCTCTCCAGCATGTGCTGTCATTTGAACTTTTGATCTTAGCCATTCTGACAGGTGTGAGTTGAACCAAAAAAAAAATTGTTTGATTTTATAGGCCATGAGACAACTGTCTTTATTCTCAAGAGTGTGGAAAATATTTAGATCATGTTATTTCTGTCAATGCAAATAGTTGCAGCTCTGTTCCAACTCTGGACCTTACACTAGCCTGTATTCTGATTTTGACTGTTGTGTATTTCACATTCTCTGAAACTCACATCAGTGATGGTTTCTGCCCACTACCTCCTCTAGCGTTTCCTGTCTACCTGCTGTTGGTCATTTGACGTCTTTCTGTACAAAGTTGCTTGGGATCATTTTAGTCCCTTTTGGTCCCTCTATCTCAGAACAGTCAAGGAAAGAACTAGCCTTGTATTCCATCTATACTGCTTGTTACCTCTGTATGCTAAGGCAAGATGCTTTATCTAGCAGAGCATTTCCAGGACTAGAGAAAGTGTTTTATAAGCACTGAATCTAATGTGGTAGCAGGAAATTAGGACTCCCAAAATCATCTTCTGTGAATAAGTTTTCCACTTACTTCTTTGCACAGTGACTGCAGATTGTATTTTTTCATATTTAAACTCCATGTTTCAAGTGCTGTAATTAATAGGTCTTTGATATTAATTTCCTCAGTGACTGCACAAAGACTCCTTGAAGGTTTGTTTATATTGAACATTGAGTGGTAGACTTTACAGTTATGTTATTTGGCTAGCTTCTCAGAACTCCTTCATAAAATATACACTTGTGAAAACACTGGGAAAGTTTCATCCGTTTCATAGTCTGTTGTATGTTTGAGTTGTGTTTCAGAGGCAGGGTCTCACTGTATACCCTGCTTGGCATAGAACTTGCTATTTAGCCCAAGGTGACCTTGAATTCTCAGCCCTCCTCCCTCTGCCTTGATAGTGCTAGTATTATATGCAGGTACCACCATACTCACCTCTCACCTACATTTTTTTTTACAAGGAAGAAAAGAAAAGGAATGGAAACAGGAAAGAAAGAAAAGATAAACAGAAACAACAGGCTCATTGAGAGATTGTTAACCCTGGATTCATGTTAGAATCACCTGGGGAGCTTCCTAAAATATTTTAGAAATATTTGTTTACTGTATGTTTGTAAATGTGTTTATGTGCACCACATGTGTATAGAAATCTACAGAGGTCAAAAGAGTCATCACATCCCCTGAACCCAGAGTTACAGACATTTAGGAACCACCATGTGAGTGCTAAGCACCAAATCCAGGTTCTCTGCAGGAGCCACAAACGCTGGCTTTTAAGTGCTGAGCCATCTCTCTAGCCCTTAAAAATCTTGATGTTCAGACTGTGTGTACCGTGTCAACGAAGTCATAATTTCTGGGCTTGAAACACAAAGGTTAAATTTCACCAGGCATTTCCAATATGAAATCCGTGTTGTGAGCTACTCTATATTTAGATGAATCCCATGTAATAATATATTTCAAGCCCAAAGTCAGAACATTTGTGATGTTTCTTGAGCACCAACTTTGATAGACACTCTAGTGTATCTTATCATTTTCTCTCAGGAAACCTTTAGTTGGATGCTGTATTGGCTAATTTTCTATTGTTGTGATGAAATACATGACCAAAAGTATCTTTTGGAAGAAACAATTTATTTTGGCTTATAGTTCCAGAGGAGTAAGAGTTATCATGGTGTTGTGGTGTGTGATGCATGCTGCAGGTATTATAGCAGGAGCAAGAAGCTCAGAGATCATGTCTCCAAGCACAAACAGAATATGGACTGGGAAGTAGGACTAGGCTATCAATGCTGAAAGCCCACCCCCAGGGATATACTTCCTCCAACAAGGCTGCACCAGCTTCCCAAACAGTTCTACTGAGGTCCAAATATGCAAATAAAGAGGACATTCTTGTTCAGACCACCACAGAGGGGAATATAATTTTCACATATAAGAAATAGAGGAAGTAGGTACCTTATTCTACCTCATATGGTTAAGTGTTGTCTTCACTTCATAGTCCAGATTCTTTAGCTCAGTTAACAGAAAAGTGCTAAGATTAATGTTTGGGTTTTTTTTTTTTTTTTGTTTCAAATAGAAGACAGGTGTGTATTGTTAGTAGAGCATCAAAACTTGAGATTATGTTCATAGACATTTTAATGATTTATAAAGAACAGGAAGCAAATTGAAATGAGGGATGTTTTAGATTCAGGGATATGTGTTAGCTAGAAAAATGCATCTCTTGAATCTTTAAAGTTGCTAGATTCTTAGGAATAAGTACCATAGCTTTCATTTTTCAGCTGAGAAAACTGAAGCTTGGTGAGGTTGTTACTTGCCTAATGTCAAACATCTTGTAGCAAACAGAAGTACATCGGTACTACTGTCTTGTACCTTACTGACCCTTGATAGGGTGCTTTGAAGAAAAAATCAAGATGGTATAAAGATTGGACAGAAAGATATTCAATGTTTGGACAATGTCAAAAAACATATTGAAACCCTCATAAAACTGCTATAACTCTGTTATTGAGAAAGATATTCCCCTAGATTAGTTTTGTTGGGTATCTATCTGTTAGTCTGCAGGATATGGAAATTATGTTAGAATTTTCTTCAGTTATGTTATTAACTTTAATAGCATTTGATTTTTTTGATTTTTCAAGATAAGATTTCTATGTGTAGCTGGCTGTCCTGTATCTTGCTGTGTAGACCAGGCTGTCTTTGAATTCAGAGATCTACCTGCCTCTGCCTCCCAAGTGCTGGGACTAAAGGTATTCTCCACCACTGCCCAGCTGCATTTGAAAGTTCTTGTAATATGAAGTTATATATGAAAGAAAAACTTACTTATAATTTTGTCATCCTGAAGTATAAAGATATCTTTTACTTTCCATATTTTTTCATCATTTATTTATTTATTTATTTAAGCTACAGTCTTTCAATCACAGTCCCCTCCCTCCTGCCCCTCCTGGTCCCACCCTCCTGCCCTCTTCCCCCCTTCCCTCCTATCTGCTTTTTTTTTTTAAATTTAAGGTGTATCTTTTTTTTTCCTCCAACAGCTTCCCCTTTTAGTCCAATAAAAGGCTCCTTTTCTTATGACAATAAATACAATACAAAACAATAAGAAAAATTAGGCCACAATTATGAAAATTATAAGGTATAACATACATTCCCCATGTCCACTCCATACCTGTTTGACAACTGATAATAATATTCTATTACCTATCTATCTTGATGAGTTTAAAGTTTTATTTGTAACTCAGTTTCCATCCTAACTTGTACTACCAACTTAAAAACACCTTAATCTAGTTTATACTAATATTGTGTGATGATTGGGAGTTAAGATCTAAATTTCTTTTCAACTAATACCACTTATAAAGATTGTAGCCAGCCTTTGTGGAGCATGCTTGTAATCCCAGCTCTTGAAATACTGAATGAGGCAGGAGGATCACCTCAAATTTGAGGCTGGTGATTTTGAGGCCAGTTCTGAACTTGTCTCCAAACAAACACTCAAAAATCATCAACCAAAGATTTCTCCATACTGCTATGTTAGTCTTTATATTTATTATTTTTATTGACTGCATTATTTGATTGTTTACTTAGGCCACAGTGTAGCTACTAACTTCTTTGAAGAGCATTTGGCTTATAATTATTCAATATTTTAAACCATAGTATTAAGATTAACTTTTTGTATTTTTCTCCTATAAGATTGTGGATTTTTTCATATGAATCCTCAGGAATGGGATATTTCTCATGTTTATAAAAGACAATTTGATTTGAAAATTATAGGTACTCTGGATATATATTACATTTTTATATATAACGATAATGGTAGTTTATATTTTTCTTCTCTCTGTGTGTGTGTGTGCACGCGAATAGGCTAAAGGTTCATGTCATGTCTTCACATTAATTTTTGAAACAATTATTAAGCCTAGAGGTAACCAGTTGGCCATATCAGTTGATAAACTTTCAAGGTGTGCATGCTTCTGATTTCCCAGCACTGGGATTATTGGTGTGCACCATAGCAGTCAGCGTTTGTGGAGGTGCTGACCTCAGTTCCTCATTTTTCTGTGGCATACACTTTACTGGCTGAACCATCTTCACAGCCTGGTTACTTGTGCTTTATAAAACTTGAAGCAAATTACAAGAACTTTATATCAAAAAGTAGCCTTAAGCATCTTTGAAATGGAGAACATTCTTTGGCTCTGGTTAGAGACTTGCAGAATTCAATCAGGAGGATTCTCTCACCTATTTATAGGTGACTGCTTCTTGCCTTGCTGTCTATCCTAATTGCTTAGCAAGAGAGCTTTGGTGATTTATCTTGTTTTGAGACAGAATCTCACTATGTAGTCTAAGATGGCCTTGAACTAGTTTGATCTTCGTGATTCAGCATCCTAGATGCTGGGAATACTGGTGTGTGCTGCTATGACAGCTGAACCTAGTGACTTCTATTTGATAATGTATAAATCTTGAGATTTAAAGATTTATAACCTGCCTTGAAACAGACATGTTTTTAAGAAAGCTTCTTTGACTTACTATGAAAACTGGCTAACAAAAATGTTTTTCATTTCCTTTCAGGGACAGTTGGACTTTTTTCTTGCTTCTTCTTTGTTACTACAATATACGGGGTGTTAAAAGTGGATTAATGAATCTTTTCCAAATGTTTCAAAGCACATAATGCTTGCTTTCAAATACCTCTATATGTATGTTAATGTCTGCTGAGATACATATATATGTATGCTCCAAGTTACATTCAGTTAAAGTGTTCATAAATGCAAAATCTCACTGTCTGGCCTCAGTTTCTTTAACATAAAATACTGATTAGTGGAAGAGAATTAGGTTGGTAAAAATATTCTAAGCCATAGTTTCATAAAGATTTCATTTAAAACAATCAGAGCAAAAGGAAACACATTTGAAAACTTTAATTATTGATTCTTTATGAGTTTCACATCATGTACCCCAATCCCACGCATTTCCCTGTCCCTCCATATCCTCCCTCTGTACTTGCAACCTCCCTGCCAAAAGTAAGCAAAAACAAAAATAAATTAAAAAACAAAACAAACAACAACAAAAACCTACCTCACCATGAAAACTTCAGTGTGCCATGGTGTATCACACAGTATACCCTTTTGCCCAAACAGCTTTACTTGCAAATAGTCATTACAATGAATCATTGGTCTGGTTAGAGGCCTCTGGCTTCTGCTACACTATCAATACTGAATTCTCACCAGGACTTCTCTTGGATATCCTGTTGTTACACTGTGTCATGGAAATCCTAAAGCTTTGTTTCTGCAGGACTAGCCCTTTCAGGAACTCCAGCAGAGAGATATGCAGACAGCACCCTGTTGAGGGACATGGGTGCAGGGACCACAAGAACAGAACCCAATCGTAGGGCATGGCCAGGGACCTGCACCATGACAGAGTGCCGTGTGGAAGGGCATGGCTAGGGTCTGAGAGAAAGTCTGAGAGCTGCCAACTACCACGCATGGTGGCAGAGCAAGGGAGAGTACACTAACTGCTGGTGCTGAGGTAAAGGTTGGACTTCAAGCAGAGATGTGCTAACCAGCCCTTAGGCTGCCACCAGCCCTGAGGCCATAAGACAGGTCTCAGCACATAAACTGAGACTAGCAGAAGAGACAGCAAGTGGAGGCTGAGAAAATGCCGTGGAAAGGGGCTCCTGCCACAAGTAAGCTTGGGCTGGCACAGAGGCGTGGTATAGGACCTGCTCAGAAAAAGTTCATGAGAACCAGATGCTGAGGAGAGCCATGACCAGTTTCGCTTGCACCAGGGCAGAGGAAGCAGAGAGTCCTGCAGTCAACAAGTGAGTGATATGTGAGGTTTGAGCACTCGGTGAAGAGACTGGAGCCTCAAGTGAGAGAAGACAATGGCCAGCTCCTAGGCCACATGAATCCAGCCCTGCCCCTGGGTCAACAAGCTCAAGTGGTTAACACCTGGGCTGTCACCTGAGTGCAGAAGCCTCAATGCCAAGGACTAGGATGCACAGCACTGCATCTGCCCCAAGAGGATTCAGCTAACAGCTGAAGCATCCTGGGGTGCTTAACTTACTCCATTTAGCTTTGACAGTCTCAGCTGACTTAGGAGGCCTCCACCCCAAGCTGAACTGGGGCTGCCGTATCAACATCCGAGCCAGGAGACCAGTTAATGATTGCTATTGTGGTGTTCCTGCAGACAGACAGCTGACTAGTTGCCATCAATGGACCTGCATTTGAAGTTTGGTATCCTTTCTAAAGGGTTAGGGTTGGCTGGGTGGCAGGTATTTAGATATTAATAAATATAGTTATTAAATTACATTTACAGGCAAGGCCTATATCCAGTGAGCCATCTTGCTGGCCCCCTGGTATTTTTGATTGGCTTTGACTAAACTCACTAAATATTGGATATTTATATTACAAATATTCCTCAGTCTTGTTTTCAGTTTTGGGGGAGCAGTCATGAGAATCATCCATTTCATGCACTAATTTTATTGATAAATATGTCTCAGGAATATACCTGAAAAATGTTCACTCATATCCTTTAATTTATGAATATTCCCAATCTATTCTAAAGCTGAGGAGTTGTTCTTGTGTGCCTGGCTCAAAGGCTCAAAGGGCGCCTTAGTCAGGATTTTAATGCTGTGAAGAGACACTGTGACCAAGGCAACTCTTATAAAGGAAAACATTTCATTGGGGCTGGCCTACAGTTTAGAGGTTTAGTCTATTATCATCATGGCGGGAAGCATGGCAGCATGCAGGCAGACATGGTGCTGGAGAAGATGCTGAGAGTTCTACATCTTAATCTCCAGGCAGCAGAGAGAGACTGGGTATAGATTGAGCATATATATGACCTCAAAGCCCGCCTCCACAGTGACCCACTTCATCCAACAAGGCCACACCTCATAATTGTGCCACTCCCTATGGCCAAGCATTCAAACACAGGAGTCTATGGGGGCCATTCCTATTCAGACCACCACAAAGAGATCATTTTGCCTTTCAGAGGAAGGGAGGCTATACTGCAATGAAGAAGGAAGACATGACAGAATGACAGGGCAATTAGGAGTTGATTGACCCTTGGAAGAAAATAAGTCACTAGCTTGGTAGCATAGTCTGCCTTTATCTGAATTATAAGGGTCTATATTGTGGCTGATGGCAAATGAGCCTGAGGCCTATTGCATAATTGTTGGAGGAATAGGCACAAGAAGGCCACAGAAGGTCTCTTGACTAGAGTTTTCAGAATACTTGTAGTCTAGGGCTAGGCCCTTAGAGAAGAAACTACTTTTATGAAGCTCTTTAACTGATTTCATTCTCTAAATCCTCTAAACTAAAACATGCTATATTGATCTTAAAGGAGCACTTTTAGCAACAGGTTAGCTGCCTGGTAGTTTTTCATTGAAGACAGTTTTCTAGAAAGGAAAATTTATTCCTTCATCAAAAAAGTGCTGTTTCTGAGTGGTATTCATAGATTAAGATAAGGGAAGGCTTCATAACATCCATCTTTGAACATCTTTTAAGAATGTATAAGTCAGTATTAGCTTGGTTTTGGAATTAAGTGGAGAAGAGCCCTTTAATTTCATTGAAATGTTGAATAGCATCCTGAGCCTCCTTGTATGGATTCATGAATATCACTTCTGCAGTATGAGCTCTGCAGTTCTTACACCACTCCTAATGAGAGTATCAGAAGAGAAATTAATAGTAGGTCAAATATTTTGCCTCACGAGGAAATAGGCATCTTTAAATATTAGACATATTAGCTCACCTTAACTGTATACTGTTTTCATATGTTATGGCTGTATCAGAGTTATTACTGCTTTATGAAGCTGAGAATTGGAGAATACTTTTGCTCTTCTTTCCTATAGGACCCTGGTGAAATGGGTCTCAATGGAGTGATATGAGTGTGGATAATTAAGCCAGGTTAAACTGAGAGGTGCTGAAGGAAGTGCTCTGAGCTGAAATAAGAAAGCAAGGGCTTCCCCCACCACCATGCAGCTTATGTTGGTGGGCAGGCAGAAGACACCCAGAGGCCCTCTGTATGGCCTACCTACAGAGGGAGCCACTAGGATGAGCAAGCAGTTAGGGTTAGGGTTAGGGTTAGGGTTAGGGTTAGGTAGAAAGATGGGAAAGAAAGAGAAGCTGAACAGTTTGAGCATTATGAGGATAGTAAGGAACAGCCTGATGTGAGTAGACTGCCCTGCCACCTGAGGCCATGGTGATGTCCTGTCCTGTGCTGCTACTGAGGGCCTTTCTGGGTCCGTGGCCATGCCACAGTGGGGCTCTTTGTCAATACCACCAAAGGCCACGCAGACATCCCTGGTCTGAGCTGTAGCCTGTTACTGTGTTGATGTCCAGGGCCTGTACAGAGCTGGTCTCATCCCTTACTGGCCTTGACCCTCAGGAAAGCTGGCCCCATACCTTACCTGGGCAGTACAGTAGAGCTGGCCTTGGTGGTGTGGGCCTGGGTGAGCTGGCAATAAGGGGATAAGAGCAGAAGAGCTGACCTTGCCCCTTTCTGGCTATTACATTGAGTGAGCTAGCCAGGGCAGTACTGGAGAGTTTGTCCTGCTGGTGTCGGTGCTGGAGAGCTGGTGGGCTGACCAACTCAGCTACCATCCAGGCCCATATCCAGGATTTTGAGTTGACACACCCCAACATCTATCTACCCCATCTATAAACTGCTGGAACTCCTGAAAGGTCCAGTCCTACAGATCCAAAGCTGCAGGATCTCTACAACACAGGACAACAACAGAATATCTGAGAGGAGCCCTGGTGAGTATCTAGTATTGATAGTATAGCAGAAGGCAGAGGCCAATGTTTCCTTGCAATGTACGTTTGGAAATAAAACCATATAAACAAAGGGGACACACTGGGATACACTGTGACACACTGCAGCTTTCATGGTGAGATGTTTTCTTTTGGGGGGAGGTTTCAAAGGCAGAAGGTGGATACCAAGGGATGGGGGAATGAGTGGGACTGGAGTGCATGATGTGAATTCACAAGGAATCAATAACAAGTTTTTAAAAAAGAGAAAGAAAGCAAGAGTTTGAACCAAATGGAGGTGACTGAGGTACTGGGTAATTCTGTTTATGTTTTAAAAAGAAACCCCACTTGAAGAGATGGGTCAGTGGTTAAGAGCACTTGTTGCTCTTGCAGAGGACCTGAGTTTGATGCCTTGCACCCACATGTCAGTTTATACCTATCCATAACTCCAGTTCCGGTGGGTCTGATGCACTCTTCTGACCTCCAAGTGTACACAAATGCAGGCACAACACTCAAACACATAAGAGGCATTTAGAAGATGGAAAGATCTCCCGTGCTCATGGATAGGTAGGATCAACATAATAAAAATGGCTATTCTACCAAAAGCAATATATAGATTCAATGCAATTCCTATCAAAATACCAACACAATTCTTTATAGACTTGGAAAAAGCTATACTCAACTTCATATGGAACAACAAAAAACCCAGAATAGCTAAATCAATCCTGTACAATAAAAAAGCATCTGGAGGTATCACCATCCCAGATTTCAAGCTGTACTACAGAGCAATAATAATAAAAACAGCATGGTACTGGTATAGAAACAGACCAGTGGATCAATGGAATCGAATTGAAGACCCAAACATGGACCCACACACCTATGGCCAACTAATCTTTGACAAAGAAGCCAAAACCGCACAATGGAAGAAGGACAGCATCTTCAACAAATGGTGCTGGTCCAACTGGATGTCCACTTGTAAAAGAATGAAATTAGACCCATACCTATCACCTTGTACAAAACTTAATTCCAAGTGGGTCAAAGACCTTAACATAAGGCCGGCCACACTAAAGATAATAGAAGAAAAAGTAGGAGAAACCCTCGAACTCATTGGCACAGGTGACAACTTCCTGAACAGAACACCAACAGCTCAGGACCTGAGATCAACAATCAATAAATGGGACCTCATGAAACTGAAAAGCTTCTGCAAGGCAAAAGACACTGTCATTCGAACAAAAAGGCAGCCTACAGACTGGGAGAAAATCTTCACCAACCCCACATCTGATAGAGGGCTATTATCTAAAATCTACAAAGAACTCAAGAAACTAAATGCCAAGAAACCAAATAATCCAATCAAAAAATGGGAGACGGAGCTAAATAGAGAATTCACAAAGGAGGAATCCCTAATGGCCGAGAGTCACCTGAAGAAATGCTCAACATCCTTAATCATCAGAGAAATGCAACTCAAGACGACCCTGAGATTCCATCTCACACCTGTCAGAATGGCTAAGATAAAGAGCTCAAATGACAGCACATGCTGGCGAGGGTGTGGAGAAAGGGGAACCCTCCTCCATTGCTGGTGGGAATGCAGACTTGTGCAACCACTATGGAGGTCTGTCTGGAGATATCTTAGAAATCTAGGAATAACTTTGCCTCAGGACCCAGCCATACCACTTCTGGGTATACACCCAAAGGACACCTCACGGAGACATAGGGAAGTCTCCTCATCTATGTTCATAGCAGCCTTATTTGTAATAGCTAGAAACTGGAAACAACCCAGATGTCCCTCAACTGAAGAATGGATTAAAAAATTGTGGTACATCTATACAATGGAATACTACTCAGCTATAAGAAACAATGAAATCATGCAATTTGCAACCAAATGGATGGATCTAGAGAAGCTCATCCTGAGTGAGCTAACCCAGACTCAGAAGGATGCACATGGCATCTATTCACTTATAGTAGGATTTTAGCTATATCGTACAGGATATCTGTACTACAACCAACACACCAAAAGGAACATGGACATAAATTTCTTTTTTCTTTTCATTTCTTTTTCTTTTTCCTTTCCCTCTTTTTTTCTCTTTCCTCTCTTTTTTTGTTGTTGTTCTTTGTTTTTGTGGGTTTGTGTCTGTTGGTTTTTTTTTTTTTAGTTTCCCCCCCCCGTAGCAAGGAGACACCTTTCACTGGCAGTACCGCCTCGTAGACCCCCGGTGTATGAAGAGGCCCTCAGCCCTCATATGACTCCTGATCTGTGGTGAGAGACTGGTATGCAGGGACACTCCACCCCAGAGGATCAAGATGGAAGGGTCAGGGAGTAGAGCATGGGAGAGTGGGCCTGGGAAGCAGGAAAAGAGGACAATATGTCAAGGATGTAACCTGTAGCAACAAACAAATAAATTTACTAATTAAAAAAAAGCAGATAACAACGTTAATACACTGTAAATGAATTAAAGGACACAGCCGTTCAACCTGGTTTTATGAACCTCCAAGTGTCGAAAAAACGTAGAGCTAAGGTAAAATACAGGAGAAATGTGGTGTTAACCCATGCCTTTAACTTCAGCAGAGACGGGAGGAGCACCAAAGTGTTAGTGGACTTATAAATTCTAGAGTTACACGGAAAAGGGTGGTGAGGGTACACACCCTTAATCCCATCATTCAAGAAGAGTACACCCTTAACCCCAACACACTAGAGACAGAAACAGGCAGATCTCAGAGCTCAAGGTCAGCCTGATACAAAACAAACTCTAAATAAAGAAAAACTTTGATCCAGGAGTAGTGGAACACATCTTTAATCCCCTCAGATGGGAACCACAGGTCTTGGATCCCAATAATTAGAATGCAGAGACACACACATAGGATTTGGAAGGACCTAAGTTCAAACACATAACATTTTTAAAACTCATTTTTGTTTAGATTATAAAGCTCCCCCATCTGTTCAAGCCTCAGTGCTTTTGGTATGAACTTGACACTCGAGAACCTTAGGCATTTGGCTCCATCCAGGTTTCCTGTCTGCTCACCCCAATTCACTCTGAAATTTTCTTTATTCATAGAGGACCAAGCTAATGTCCTCTCTCCTAGAAAACCTTTTCTAATGAGTACTACTTCATGCTCTTTAATTTTATTTTTATTTTGAAAAATGGTGTGTGTGTGTGTGTGTGTGTGTGTGTGTGTGTGTGAGAGAGAGAGAGAGAGAGAGAGAGAGAGCATAAGTGCACTTGCCCATGGAGATCATTTGATACAGTGAGTTGCTTATCTGTCTTCATAAAAGAGGAGGGGTGGAGATGTTATATGTCTTCCTGTGTTCTCAAACAGCACAATATAGGGACCAGATACACACATAAAATCAGACTTTATTTAGCATGTTTCAGAAGAATATACCAAGGACATATTGACAGCACCTATTTAAGAAACACAAAAGTCATTTAATAATAGTTAAACCACAAATGTTAATCTCTCTGCATTCCCCAAGCAGGAGTCTGCTATTCTTGTCCAACAATAAAGGCATCATAACCACTTTAAAATGCATTCAATTAAAACCAGTCAATACATGAAGCCTTGACTTTGGACAGAGTCTCTGGCCCATGTAACAGTACCAATTCATAAATTTGATTGGAGAATGAAGGGATTTCTCTTCTTGCTGAAGGTGGAAAATAAATTCCAACCAATTTGTGCACCTGAAGGTAAGTTGTGCCAATGGGAACTTGGCCCCAGGACTGTAGTTTTGAAAATCCTTTGAAAAGGCACTTTTAAATTACAAACCATTTTTAAAAGGAAACTTTCAAATTTAAAATGGAAAGTATTAAAGAGAACTGTTTTATTGACTGAGTGCACTTTTTCCTATTGTTCTCAGTCTCAAAATAGCACGTGAAATTTGGTATTAAAGGCAGTTTTAGAAATGATTCAATGTGTGTATATATATGTATATATATATATCCTCTTGTAATACTTTTGTTCTCAAAATATAATAAAATAATCTGAGTTCTTTTGCAAATATATTTGATCTATAACTATAACTCTTCAAACACCTGAGCTGCAACCCCTGTCCCCTACCCCCCACCCCAAGTTCTCACTGTCTCTTTATCAGTACTGCATATTATCTGAGACAGTCAAAGAGGAAAAAAAAACAGAGCAGCCGTTTTCTGGGTTTTGGCACTTCTTTAGGGGACAGGGATCATTGCAATATGGATCAGCTAAATGCAAGTCCAAGTCCGATAACTTCCCAATCAGGTACTGGTTCCTGTTTAGGTCTTGAAATTGCAGTACTCATTCACCCTGCTATCAGGACTCCAATATCCTGTCCTGGGGTTCTTGCTCTTTGATGGGGAAAGGATTGTCTTCTTTGATTTTGTGTTCTGTACACTGAAGAAAGCAGGCATACCAGTGCTGGGTGTGTTGTGGAGAACTGCCAGCGAGGACTTCAGCCAAGATAATAATTTGGTTCACATCAATTACCAGTTGTACCAGAATAAGTTCTTGCTTGGCATGTACCAGGGATTTAAGGAAGGAAATGTACCTCTTCCTGCCATCCCATCTTGGAGCCATCTTATATATTCTGTAGTATCCACTTTTAAGGGTAAATAAATGTACTATATTCTACTTCAAAAGTTGACCAAATTGTGGGTCATATATAGAATAGTGCATGCATTTTGTTAACTAACTTTACATGTACACATCACTCACTTTTTACTGATGACACTAGCTATGAACACACACAATCTAATATCTAGCACCTTATCTCCAAGAACACATTTTATATACAGTTAGAGCTTACGTTTAGAAGAAATACCACAAAAGATCACAGCACTGACACAAGACAAAAGTACCAAATTTTCAGCGAAGTTGTAACAGATGAAGAGGGGAAGCCACTCAAGTTTGAAGCACCAAACTAAAACCAATCTTGTTTTTGTCTCTTTTAGAGCAAAAGAAATACAGCAATTAATCTGCACACAGCAAACCTCCTTAAGTGTACTCATTGCTGTGGTTTCCCCTTAGTGTTTATACCCTTGAGATATAGAGGCTTTGGGAGGCAATGATGGAAATCTAATATCTATTTGACAACTTTCATGCTCATTGAGGATTCTTAACCTACTTATCAAAAAGCAATGAACTTGCCAGTGACCTGGCAGTGGCCAAGTTCAGTGTATTTGAATTTTCATTTACCTTCCTCTAACCAGTTTTGTTGCTTGTAGCCTAAGTGTGCTAATATGCACGTTAAACATTTGCCATAGAGGGATATATCATATGTAATTACAAAGGTTTCTGTTTTTCAAGGGTTTTAGGCTATATTCTATTGTTTCCAACTCATGCTTCTGCCTCCTCAGATGCCTAAGCTTGGGAGTGGTATGAGGCCTTTACAGGCCTAGAATAATAAGAAAAAATAGAGACACAGTTAAGTAGGGAGAGTGTTAAAAGCTGACTGACCAAATTTCTTATCTTGGCGCTTAGCTTGCAGCCAATTGTTCCTTTAATCCTTTGTTCTGGAAGGAAAAGGTGTTTTGTTTAGAGAAACTTCTAACAGCATTGGGTTTGTCTTAAAGAGGAATACAACTGAAAAGACATGATTTTGAATTTTTCAAAGTATGGAGGAGAGCAATTATGAGAGAAAATTGTACTGCACCGTGTTAAGCTCTTACTCTCTGCTTCGTCTCAACAACCCCTGAGAGTGTTTATTTTATAAAATCCAAATTACTAGATAATGCATACTTTGTTTCTTCCAATTTGTGTTTTTAGATACTTTTAAAAGAAATTTGGTGAAGTCTTAAGAAAGTAAACTTCATTTAATCATATGAATTATTGTGGTAGCATGAAAGATTCCTGACTAATTATGTATAAAATAAGGCAATGTTATGTACCTTATAATTTTATAGGTAAAAGTTTTTTTTAGTGTCTTTCCTGAAATAATTGGACAGTATCTACAACACTGAATGTGCATTCAAACTATGTGGAGTAGTTTCATTGTGCCTACTTTCTTGTAAACCTAAAGTGACATCTCTTCTTACCTGTTGAACTTTTGAAGTAGGTACCTCACCATTTCTAAATTACTCTTAAATAAAGAAACCGTTAAATTTATAATCACATCATTTCAAAGCCTAACTTGTCTGGTCCCATAATTTAATGCATTTTTTTTTTTTACTGCACATATGTAACGGTCTTGATGAAAGAATACATCCTTTAAAAACATTTTGGGGAGATGATTGCACATGGTGATATGTGAGGCTAATGTTGACTGTGTGTAGCAAAACCTCATTAAGTTGATAGTTCTTTATTCAAAACAGCAGAAAACTTGAAGCAGTTGCTATCTCCACGCTAACCAGAAGCCCTATTGTTATTTTTAAAAATGTCATCAAGAAAATGTCTTTAATTCAAGGGAAGTCCTTTCCAACTTGTTTTCAAAAGGTCTCACCTTTGAAGAATCCAATGTGCCAAAAAGAATGGACAGTGAATAAAACAGGGAAAGTTGAACGATGTTAGGAACAGGTAAGTCTCAGCCCTCTGGGAGATGTTGTGTGTGCTGTCAAATGCACTTACCACATTTATACAGGTTCTGGTTCCATTTGGATTTTGGATTTTGGCAAACAATTTTCTTTGTTTCACTTTGAAGGGGTTGAGCTTTAAAAATAAAATAAGAAGTTCAGTTTCAGCAAAATGTTGGAAACTCATTTGAAATCCCATTTTCTATGTAAGGATATAAGCATTTCTACTGATAGGACAGGCATTGACACCTTTGACCTCCTCTGCTACAAACCTGTAAGGCAATACCCCTTCCCAAACAAGAAAACTGATCAAATAAGCCATTTCACCCAGATATCTTTTAAGGATGGGCCAATAGAAGTTTAGCACTAGATTAGTAGTCAAAAAAATTTTGACTACTAATTTGCTATATAAATTTTGACCAAAAAATGAATGGTAACGTGAGTGTTAACTTTAGATACTATGCCTTGTCTGAGGTTATCACAAGTTCTAAATTGGTGGAGTTGAAGGTTATAAACTTCTCATGGATGTACTGATCTGACAGGTCAGTTCAATACTTTTTGGTTCTATCAACTCTCTTGCATTCTGAATATGGAAATCCCACATTCCTGTAATTCTCAGCCGTTTACCTCTCCCCTCTTTAGAAGCTCATGCTGAAATCTGTGAGGAGGAAGAGATAACATAGAAATGAGCCGAGTATTTATAAGTGAAAAATTGAATTCTAATAAAGACAAGACAAAACAAGAATGTTACAGTCTGAATATGGCCACTGTCGCATACAACCTTCTGTTTAATAATTTTTAATGAAATATTCCTCCTCCTTCCCTCCACCCGTATTAACAGGAGATAAATACTTCAGTATCACTTGCTTACCAATTTTTGGTTGGATGTTACTTTGCCTTTAAATATGTCCTGTGCTCTCTAAAATACATTAGCTATATCTTTGCCCAAAGTGAATTTAGGGTTTGATGTTTTAAAACTTTACTTGGGTATTTGCCCTGAGTACAATTTACATATTACAAACTGTATGTTAATAGTAATCAATAAGATATGTTTGATTCAGATGATTTGATCTTCCGATGGTTTGAAAAAATTCAAATATTTGCTAGGTATTATGAAATAATTCTTCCTGTCATTTTTGACACATATATTCTCCCCTGCATTTGTACATAGACTTACAAGATTTAGAGAGAGCCACAGGTTGAAAAGATGTATATGTATGGAGGAAGGATCAAGTTTATCCCCATATGGAGAACCTATTTAATGTTTATTAGGTTACAAAGATAAAAGAGACTTCCTGTAGACATTAAATTAATTGGCAGTGTGAGTTTTCTAGAATTTTGGTCACTAATACTTGAATTTCTTCCTTCCTTTCTTCCTTTTTTTTTTGATACCTGACAATACTGTATAACCAAAAAGTCAATTTAAAATAAGAGAATGTAAAACACAAGTGCTTGCCAGAGGTCTAGAGAATTCTTATGAGCATCCCAACTAAGTCACAGAAGGGAAATAGTAAAATAGTGGCCAGATATCTTTCCTGCTGTTACTCAAACAGGAAACAAAATATTTGTGTCAATTGACGATCTTCCAATTGCACAGAGATCAGTTCCAGCCCATGCAGAAACCTAGGGTAGGGGAGGGTGGAGAAAGAGAAGAGAGAGAGAAGGAGAAAGAAACACACAATTGTTCAGTTCCGTGGATACATCTTATTTCTCCATTTCTTCCTTTGAATTAGCTCCTCATTTCAGGTATGCCCTTCTCTAGATTCCTTTAGAGGACCTAGAAGCCTTCTTTGTTTTCTAACTGCATAATCCCCCTTTGCCATAGTTTGCATTATAGTCTTTGCACCATATTATGGGCTCTTCCATACAGAAATTGGCTCATGTGTTGATCAGTCCACCTAGCTGTGCTTTTTGGGCTCCACAAGTTACGTGATCCATTGCTTTTCTTTCAGTTGAACACAATATGTGGCCCCGGCACATGAGTTCCTGACCTGAAGGCCAAATAGTCCTTATGTCCACAGGCATCACTTTCCCTTTTACTCAGAGCTAAAGCTTCCATGATGTAGCTCTGGGGAGGCAGACAAAATACCAAGAATGGTTCCAAATCAGATAGCCCTTGTTTTAGGAAATTTAGAGCGTAATATGTAAATATTTGGTGGAGATCCTAAAGTCCATGATTTGGCGGGCTTATATTTCAGGAAAGATTCAAGTCTCTACTTCTTCCTTATATTTGTCTGCCATTGTGGTGGAAAAGGATGTATGTACAACACCTTTGTCTGAAGTGGTAAGGATTGGCACGAATGAGACTGTGGGTGGTGGGTGCACTGAACATAAAGCTGCTCTTGTTTTTTTTTTTTTTTTTTTTTTTTTGTGTGTGTACAGTTAAAAGGTTTGCCTTAGAGTGAATCTTAAGGTGAAGTAGCTGAATCATGGGAGGGAACAACATTGCCCTCAATACCTCCCTCTGTGCCAGCTTCGGTTTCATGCAGGTCAGGGTGGCTATCTACTACGGAGGGCTTTTTCTTACAGGTAAACTTCTTTAGTACCTCGTGGATTTCCTTCTTGATGGACTTGTGCATGTAACCATAGACATAAGGATGGATGCAGCACTGCATGAAAAAAAGCCAGATTATTATGGTGATCACCCACTGGGGGACCTGGGTTTGGACATCCACCCACACAGCCAGCACTGCCAAGAAGCAGTAGGGCCCCACACACAGCACATAGGAGAAAATGATGATGAAGATCACTTTAGCAGCCTTGCACTCATAGCACCGGGGCAAAGGTGGGTTCCTGTTGCTGTTTCGACGACTGGGTAGATGGCTCTCAGGAATGTTCACTGCCTCGACGTCATCCTCACTGAAATGGACATCATCCATACCTAACTCTATGTCATCGTCACCCAAGTCAATGTTGCACTGATTGACCTCTATGCGGCTAGTGTCTGCCTTTGTGCTGCTCGCCTGAATTCTGGTGCTGAGTTCCAGACCCTCCATGCTGCCATGACTGACCTCTTCACTGCCCTCGGCCTCCATGAAACCTGCACTGAAATCCAGGCTTCTTCCTCTAGCCTTTATGCCGCTGCCCTCTGCTTCCCTGGGACCCTCTTCCACCTTGGTGTTGCTTTCCTTAGGCTTGGCCTGACCTTCATCTTGGCAGTGGAGCTCATTCTCATCCTGGCACTCATCCCTCTTCTTTGTTCCTTGTTCATTCTCATTCTTCACAGAGTCTTTGACTCTCACCCCCAAGCTGTGTCTCCTGACATTGTACAGGAGAGCATGCTGGCGCTGGGCTGCACCAAACACCACAGAATAGCAGGCACCCATAACAACCAGTGGAACAACAATGAAGGAGACCACACTGACAATGGTATAGCTGGGGCTGGCTCCCCAGATCATGGAACAGAGGGCATTACGTTCATCAAAAGTACCCTGGCCCCAGCCATAGAGAGGAGGTGTGCTCTGCAGGAAGGCCAGAATCCACGTGCCATAGAGGAGCATATAACCACGTTGGTAGGTCATCTTGGATGGGTAGGAAAGAGGGTGGATGATGGACAGGTAGCGATCTATTGACACCACCACAATGGTATTGACACTAGCAAAGGAAAATAAGTGGGTGAGGCTAACTAGGGCAGTGCAGAAGTGGTTATTGAGAGGCCAGAAGATAGGAAGAGAGGTGGCCATCACCCAGGGGGCTACAAGAGTGATCTGCAGCAGGTCAGTCATGAGGAGGTTAAATATGAACTGGTTGGTCACCTGCAGCAACTGTGGCTTACGGTGCAATACATAAGCCAGCACTATGTTGCCCACAAAGGATATGGTGACGAAGATGAGCAGCATAGTGGCGCGGATGATGCCGTGAGCTAGACTGATAGGCATCTTGGAGAGGGGCATGCACGGTTGGCTGCTGTTGTTTTCTTCAGTGTTGTTGGTGCAGGCAGATGTCATGGTGATGGCAGGCAAGCAGGAGACAAGGTGCAGCTCAGTGTCTGCACTAGTGGGCATGAGACTGCACACTTTCTATACTGAGGATGAGAGAAACATGTGGGCAGGGTTAGTGCCTTATAGAGACAAGCCTCTGAATTCACCAGCATGACTGCAGGACCCCTCCCTTAGACCTCTTTGCAGTCAACGCCAATCAGAGCAGTTAGTTTCTCTGGCTCCTTTTCTAACTCATGGGGTCTCACTGCTGGTCTGCGTTTCATTCTTTTCCTTGCTTGTCCTTCCTATTAGCACAGTGGACATTCCCTCAGCATGTCCTCTCCATACCTCTTGGAGTTTTGTTTTGTTTTTTTTTCTATCTCGCTGACCCATGTACATGCACTCTGTACCTGCTTGCATATATGAGTCTAGATTTCTGTTTCCAGTGCTTTACTGGGACACCTTTCCTCTGTACAGAGTATATGCCCCTATTTCCATGGAAATTGTCTCATCCTTCACTCGATAGTCTGTTTTTTTTTTTTTTTAATTCCCCACTAGCATGCGTGTGGTCTGTCTATGTCTGGTTATGGCTGTCTCTTGTCTGATAAGTCTCTCTCTGTGTCTCTCTCTTCTCTGTCTCTCGGTCTCTGTATAGTTTTTCACTAGTGAACTTACTCTGTAGCTGTGTATTCTCCTCTTCTCCTTTGGTCTCTCTTCCTCTCTAGGTGGATTTCGCTGACTGTCCCTTTGGACTCCTAACATCCACCTGCTTAGTGTCTCTGTCTGGCCCTGCCTTTCTCCATCTCACCAGCTCTCTTGTCCATGTCTCTCTCAGATTTATATGTCTCAAGTCTCACAATAGTACTTGTGTGCCTGCTCTTTTTCCACATTTTTCTGTACCTCTTCCTGTCTTCCTTTGCGTTTTTTTTTTTCTCAGTACCTAAGCTCTGTGTCTTGCCTCACCTTTCCCTTTTTTCTCTTGGTCTCTAGCACTCTGGGCTCTCTGTTTTTCAAGTGACATCTCTGCCTTGCATTCTCACCACCCTCGTACCATTGCCAAACTCTTTCTCTGCCTCTTTTAATGTGCATGCATCACTGTCTCTCAGCATCCTTCCCTGAAAGCCCCTGTACCATCCTCTAGCTGGATCTTTAGCTCCTTGTATCTTTCTCTGCCTACTTTATCTTGTCATAGAAACCAGTTGCCGACTTGACCACAAGGATTTTAGCGGATAAAATGCATACTTTCTCAATAGCGCAGTGGTGCTGGAACATGCAAGGTGGATACCTATTACACTGCCCCCCCAGGTTCAAAATTCACCCCCCTCCTTACATTACCCAGCTGGCTATCAATCTGTACTCATTCTGTAACGCAGCGGAGGGTGGGGGTGAGGGTGAGGGGACTGAGCTGGGAAGAGGGAAGAATAGGGAAAGAGACAGGGCAGCACAAGTACTGGGGCAGGGGTCTGACAGAGGCAGGTACCTGGAGAGGTGAGAGAGAGAGAAGGGAAATGAGAGACATGGAGAAAGTGAGAGACTGGCAAGAAAGAACAAATAGTATCCTAAGAGTGGAAGAGAGAGAGACTAATAGGGAGAGTGAGAGAAAGAAAAAGGAGACAGGGGCGTGGAGAGATGGAGAAAGAAAAAGCTAAACAGAATAAGAAAAGAGGTTGAGAAACAGAGATCACAGGAAAGTAAACAAGAAAATTAGGGACAGGGAGAGGACACAGCAGAGAAAGTGCCCAGGATAAGCAAGGGCGACTGGAGAGCCCTAGCAGACTGCACACATGCCACTTTAGTAACCTCTAGCCTTGGCAAAGGGGTGTCCTGGGGCTTAGGGTAGGGGACCATTTGGGAAAGACTGGGTCCGGGACTAAGGGCGGCTGGAGTGGAGCCCTGCAGCTTACCTGTTGCTGTTGGAGGTGTTGCGCGGCAGGAGCTGAAGACCAATCCCTCGGGGCTAGCAGCGCTCCTCTGGCCGCCTTTCAGGGCGCACAGGAGGCTGCGAGCTCGCACCAAGAGGAAGGAGCAGCGGGAGCGGGGCACCGAGCCTGTGCCTGCACGTCCAGCCAGCGCGCTGCGCAGCAAGCTCTGAGCTGTGGCGGGGGCACGCAGCTTCTTAAGGCTGCGCGGTGCCCTCACCTTGCGGTTCGCCGCCCCCCCCCCCTCCCCGCCCGCGCTGGTGACGCATGTGGCCTGAACCCAGAGGAGCTAGGCTGGTGGCAGCAGCGGTGGGGAGGGAAAAAGGAGGGGGGATGACTTGCAATGGACCCACACAGATTTTGTCACCTTGCATCCAACTGCGGGCACTCTGATGCTCACAGACTGGAGTTGTCACCAAGGCAAATTTTCACGCAAACCCTAGCCTCTAGCCCATGGACTTCAGGCAGGGTCACTGCCACTGACTTTTAGAGTCTTTATAAAGAGAGGATTGGAGACTCTGTCGTTGACCTCCTAAGACCCCCCTCAAATATGAACTGTCCTCTGTTCCCACAGAATAACGGCTTTGTTGTATGTGTGTGTGCGTGTGTGTGTGTGTGTGTGTGTGTGTGTGTGTGTGTGTGTGTGTGTGTGTGTGTGTTTTGCCAGCTCCTATAAACAGCAGTGTCTTACCTGTAGGTTTCAGGACCATTCCATCTTAGACAAGTTGGGTCATTTATCTGTACTATTTGTTTGAAGTCTGAAGTCTCTCTCTCTCTCTCTCTCTCTCTCTCTCTCTCTCTGCATGTGTGTGTCTTGCTCTAGCTCTCTTGCTTTCTTCCTCATTCCTTCCCTCCCTCCCTCTCTTTCTTCCTCTCTCCCTCTTTTTCCCTCCTTGTCTCGCTCTCCTCTCCCTTCCTCATTTTCTGCCTCCCTCCCCACTTCCTTTTCCATCCCCTCTTTCTCTTTTCCCTTTTCCTCTCCCCTTGCCCCTATAACATCCTCCTGTGTTTTCATAGAGGAAGCAGCAGAAGTGAAGGTTACCCTGGCCTTTTGAGATAAGTGCTGATATTATTTTCATTTCCTAGAGACAGAAGCAGAAGTCAAGATTACTCTATTTGCCCAAGTTCAAGTAAATATCGCACCTGTTTGATTAACTGAAACATTCTGCTCTTTTGAAAATGTGTTCAGCATATATGTATTTCAGGCCAGAGGAAGCACCCTCCCCAATCCCTACCTCCTCAGGATAGGGGAGCATTTGGGAAGGTGTGTTTGATGGATCAGGGATTATTTCCACTTTGTAGGCATGAGAGGAAACGGATGCTCGGTTATATGGAATGATCAAATAGAGAGCCCAGAGGCCTTGAAAGCAAATCTGAGGACTTTGGGCTTTAACTTAAAAATCCGTGGAGAACTGTTGGAGATCTGTTTTATTATGAGCAATTTAAAGTATACACAAGTATATTGAGAATAATTAAATAATTAAAGAAGCCATTGTGTTCTTATCACTCAACTTGAATACGGACACATGTTAAACGTTTCCTGTTCATTGATTTTTTTAAGACAATGTGATGAGGTTTCTGTTTTTCCATGCTCTCCCAGAAGCACTGCTTGTGTGGGAGCAGATGGGACACTGGATGGAGAAAGGGCTGCCATAGGAAACACAAGAAAGGCTTAACAGGCCACACAGAAGGGCCTAGCAGAATCTCCAAGAAAGGGGAAATTAGCACTGGAGGGGAACAAGGACCAGAAGGTATTAGGGATGCTACAGGATGACCAAAGGATTCTGAGATGGTTGATAGGATGGACAAAGACATCCTCTCCTCTTCCTGTCACTTGCCTCTGGGACAGGGAGATGAGGCTGGTGCATAATCATGTCCCAGGATGCTTTTTGGATTTCTAGTTCTGGTTTTCTCTTAGATCATTTGTCTTTTTCTGCTAGGCCTGATTTTATCTTCCCAAGGTTGAATGGTTAACAAAACACATACACACACACACACACACACACACACACACACACACACACACACACACAAACAAAAAACTGGTCGATTTTTTCCCGGAGACAGTTTCCATGATAATCACTCACCATTATTAATTCTCAGCCTCACACTGGCCACAACGCAGAATCCTGGGTAGCATGCAAGCACTGTCATGAATCAGTTGGTTCAGATTCGATTCATTTACAGTTACTGGGGAAGTAGTCAAACTGTTTGCTCCAAATGGCTAGAGACAAACTCCATTCTTTCCTGACCTTTCTTTCTTTTTAATGGGGTTCTCCAGAGTGCTCTAGTTGGCCAGAAACCAGTAGGGGACAGAGAGCTAACCTCTGCACACAGAGGTGTATACAAGTATTCCAGGTGTTGCCGGAGCAGCTCATGGAATCTACCTCTATATTTGTCAGCAGAGTGAGAACTCATTGGGATGGGGTGTGTGTGTGTGTGTGTGTGTGTGTGTGTGTGTGTGTGTGTGTGTGTGTGTATACACATGCGTGTTTTGTAGGAGAAATCTGAGTGGAGTATGGCATTGCAATGTATCATATAGTAAGAAAACCAAGAAAATGCTGGAGAGAAATACAAGCCACTTTCCTGTATGGTGGATGTAGGCATGCTTCATTCTCAGATGATGCCACACCTAAGCAGACTTGTTGTCCTTGAATTTCAAAGACATCTGAGTATCAGCTCCCCAACATGAGGCACTAGAAGTGCACTGTGGAAAGTAGAGTTGACTTTAATGCCCCTGAAGTTTTGATTTTAATGACTTAAAGAACCCTACAACCAGAAAATTTCCTCAGATTATGGGGAGGATGTTTGAAATGAAGTAGAGGGAGTTTGGGAAGATGACTCAAGGAGTCACAGAGCCCCTTTCCCCACCTTTCTACTCCAATGGTGCAAAGGTGCCATTGAGGTGATTGTATTTGTAGGCATAGAGTAGATGGCAAAATCTTACTAATAAGAAACTAATAAGAAAGCCCTAGGACCTAAACTACAGTGACAAATTGTAACATGGGTCAACAGCATGATAACCTCTGACTTGTACTAACTAAATCAGATGTACTAACAACCCAAAGAGGGAATTTAAAAGGCATGTGACCTGGCGAGGCATTGGTTCTTATCACTGGTAATAGTGATGATGTTGCCAATAATAATTATCACGAGACTTCTGAATGCCTACCATGTACCAGGCACTATGCTTTCTTTATTGTATTTAATCATTGAAGAAATTCTTTTGTTAGGGAATAGTACTGCAGTTTTAGAGCCCACAATATTTTGTATACCATTAAGAAAAAAAAGAGGCTGGAGAGATTGCTCAGTGATTAAGATTGTTCTTCCAGAGGACCTGAGTTCAATTCCGAGTACCCATATGACAGCTTATAACCTTCTGTAATTCCAATTCCAAGTTGATATGATGCCTTCCTCTGACCTCTATGGGTGCTTTTTTTACACAGTGCTTAGATATACATGCAGGTGAAACACTATACACATAAAATAAATCTCAAAAAGAAAGAAAAAAAAGCTGCAAAGCTATCCATTGTTTGAAAGGTGCTGAAATACAAGATGGATAATTACAATGATAATGTACTACAATGCTAGTGCTGCCTTTGAAGAGAGTTTAAGTCACTTATCTAAAGTAGTACGGTAAGTGTTGAAGCTAATTGTTAAAACCTGTTCTAGTTGAAACCAGCATTTCCTAGGCTGCCTTAAGGAAGGGTAAAGACAGCAGGGCTTATCAAATCTTACCCAAGACAAAATTTTTGAGTTCAGGTGCAAGGGAACTTAGGAACCACTGAACTCGTGGGAGTATACATGAGTTACAAAAAAAGTTGATTTTTTTTTTTTAGGGAACCAATCTAAATTATGAATCACATGCCTTCCTACTTAGGAAATTCCCAATAAATCAATGGAGGAAATACATAGCTTTGTCCTGGAGTGACTGCCATGCAGGTGTTTTAATTTTTCAATGCTTTGAGCTATTCTGGTAGCATTTACTTTCAGCCAACCCCTTGGAGTTGTGTCTGCAAAACTCAATCAAAATGGACTAGCATCTAGGTGGGAGTTAATAGTTGCTCATTCTGTATTCTGTAGCCCGGGGAAGCTGAAGTTTGGATTTCAAAGCTATAATCTATCCAAACATACTAGGTTTTAAGAGAAAATAAGTAGAGAAATCACTGTATGAAAAGTAAAGAGCAGAAGGCTTAATTTCTGTCTTATTTCTGTGAGCAGCTGGTGGTGTGACTTTGGGAAGACTCCACCTTCTTGATCTCTGTTCTATAATCCATCAAGTGAAACCTGAGGGGGATGAGTAGGGATGAGAGCCCCAGGTCATCTTTAAGAACCCTATCAGTTTAGGACTCAGAATTCTTTCTTACTTTTCATCTGGTATTACTTGGAATACAAAACCTAGTAGAGCCCAAATATATTTTTAAGTGGAGAACTAACACTCTGCTTCTAGCCATGGAAGAGTAAAAGGATTGAATTTAGCTCTATAGCTCAAGCAACTTTAAAAATGTGCAGAACACATGAAATAATGGTCAGACATTTGGAAAACATTCCTACAGGACAGTAATCCTTAGAGATGAGGGAGGTGAGCCCTTCAGTTATTCTAGTGTGTGTCCTAGAGAGAGTTCCCATGAAGCCCAGGCCAAACATACACATTCCTAAGTTGAAGAAACATTTTAGAACTCAGGAGGTAAAGGTGGCCCCAAAAGAAAGCGCTTGGAGATATATCTGTAATAAGTTCCCCACATCTCTGTGGCTGCATATTGATCACAATCACGTGAAGAAACTGTACAAGGTAGGGGGGAGAACAGATCAGAAGGAGGACGAGAAATGATTTCTAGAGCTCTCACAAGGCTAGGAGTTGCTCAGCTTCTCAATTATCTGTCAGAAAAAAAAGCCCTCATAATATCCAAGGTATCAGGCTGAGTGCTCAGAAGAAGGCCTCAGTGATAGAGCCCAATGAGCCTTCGTGGAGTGTGTCTGGTTCAACATAAGAAAGGTTAAATCAAGGATTGAAAGGCTCCAACTATTTCCAAAAGACCTTGCTACAACTCAGAGCAAGGCTTATCAGTACTTATAGGGGTAGCCAACACTCAACAGTACACAATTCCTCAAGTCAGAAATCCAGGAAAATATCATGTTATGCAAAACAGAAAAACATTTCTTATAGTGCAAAGAAAAACTTTTAAGTGGTAGCTAACATAGATGAAAGAATTGGTAAGCAATTACATACACAGTAGCTTCTTACAAAACATGCTTCATATGCTAAGGAGACACAGATTCATTTCTTACATCTACAAATAAAAAGTGTAATGCCAGATATAAAAACACACTGATGATGATGATTATGGCATATGTTGTCTAAGAAAATGCTAGTGACCTCTAAGGTTTAGCAATAAAATATATCCAAAATCAAACACAGAGAGAATATCAGCAAGATGTTGGGGCAACTTCCTATAGCTTTAATTCATGGGTAATTGGAGCCCCAGATGGAAATAAAGAGGCAAAACCATTATTTCATGAAATAATGGCTGGAGCTTTTCCAAATTTAATCCAAGTTCTAAACTCAATGTTCCAAGAACCCCAACAAAACGCAAGCATAAAGAATGTGGAGAAAACCAAAGCTTAGTTTCACCCTAAGTACTCACCATATAGTTAGTGAGGATTCAGAGAAACTCTACAGCTCAACATTGCTTTTGGGATGAAAAAAATAGTCCAACCATGTTAAAAGGATTCTGGTTAGTTTAAACAATGTTAAAGAGAAGTAAAAATACTTGTCCACTACAAAGGCAGAAGTAAATGCGTACAATCCCTTCATTTGTATAGACAAAACCCTGCGAGGATTCTTAATATGGATCAACAGGTAGATGATGCATACATACATGAAAATACTTTTCAGTCAATAAAGAGAATGAATGTTTAGTATGTGGAACAGCGGGTGGTCATCAAAATAATGATGCCAAAGGAAAGAAACCAGATGCAAAAGATTATATATTGTTTAAGTCCATTTGTGTGAAATTCCAGAAATTCTAGCTAAAGCGACGAAAAGTAGATCAGCGATTGCCTTGGGCTGAGAGATGAGAGGAAGGAAGGAGTCTCAATTTCAAAGGCTCATGAAGAACTAATGTTCACCACCTTGATTGTGATGATAGTTTTATAAGAACATTCATCAAATTGTACTTGTTAGGTATGTGCAGTCTAATTTACATATATTCAACCGAAATAAAAACTGTAAAAGATTATGAAAAATAAAACCCAAAGCCAATGGTTTGCTTGCCAAGGCTCTCATCACCAGTGTTAGGACACCGACTGGCTTTCTCAAATGGAAGCAATCAAGACTTTGAGCACCTCCATCTTGGCTCTCAATCTGTTTACCCCTGTGTTCTAGAAATCAGCACTTTCGCTGTATCTTCCCTGTGTAAGCTCTGTCCAAGTGCTTGCAGAATAGCATCCACCATCCTGGAACTGACTTAACAATTTCCAGTGACTGACGACTTGCACTTGACGTCTTTCAGTTTACTTTCATAACTGTTGTGAGATAGGTGCTGTGATTATGCGTGGGAGGCCAAAGGCTAGGAAAGAAGCCAGGACTCACTTAGAATTAGTTACTCAGGGATATGTAGGACTGCTAGTTACATTTAGGACTGGCTGACTTTACAACCCAGGTATTTATATGCTATGTTATTTTGCTTCTGTACCCTAAGGGGTTTTGGATGTCTTACTGATGTGTAAGGAACTTTATCCATTTTATCTCATCTATTTGACAATTACATCTCAATTATTTGGCAATTGTGAGATTTGTCAATATCCCTTATTGTATAGATATGAAAAGGGAACACAGAGAAACTATGTAACTTGCTTTCTATTATGCCAGCAACAGGTGGATAACAGCAGAGCTATTCTCAATAGCTGCTCGGCTTCACATCATTCTTAGGACAGGCAAGGTTTAGCTCTGCTAATCTAGGAACCATCCCCAGTCTTTTTGGGAGTCCATTTGCCGACAGGCAACAGTGTTCATGACCTAAAATACAGTGAGTACCAGGTGCCACCGTGAGCAATACCACATTCCAAAACCTGTATTCCTCCAGTGGAGGTCCTTTATAATCAGAACAGACACAGTGTTAATGAACACCAAATGTTCACAATATCAAATATGTCAAATTTGTTATGGCTCTGCACTACATCCCAGGACTTGCAAAGTTTTTCTAAGACTGGTTGATATTTTGTTTGTCATTGCATTAAATCATTTTGAAGTTGGGCTTCATGAAATGGTACAAGTACTGAGACTAATGGCAGAAATGAAAAGAGCCCATGGTCTAACCACAGAAAGGGCATGCATGGCATGTATTCAAGTGCTTTGTTGTGCTGTTGGTGCAGGTTGTGGGGTTGAGAAATAGTACCCAAATGCCTCAAAACAGTCTACAGGAAATAGGATTATGTTGCTACAACTAGGAAAATATTTCCACTAGGCTTGGATATTAGCACTAGAGGAAGAAATGACAACCTGCTTAGGCCATCTAAGCATTTGAATTCTGCTCAGAGGAATGTAAATGATGGCACTTTCCTAGAAGACTTTTACACAAAATCCTTCAAAAGGAATGCCCTTGAGTCACAATATAGAGTCCAAAAGTCAGTCTGAACTTGTGTGTGGGCACTTAGCGTGGGCACTTAGCATTAAATTTTCATGAATTTTACAAATAATAATTAGAAAACAAATGGCAAAATTATAGTTAAATATATTATATTTAAAACAATGAGAATAAATAGTCAGAGCATGGCATTTTCTACTCTATTACCTTACATTACACTCCTTGGTCTTGTGGCTAATTTGGTTTATTGTGTATGGACAGTACAAATACTCTGCAACAACAAACAGCTCCAAGTTACCCTCCACCCCCATTTGCCAACAGAGAACTGGTTGCTTGAAAACAACCAGAGGAATATTTTCCCTCATGCAACACTAACACTGTAAATAAAAACATTTTCCCTCTGATTGCCAGAAGTAAAATGTGTACTAACAAATATATCACTGCCTATAGAACACTTTATTTTTATTTTCATTAACTTATTGAGATGTAATGCACATACTGTATACTCCATTTAAACTGACTCACAGATACACATTTTCACAGTCAACCTTAGAAACACTATAATTCTTAGCTAATAGTGTTCTTGTCTGCCCATACCTCTCAATCTCCAGAAACCACTACTTACTACTTTCTATGAGTTGCTTATTCTGGAAGTTACATATAAATGAAATCATTCATTATGTAGTTTGTTTCTGATGGCTACTTCCACACAGTGTAGTGTCTTCAAGAGTCATCCAATGTTGAAGCATCTCAGTCCATTTCTTTCTATCGCTAATGTGAAGTGATAACTTATTGAAGTTTTGATTTGCATTCCCCTACTAATGATGTCAAGCATCCTTTCACATGATTATTCCCGTTTGGGCATCTTTATTGGAGAAATGTCTATTAAGATCCTTGTTGAATCCTTTAAAAATGTTTCTAACCCTCTTAATAACTTTGCAAAATGTGTGTGGTGGTTACTATCTTACAGACTAGGCAACTTCTGCACAAACAGTTTGGGGATACTTGTGCAATTTGTGGAAAACTAGAAATGGAGCTAGAATGGAAAGTATCTAGCTTGGAAAGTCATGGTTTATTCATTATACCACACTATTTCCAAGACCACTGATCTTCCAGTTGGTACTCAAAGATTAATATACTCTTAACCAGTGTCTGATGTTCTGGATAAAGTGCTCTGGCCTGGGTCTTACTCCCCGCCTGTTCTTGGTCCTCTGTAGCTTCATCTCGAAAAGGAAGATTTTAAGTGAGATGACTTTTGAGTTACTCACTTGGTCTTGTATCAGATCTGGCCCTTTTATTTGGGGTGCAGGAATCCCAAGGAATTGCACAAAGGAGGCTTGATTGCTTGATGTGCTCTTTTGAATGGTTAATGGGATTCTTTCTCTCAGTGAATTATGTTATACTTGCCTACACTGATCCTCACCTGCTACTTTTCAGCCCACTCATCCACACTTTCAGCATCTTCCTGCAGTTTCATCTACAATGCTTAACATGTTACTACCCAGAATGGTTGGGTGTTGCCTAGAAACCTGAACGTTTTACTAGCTTGACTCTGTTTCCATATAGATTTCGAGTATGTCAAATAAGACAGATCCCTCTACTAGTTTATGGAAGGAGGACATAGCACCTACTCTTATCTCCATAAAGAAATTCATGTTTATGCCCATTTCCTATCCCTATGTCTGTTGTTTCCTTTATATGAACTGCTCAGAATAGGTAAATGTAGAGACAGAAACTAGATGAATGGTTTCCTGGAACTTGGAGGAATAGGCACATAGAAAACTTAGCTGGACAAAGTTTAGAGGGTTTTCTTCTCTTAAATTTTTTTGAGATGATGAAAAAGTTTTAGAGTTGGCTATGGTAAAGATTTTATGTATCTACAACCATCCCACTATACCTCCAATCTCAGAATGATTGAGTTCTTTGTCAAAAGCTTCTGCTCTTACTAGCCTCTTTTTTGATTATCTTGCATAAAACTTATTGGTCATACCTGATTTTCCTATTGTGAAAATGATTGTTCCAGTGGTCATTCAGTCCATCTTTATTACAAATATGTTTTTTCAAATTGTTTGTGGGGTGTTTTAAGTCCTTATCTTATGCAAGAAATAGTTAAGGCAATGGAGTCCCCTATTTAGGACAGGGCATATTTTCTGGTCTAAGTTCATGGGGACATTTTAACTGAGTCTGAGTAAAAAAATATCTACTTAGGCTAACTTTAATTTAGGCCTTCAACATTTGTCAATATCTAGGCCAATGACTTGGGTACTCCCAGTGGCAGCTGAAACAGACTAGACATCTCTGTGATATTCAGTTTAGTATATGTTCACCGTCTCGCTTTCCAAGTAAGGCCATTTTCTCAACTGAGGATTGTTCCTACTGCTTTGTCTTGCTGGCATTTCCCATAGGTGATACCATAATAGCCTTTATCCTTTGACTTTCAAGTACCTTGTCTGTTTCTTCTCCACTCCCTTTAGTCTCCTGTGAGTTTAGTTAGTCTCTGTCCTTCAGCTTGTAGGTAGTGTCTGGTTCCTTTGCTTGATGCATCATTCCATATGAAGATTTATTTTATAATACCCATCATTTTTACTTAGGTAATTAGTTGTTTAAAAATTTTTCTTTCCCATTTTCTCGAATTTTGAAGTCATTGGCACACAATGGATTTTCAATATGATATTTTGAAAAAGAGTAACTCTCAAAAGCCTCTTGCAGTTATTGACTTAACTCTTTTTTGAAAACTGATGTTCACATTTGTTCAGTGTTCTGTCTGCTATAATGAGGTAAATATGTTGTGTTTTTCTTTGGCTTTCCATCTGCCACTGGGCTACTGGCTTTGGTTTTACTGGCCTTTACCCAGAATTGTTTGTTGTGCATCTGTTCCATAGGTGTCCAAGGTTGAGAAAGAAGATAGAAAAAGCCATGGGGTTATGTGGCTATTTGAAATGTTAGAGAATACAAGTTCTAGGCTGTCTCAATTTCTATATTAGCTCAGAGTACCATAAAAATGTTTTAGACATACTGGATGGATTATAAACAATAGATATTTATTTTTTGTAATCTGAAAGCTGAAAATCTGAGACCAGGATGTAATCATGATTGAATTATGGTGGATTGTAAACCACTGTTTCCTTACTGTGTCCTTACATGGGGAGCAAACAGCTAGAGAGCTGTCTGAAGTTCCTTTTATAAAGAACTTCCATTTCATGAGAGTGGAGCACTCATGACCATTATAGCTCCTAATATAGTCACATTGGGGAAGGATATAAAATGTCAAAGGAACACCAACATTTACTCTCTTCAATGGTAGACTATTTCCCTTCTATGTACAACTTCCTCATTTGAATGCAGCAACTAGCCCACAGGGACATCAGAGATATGTACTTTTAAAAAAAAATTATTTATTTATTACTTCAGGTTACATCTCCATCACAGTGTCCTCTTTCCACCCCTCCCAGTCCCACCCTCCCACCCTCTACCCCTTAACCCTTCCATCCCACACCTCTGCAGTGGAGTGTCCCTACATAACAGTCACACACCCCAGTTCAGCAGTCATATGAGGGCCAAGAGCCTCCTCATACACTGGGAGCCTACAAGGCAGCACCACTAGGGCAAAGTGTCTCAATGATAGGAAGCAAAATCTATGTTCCTGTTCCCTTTGGTTCATTGGTTGTAGTATAGATATGTACATTTTTGTCCCAGTGTTTCCATCCACATTATTTTTCAGTATGCAATAATAACCATAAGTAAGGAATTAGAAGCCTGACATAGTCTGGACAAAATATCTGGATCCCTTCAAGTATCTCTATGCTAAGCTCTGGATTCAGATATGTGTGGACACTGAGACTGAATTGTCTGGTTCTGGACAAGGGGGCCTTAAAATAACATTCTCAGTTCCATCACACCAGTCCTGTACTCAGCCTATTGAAAAATTTCCAGAAGTGGGCTGTGGCACACAGTTGTGTGACACTTTTCCTAGGGAGAGGCAACACACACACACACACACACACACACACACACACACACACACACACATGTTTATTTACCCCTGATAGGGAACCCGACACAGGCTACAGTATAGATACTACCGAAGTCCAACCTGGTGAACCAAGGTGTTTTATTGGGGTTATTTAGAGGAATATGGGTGAATGGTTACTTGTAGGAGCAGAACTGACTTAAAGACAGCTGCATCACTAAAGTCCACCCCAGCATGATGACAGCTCACAAAGCTGGGGACCTGGAGCACACTGCACAGCCTGCAGGCAACTCAACAGGTTGAAGAATGTCCACTCCAGGTACCTCAGTTGGTCTAAGCTGATTCCAGCGAGTTTGTTTCTTCTAGACAATTCAGCTGGTCTCTGCTTCTTCCAGGTGATTAACTTGTCTGAAATTAACTTTCAGCAGTCTTTTCTGTTTATATGCTTTGGAGCAGGAAGGGACCTAAGTGAATCTGGTCAGTTTCAGGGACTTCCAGAAGTTATTCTGAGTTATTTACTTCCTTTCTTAATTATCTTCCCTGTAGGCTAGAATGTTTTGATTTTAAAGGAAACTGCCATACAATACACTCCAGTGACCAAATTTATTGTTTCTTGAGAACAGTGACTCTTACCATTATAGTTTTGTTTTGGATCAAGGACTCCTTTAAGAAACTGAGAAAAGGCTGGGCGGTGGTGGCACACACCTTTAATCCCAGCACTCCGGAGACAGAGACAGGCGGATCTCTGTGAGTTTGAGGCCAGCCTTGTCTACAAAGTGAGTCCAGGACAGCCAGAGATATACAGAGAAACCCTGTCTCAAAAATCAAAACAAACAAACAAACAAACAAACAAAGAAAATGAGAAAAGCTAAGAGCTCTGGTCTTAGTGCACCACCAAAAAAAAAAAAAGTACACCACACACTTTTGTGCATGAACACACATGTACTTGCACACACAGTATTTCAACTCATTTTCAGGGAAATTCTTGGGTATATGAAGTCAGTCTATTGACGTTGACACAAGGATCCATGATTAGTAACTCCTTCTGTGGAAGACAGCTCCAGGCCTTCTCTGAGCTCAGTGGTTTCCCTTGCAGCTCAGTTATGCTCTTATAGACTAGAACAAATGTGAATGTTCAACAAACCAGCAGAAGCAATGAAGAGCGTTTCATGTTTCTAGAAGGAGCCATTCAGTCTTAGATATTACATAGGTAGGCACATGATATCAAGTCCTTCCAACACTGAAAGGAGACTGAATGAGTACTGCATGGACAGATTCTCATAATACCTTAGGGTTAAGAGGTTCTCTTGGTAAAAAGGTCATTTGTATGTGTAGAGTGCAAGGAAATGCTTTTCTGGAAAAAAATCAATTACTTTCTATTACACAATCACGAATTGACTTTTAAAAAAATCAGCCCACTAAAGAGAAAGATAAATGAGTGTACAAAATTAATAGACCTCGACATCAAGAAACCTTAAAAAGAACTTAAAGTAAGGAGAAAGTGTGTAGGAGAGGTGAGGGAATGTTCTCATAGTCTTTCTCACTCTTCTTTCTTGTTTCTCAATGGAGATGTCATGATTTCCCCTGGGAGAGCTTTGTTTGCTCATCTGTTCCATGAAACTGTGGGAAATTTAAGGGAAATGTTAGGATCCAGAGAACAGATGACAGCTCAGACTCAAAAGGTCTGTCTGTCCAGATCACATTTGAAGGAGCTGAGCAAAGACTTCTGAGGGAAGAACTGTGTAGATTAGGCAGGTCTACAACTATATAACTATATAACTTTGCTATAACTAGATTTTGTCCAGCTATGAACCAGAATGTGGTTTTCAAACAGCATGCTGGGTTGACGACTCTTGGTGCTGTATACCACCAATAGTGAATAGTTGTGTAACCTTACATGAATGTAGCTAATTTGGTACTAGTAGAGACAAGATCTTTTGGAGTCAACGAGTAGAGGAAAAGGGCATTTGCTAATTGGAGTTGGCTGTGTCAACTTAGGGCATCTGGATGAAACTGTAAACTTACTTCAGTGTTGAGCCCTCCCTAAAGCTGGAGCAATGGCTATAATGAGAGTAGAGTCCTACTTTCCCTGTGGTGTATCCCAGTGGACCCAGCCAATGGAGCTTGGAGGTTGAATAGCTTTCTTTGCTCAAATGTAGCATTTTCCTTGCCTAAGGCAACATGCCATATCTGTAGGTGGCTGAGAATGCACTCATAGGATAATAACCCAGGGAATGTTCAGAATCAATCATTTTAGAGGCAGTAGGCATGAAGTGCTACTACTGAACCACTTACCATTGCTTATTTGCCCCACTTTAAGTAGGCAGAGACAGGTCTGGTCCTCCAGTCTGTTTTCTTCCCTCCACTTTCCCTTCTTCCTCCCTTCCCTTTCTCAGAATAATTTTGGCCAGGATTTGGTGACCATGGTAAAGTTGCTAAAGACTGTTGGCAATTCTGGTGAAATAGCGTACTCTCCAGCTTTGTGGTAGTTCTGAGCCTCTTTAGTTCACACTTAGGTACCCTAATTCTTCTGAAGAGTTTGATTTGCCCTATGCTCTCCAAGCCTAGACTGGGCCACTTTCCAACACTTTTCCTTTGTTCTCATTTGATGCATCATGCTCCCACTTTCAGACCCAGCTCCTGGAGCCATGTCCAGCAGAAACCATGCCAGAAGTGGAATCAGTTTGTTTCAAGCTCTATAGATGGTAAAGACAGGGCCTGTGTGGAACATGCTAGTAGATTCTGCTGAATTCATTTCAAGCTCAAATGGTTTTGTCTTCAATCTTTTACCCAGAGAAATACAGTCATATTATTTTGTGTGTTAGATTGGGTTTTGATACTGATGTGTACTATTTGGAGAAGAAATGGGCTCCTGACTAAAGACTGATCACTATCTATGCTGGTACCAAGCATTTTTACCTAAAAACCAGACCATGTATACTATACACCCTAGGATTTGAGTTAGAGCATGTGAAGAACCCAGGCCAACTGGTTATGAGAGAGCAGGCAAGAGATACAGAGATACTGTGAATGATGACATAGAACTGAGGCAAGATATTGGGAGAGGAACAGGTCCTTGGAAAAGTCTTTCTTTGTCCTTGATGACTTTTTACCTCTAAGCTCACTCCTTCACGTTCAAACTTTTTATCGTGGAAATTTTCAACCATAAAACTAAAAGCAGTATCTGAATAAATCCCATGTATCTATCATCCAAACTAAGTAATTACCAATTCATGGCCAATCTTGTTTCATTTAATTCCTCCCCATCATCCCTCCCATTCCCTATAGCATTAAAAGAGAAACAGCTTTATGGAGGCATCATTTGCATTCTATAAAATTCACTCATTGTGAAAATAAAATTCAATGGCTTTATGTAAATTTACAAAGTTGCAAAAATATTACCACAATCAGGCAGCAAGATGGCTCAGAAGGTAAAGTTGCTTTTTGCCAAGCCTGGAGACCTGAGTTCAATCCCTGAGACACAAACCCTAGACGTAGAGAACTGACTTCTGCAAGTTGTCCTCTGACCTCCACATGTGGCGCACATGGTACATGCCTCCTCCTCCATAAAATAAAAATTACAAATATAACAGTTTGTTAAGACCACCACAATCCAGTTTTAGATAATGATTCCTCCAAGAAAATTCTTTTCACCCATCCTCCTTACCTTTCTTTTCCACCCTTACCTGGCATCTACTAATCTTTGTTTTCTCTCTACAGATTTACCAACAGCACTTATCTCAGTAGTTAAAACCAGAAACAACCCAAATGCTCATCTACTGGTAAATAGATAAAGAGAATATGCTATTATCTGCAGCTGCTAAGACTGTACTTTTGCACCTAGGTTTCTATACATGATATAATTTTTTAAAGGCTGACATATCAATAACTGTTTTATCCATTATGGCTAAGTAATATTTCATTGTATCGATATGCCATATTTTATTTTTCTATTCATTACTAGATGAACATTTGAGTTGTTTCTACTTTGGGCTATTCTGAATAGTGTTGTTGAAAATATTCACTTTTAGACTATTCTGAAACAACCTCCAGATACATCATTTCATCTACATGCATTTCTGTGTGTGTGTGTGTGTGTGTGTGTGTAAATTAAACACAGGAGTAGTTTAGTATTTAGGGGAAGAAGGGTTTATTTTAGCTCACAGCTCTAGTTTCCAGTCCATGAAAGTCGTAACAGGAGCCTCAGAGAGTTGATTATATCAGAACCATAATCAGAAAACAATGAGTTCATGTATGTTAGTCTTCAGCTGGATTTCTCTTTTTCTTTCTATTTATTCTTTTTAAGTTCATACAAGTATATGTTGTATTTAACTTCCTCTACTGTTTTCATGTCCTTTCCCATTGTTTTTTAATTCGTTGAGTCCATTTATTGCTGCCAGCCCTTGATCTTGTTCAGGTTTTCTACAAGTAACAATAGCTGTGAGTTTATAAGTGTAATGGCCATGCCATACCCATAAGTCAGCATTTCATAGCACTCTCCCTAGCTTTTGGTTCTCACATTCTTTCTGCCCCCTCTTCTGTGATGTTCTTAAAATATGGATGGAGGGTACTAATATATGTGTACCTTCTAAGGATAAATACTCAATAGTCACCTAGTCTCAGTACTTTGATTAGTTATGTGTTGCTGCATCAACTGCTTTCCATCACAGAAAGAAGCTTCTCTGGACAAGGTTGAGAGTATTCCAGGTCTACAAGTATAAACCCAAACAGATAGCAGTTTGACAACACGTCCATTTAGCAAAACAACAATAGTAGGTTTCTTTCTAGGCATATGACCTGAACATTTGGGATTTTGACCAGGTTTACAGTACTGGGTATGGATTCCTGTTAGTAGGCTTCAAACCCAGCCAGAAAGCAGTTGGTTGCCTCTACCACCTTCTTGTCACTATTACACCAATGGGCACATATTGTCAGTCAGATCACAGGAGTCTATTAAAGAGAAACAAAACATCATCATCACATTTAAATAATAGACAATATCAAAAAACTTTCAAAAAAATGTTAGATTATCTCTTAAATGTCATTGGAGTTTTTCATTTCATAGTTTTTAGAGACAGGATTTAAATAAGCTCTACATATTGTGATTGATTGGTATGTGGTTTAAACCATTTTTAAAATCAGTGTCTCTCCCTCCAATTTGTTTGTTGGAGAACCAAGATCATTTGTTCTGGTAGAGTTTCCTAAAGTTTAGATCTTGTTGATTACATTCCCAAAATGTCTTTTTGACATGTTCTTATGTCCTTTGTATTTCCCTTAAATTGGCAGTTTGATTGAAGCTTGAACAGATTCACACTTGCCTTCTGATAAGACTTCTTCATAGATGGTTTTATGATGCTTCCATCAGGAGGCTGATGATGTCTGATTGTCTCTCTTTCTGTGGTCTCAGCACCCACTGGGACTCATTGACTTGATTGATTCATTTTCAAGGTGGACTCTTTTCTGAATGCAGCCTGAATGAAACTCTCACTATGCCATTCAACCCAAAGCAGCTAACAAGCCTGATGACCTTATATTTAAGCTGTGGTAGCAAGTCAGCATGACATGGTCAATCTGGAAACTCTGCAGCCTCTGCAAATGTGTGCACTTTGGATGGGATCTCTTGAGTAGTTTCCATGGTCTGTCTAGATTCCCTACACCTTTGGAGTTTCTGGAGGCCCAGTTATTAGCTTCTATGACATACAAGCTGCCGTATTTTCCCACTTTTCAAGTCTATTCACCTGTCCATCCTGCCTTTTTCAACATGTATCTCTATCAGTCCTCAATTATTCTTCCTGACAGCACACCTTCCATTTCTCCCTGGTGGCAACCAGTCTGGATACTGTCTTATAGAGGAATGGGGTGTGTGTGTCCAGTTCAATGGGTCTGATCACAGTCTACATAAGCAGTAACTTTGGACACAGATCTGCTGTATGGAATTATTTCTGCTTAACGTTAATCTATATCTGTAATGTAAATGAGCACCTCTCATCAAAGTTACAAAAGAAAAATGAAATAGGGACCCAAGTGAAAAGAAAAGATGAGGTATACACTGTGTTGTACAAACAAAACAGTTCAGATTTTTACAATTTCTGTGGTCTTTTTTTTTAAATAAACTATACATGTCACTACACCTCACTATTTTAAAAAAGCAAACCAAAAGCAAGAAGAAAGCAAACAAACCCATCTTGTTTAACTGATGGAAAGTGGTAGATGTTGTATGTGGCCATGTAGTTGTAATTCTATTTCACAACTCTGAAGGCCACTGCCAATCCAGCCATGATCTGGCCTCCGTTCCTGTGGTTCTCATCAGCTCACTGGTGAACTAGATACACAAGAAGGAATCAGAAAAGAAGACATGGAAACAAGCAAGTTTCTTCGACAGTTCATAGGTTGAGAGCTGGGAGGCAGTCTGTGGCAGAAGCTAGTGTGGGCCAAAGGCTTCAGGAAGCCCTTAGACGTTGGCATCAACAGTTTATACTAGTGTGGTTGTTGCTGGTTCTGAGGCAAAGGAACATCTTTCCATTCCCTTGTGTGCTGAAGGGCTCCTCACATGTGTGCCTTCTAAAATGGAGACAGATTAGAATTAGAGATGATATTTTTATGAGACATAGGGCTCCTTTTGGGTCCATTATTTTCTGACAGCTTGAAGAAGGGTGCAAGCGGCCATTTGGACAGCTGCTTCTTTTTTTCCCCCACCAATCAGGGAAGCAGTGCCCAGAACTGAAAAGAGCAGGGGATTATCGTGAACTTGGGAAGATTTTATAACCCATTTGAGACTTAGTTTCTCCATCTGCAACTGCGAACCAAGAATGTCCCTTGAGATTGGGGAATGAGAGACATAGTGTGCAAGTTTTCAGAGCCCTGGATAGTGCTGTCCTGACTATGACACAATTCCATTCAAACCCCTCCTGAGTATGTAAGGCCTTCACATGAGTGAGATGGAGTGTACTTCAGGACCCAGCCAGCCCCGGAGACTGGAATGTGCCAAAGGAGAGGGTCTGATTATGACAAATGCTCATCCTAGGCAATTTAAAAATGACATTTGGTATTTCTTTTTCGCCCCAACAGCTCTCCCTTTCAGTCCAAAAAACGATTCTTTTTCTTATAACTATAAATACAATACAAAACAACAGAAATAAATAGGCCACAATTATAAGAGTTATATGGCTTAGCATACATTTCCATTAGGTCCATTATTTTCTGACATCTTGAAGAAGGGCGCAAGTGGCCATTTGGACAGCTGCTTCTTTTTTTCCCCCACCAATCAGGGAAGCAGTGCCCAGAACTGAAAAGAGCAGGGGATTATCGTGAACTTGGGAAGATTTTATAACCCAGTCCATATGTATTTGGCACCTGACTTTAACATTCTACTATCTAACCATCTCCATGAGTTTAAAGTTCTATATCTAACTCAGCTTTCATACTAACTTACTTCATAATTTTAAAAATATCTTCTTAGATCCAGAACACACTCTTGATTCCTAAACAACTCAAAATTTAACTATGAGACTCTAGCTATCTATTCTTCAACCACCTCAGAGACCTGAGAGGGATAAATATATCTGATTATATAGGAAGTGCAGGGCCTGCAGCTTCCAAAACTAAGAAATGACATACCAGTGGCTGCCTGGACACTTCCCATTTTCTCTCCATACATTACAGCATCAATCTTCAGCCATTTGGCTCCATTTCTCTGACAGACATTGATTGTAGAGCAGGAATTATGAAGGACTTACCTACCCTGTCTTGGCAGAGCTAGGCTGTCGACTTATCTGCTTCCAAGTTTTGTCCTTAAACTAAAAAAAAAAAAAGAAGGGAAGGGGATGGGGGGGTTGAGGGGGAAGAGGGTGGAAGGGTGGGACTGGAGGGGGGAGTAGGGAGGGGATTGTGATTGAGATGTAACTTGAAGAAATAAAAAATAAATTACTAAAAAAAAAGATTTAATCTTAGCATAAAAACAAATAAGCATGTGTATCTAATTCATGCACAGAGTAGCTTTCCCTGTTAATAAGTAAGTGGTAAGATTATATGAATGACAAAGGATTGTTTTAGGATAAATTTATACTTACTATAAGAAAATGTTTGGAGACCAATTTGTATATACCTACTTAATTTTAAAATAAAAAAAAGCATTTTATATTAAAAAAATAGAACAACAACAACAAAAAAATGACATTTGGTTCAGCTTCTTACATGATGCAGACTCTTTCCTCCCTTCATTGAGTTTTCTGGGTTGTCAGTCTAAAAGCTAGCTGGTGGGATGTTCCGGAGATGCTCACACTCCCCCTAGTGGGCCGCTCAGGGTGGCCTGGGGGCGGTGTGTGCAAGGGACTGAGGTTCAGGTGGGTTAGTTCAGATTCCTGTTGTTCTCCACTTTTTTTAAAAATTACGCTTATTTATTACTTCAAGTTACATCTCCATCACAGCCCCTTCCCTCCACCCCTCTCGGCCCCACTCTCTACTCCCTCTCCCACCTATCCTACTCCTCCGGTCTGGGGTGCCCCTACATATCAGCCCCCTCAGTTCAGCAGTCATAGGAGACCTAAGAACTTCCTCTTGCACTGGCGGTCGACCTGGCAGCACCACTAGGGCAAAGTGTTCCACTAACAGGTAACAAAGTTAATGTTCCTGTTCCTTTCAGCGGTCCCCACTCTTTAAGAGACCCCTAACTCCTGCCGCCCTCACCCTCCTCACGGCAACAGCAAGCTGAGCTCAAGGCGCCCTCTGGTGCTCCATAGCTGTCACTGCGCGGGTGCCGGTGGTCCTGGTTAGCCAGGACCCTCTAATGGGGATTTACTAAAACCACCCACTGGCACAGTGTGAATGACACTTCCCCAGACTTACAGGATGTACATTTAGGGTCATCCTGTCTCCTTCATTTCTTTAGCAAAACTAAGGCTAAACATAGGCTCTTCATTTTGCTGTGCCTATGCCCCCAGGGGCGCCTTCTCACAGCAGCAGCTGCTCAGCAGTTCAGCTAAGGTTACCCATTCTGAACTAACAGGGGCTATGGGGAAGGCTATAGAGCACCCCTACCAACCCTCTTTCTTTCGAGGCCTTTGCAGTTGTCCTCTGCTGCCCTTGTCACCATTTTTACTTGGGGGAAACACTCAAAAGAGAAAGGGGCAAACTACCTAAAAACAAACGACCCTGAAACCCCTAGTGTACCCCCACCCCTCCCAAAGATGTTTTGGTGCCACTGAACTTCCGGAGGGCACTGCTGCTTTAGAAACTGCCGGTATCTGATCAGGAGCAGACATCGATTTCCACCCCCGCTCAGCTTCTGTCTGCTGCTCCACAAACTATTAAAGTAAACGGGATTTAACAAAGGGAAAATAAATTTGCAAGGACCTGCTGTGCCGAAATGTGGCTTGCTATCAGCACCAGCGCTTAAGGAGGACTGAATTATCATTAAAACGTGAACAAAATTTATAGTGCGTCATTAATACTTCTGAAAGACAACATTCCAGGCGTTGTCTACCTCTCCCTTCTGCAAATGTGGATGCCATTCAAAATGGGTGTCTGGATCACCTATGCGACTTGAATGACAATCTAATTGTCATTCATTTCTGAGTTTGGCCCTGGGGCACACCAGCTTTTATTTTCCCATTTCTTAATGGCGCTCTCTGCTCCTAATGAATTGTGGTATTGAATAGCAGAGACTGTGAGGAGGTGTATTAATACCTTGAATTGTTAGACTGTTTTTAACTTCAACAGTGAGAATTATTACCATCTCAATTACGGCATCATCTTTTATATGAATTTCCCCCTTCCCTCTCCTATTATATAATCTGAACAGGAGAGTATCCCTTTAATATAAACTCAACAAGTAGAACATCCGGATTCAGCACCCATCACCAAATGTGGTGGGGTTTCTTTTTGTCTGTCTGTTTGTTTGTTTGTTTATTGAAAGTCAGATCTGTAAGAAATTGGAAGGAAAAAATGCTAAGAGAAATATAATTACAAAAAACAACTAACTGCATGCCACCTTCAAAAACTCCAAAGCTTTTACAATCACTTATATGGCAGAAAACTTTTCGTTCTTTAAAGATTTTTCTTTTTTTAAGTATGTGTGTGCGTCTTTGTGTTTCTCTCTTTGTGTAAGGTAGATGCCTACAGAGTCCAGAAGAGGGAGTTAGATCTCTTGGAGGCTGGAGTTACAGGTGGTTGTGAGCTGCCTTATGTGGGTGCTGGGAACCGAACTGTGGTCCTCTGGATGAGGCACATGAATTCTTGACACTGAGCCATCTCTTCAGTCCTTGGTGGGAGCCTTTTACAATTTGTTTTCCCTAGCTCTGGCATTGCTCTCCTCACATTTCCTCCGCATTTCTAATTTTATTGTTGCATATGTGTGAAGTTCAAGGTTGAAACCTGATTTCTTCTGCCAGTGTCTAAATGTTCCTTGATCAACTGTGCAAAGTTCTTGCAAGAAAGAGAACTGCCAAGAAGACTACTAGGCAGAATATTGACAAGCTTGTAATACTTTGGGGCAAGTAGATAGGATGCCTGGGAGAAATAAGAAGGGCTAGAGAGCTGAAACTGCTTTATCCGTTTATTTGGGGGAATTAGCTTTCTTTGAAGATTGGTTTAATAGGTGGATTTCAGAGTGGACTCACAGAAAAGGCAATTTGGGTATTTGTATGGTGTCACTAGCAGTTTTGAAGGTGGCAGGCGTTAATTTGGTCAAGGTCCTTGAATTCCAGGCCAAATGGTGGGGACCTAGACAAGCCTGGGGCTGCTGAGGCACTGGGAGGTCTAGGATCTTGACTCTTTCAGTGCTTCCACTCTGACCCTCTGTCGTAGTTACCTTACATGGGCAAGAACAACAGCCTGTAGGATGAGTGACTATCGGAGAGGCTGATGAAACTGGACACTCCCAGAACTAGCTTCTGTTACTGTTCTTTCTGCTGGACTGAACTTGTGCGTAATGAGTCCTCTATGGGACTAGGAGTATGGAGAGAAAGGAAGGCTGGTCATTAGAGTTCCTTTCTCACAAAGATAATAAAGTACCATGATTCTGAGGAAAGGCGGAGGTTCGTTCTTGGTCAAGGGGACTAATGCTAGCATCATGATTGAACGAAAGCATCTCAGTTTATAAACCAGTGGGCAAGGCTCTATTAGACAACAGAGGATTTATCCTGCACTGCACTGAACCATCATCAAATCTAAAATACAGTATAAGGAAAACAATCCCCCAAAGATGAGAGGTACTGAAAGAAGAAAGAAGAAGAATGGAAGGCACACCAGAAAGACCTCTCAATGTTTGGTAAAGGGAGAAAATGGAATATCATTCTGCAGAAATCAAATCTTTTCCAAAGAGCTGCACACATCTAGGAGCACAGTCCTGCTGATAGGAGAGCAGTGAAGTGGATGGCTCTGGATGGGTCTTTCCGCTTCAACATTCCCGTATAAATACACAACTCTGTGTTGTCCAGCCAAAGCTGAAATTGATACCTTTTCTGCCGAGGTAGACAGAGTAAAGTATTGGCAGAGACAAACTTCCCCTTTCCTGATCACTATTATTCCTGAAATTGATTTTTATTGAGAGAAGCTTTCTATTCATAGACAGTACATGGTTTGATCATTGGAGTAATTTTGATTTTTACCAGGCCACAAGCAGTTGGGTTGCTATGGTTTCTGTCAGTATTGTTTTCACTGTATAAGCTCTTCTGGAGCCTTCTTTTCTACAAAACCCACACAGGACTTCAATCCTACTGTTGTTACTTTTCTTTTCTTCTTCTTCTTTCTTTTTCGTTTTTAGTCAAATATGTGACAGTTGTAGCATTTAAAAGCTTTCCTGGGCAATGTGGAGCCCTCGCCACTTTTTAAAGATTAACAATGCCAAGGTAGCTGTGACACTGTAGTTCTTTAAAACTCCTTCTCAGGAGTTCTGTACAGATGATGACTTTGAATGTCGCATTCCTTTCTGCCTGGTTGAAAAAGTCAGCTTTTGCAAATACATTTGAGGGGAAATTAATCTGTAGCTAAGTGGGAGTGAGGTAGGCATGTGACATGTTATATAAGCTTCTAAAACCTCTTCTTTACAGATACAATTGAGAAAATCCCCTCTGTGACGAAAATCAATTTCTTCTGGAAGTGGTATTAGCTTTCATGAGAAGCGTGATGGTATGTTTTCTATTAATTATTAACTGACAGCTTTTCCTTCTTCCAGCTGCCTCCAGAAGAGTGGGGTCATCTTTTCACTCCAAATTGGTTTGGAACTGGAGGTTGATAATGTTGCACATGCACCAAGACAATATAAAAGTTATGGTTACATTGTAAGGCTTTCTGGGCATAGCAGAGCAGGCATTGGACTACAATCTACTCTAACAAGCTTGCCTTAAACTGGACATCTGCACAGTTCCTATTTTCAGGGTCACATTCACAGTGACTGGGAGTTTAGGCTTTGGCATCTCTGGGGTGATGAAGTTTGACACATGACATATTTGAATGCCCTAGTATAATAAAAAGAATGCAAAATATCTCATGGGTTCCTGGTTGCACATTGAAATCGGAACTTTTTAGCCACCATCAAGTTACATGAACATGTTATTAAAACTAATTACGCTTGTTTCTATTGACTTTTTAAAACATGGCTATTAGAAAACATTTTAAATTATGTATGTGGTTTACAATTGTGGCACAATTGTACTTGTATTAGATAAGAATTCCCTAAAACAAATGCAAGGCCTGCACACTGAGTCCGGCCACTGCCACAGTTGTAAATGGAGTTTTACTGGAACCTAGCCATGTCCGGTAGTGTGAAGATTGCCTATGGGTGCTTCCATGCTGCAATGGAATACTGATTGCTTCTAACAGCCATCATATGGCTGTGAAGCCTAAATTCTTACAATCTCGTCATGTACAGAGGAAGTTTGCCGACATCTGCTCTAAAGCATTGTTCTTACCATGGTGCCGCTCTGCTCTGGAACCCAGAGTCTCCCTATGGCATAATGGGAACGCTTCAGCCATCTCACCCCAGTTCTCACTGTGACAGTAAAATCTTTGTGGCTAGGGGCTTCCCCCTTGGCGCCTCTTGAAGGATTTTTATTGCTTAGCCTTGTCTGGTACTCTAAGGTCACAAAAGAGAGTCATTGAATTCTTTGAAATGTCACAGACATCTGATTAGGGTTAGAGTGGGGTTTTGGAAGAAGAGACAGTGTAAACAGAACTGAGACTGAAATGGCTTTCATTACCTCACAGCAGAAGTGCAAGGATGAACTCATATCCAGACAGTACCAGGCTACACCTGTAAACACTACAGGTTTGCATGGATTTTGAACTACTATTATTGTTTTGGATAGCTGCATCCATCATTTATTGAGAGCTTATCATGTGCCAGTCCTTTTGGCTGAAGGCATTATCCATGGTACGATTTTGTGTAATCTTCCCAAGCTGGGAGGTTAGTACAGTCAGTTCTGCTAGAGAGTCTTATTTTGAAAATTGAGAATTTGCTCTAATGCGATTGATGTATTAGGGAACAATTTGAGCATAACACAAACTTCAGGTTTCCTTATGTGCCATTTCTTCTAGTAGAAACACTAGGGATGAACACAATAAACTGTGCCTAGCTAAATTGAAGTATATAGACATGCATGAAGTACGTGTACATGCGCGTGCACAAGCACACATGCTCATGATCTACTCCCTCAGTTCACCAAAATGTGCCCAGCCCCACTTGCTGTTCCAGCCTTGCCAGGGTTTCTCCTTCTGCTGCTTCACAAGAGCTCACCAACAGCAACTCTTACACCCCCCGCACAAGCCAATTCTAGGTCCTTTAAACATGTGACATTTAATACAAGACTGTCCTGCTGTGTCTATCAGACCCCTAGTTTTTGCTATGACATTTCATAGTACTACCTCTTTGGTCACATATCTCTCAGTCTTGAACACATACTTTTGCCTAGTGTCTTAATTTCTAGGGACACATATGCCACATTACAGCAAAACTGACTGTCCCATAATCATTTCCATTTTTCAGGCAGTAAGAATGTAGGCTTAAGAGGCAAAGTTAATGACCATGGAATGACAGAGTTAGATTTTTTTTAAATTTATTTTAAAACTTGGTGATTGAATCTAGATCTCTCCAACTCCCTGCATTAAGATTGTAACTATCTCACTGTATTGATTTACAACCTACAAAATAAATTGTGTTTTGGACTATTTAAGTTTTAAAAGCAAAAATTGGAGAGATTTGATAGAAAGGAGGAAGGAGGTAAAAGACTATAGTTGTAAACCTTTTGATTTCAGGGATTTTACAAATATACCTTGGACTTTTGTTGTTCTCTACACTTGTCCAATTTCAGCAGTGAGGGCGAGGGGGAGACTGGGAGCAGTGAGTGAATAAACAGGAACCTCTTATGGAGGCTTAGAGAGGAAATCAATTCTCTCCCTGCCTGGAGATGCTAACATAATGGAAGGATAGGAGACCACAGAGTGAGTCAGCAAATCAATGCTGGTTTGTTTTTTGAAAGCTAATGTGACGCTGTGATCTGTAATAATAACAGGAATACAACCTGCAGGAATCACAAAATAACTTCTTAGCATTGATCAGAGCCTTATTAGAGTGCTGCGATCAGCTTGGGGTCTGTAATTGAAGAGAGATATGAAAAAGTCGCAGAGGAAAGAGAGGGCTGTAGTGGCTTGTTCCTGAACCCTCTGTGCTGCAAGGACTCTGCACACAGACTCCCCCCCCAACTGTCATATTTGAGTGTTACAATGATGTCATACTAAGCCAATAGGCTTTGAGAGACTGAGAAATGGCGATGGAGCATGGAAAGAAGGGACATGTCCAGAAGCAGAGAGCCTGAGTGCAAAAGCAGACTGGGGCTTAGATCAAACCACAGCAGTGCCTGGGCAGAGTGGCTGCAAAAGGGACAGAGACTTAACTCTAACCCAATTACAGAAGTACTGTCTATACTGCAGCTTGGAATAAGAGTGAAATTGTCAAGGGAAAATCAGAGTGGGTGATCCCAACAGGCAAGTGTGAGGTCATGACTAAGCATTGGACTAGACCATTGATCTCCCACATCTTTGGTCTGCTAAAAACCAAAATGATTCATTAAAAGTCTGAATATGAAAGCAGTGTGTAATTATTGTAAGGGATTTGGAAAATTAAGAAAAGCAAAAGACTAGAATGTTAATTTCCTCCTGTCCTACCACCTCTAGAGGCAAGGCACTGGTAGCATTCTGGTGTTTTTCTTCCCAGCTTTTTTTTCTTCTAATATATGCAAATGTGTGCATAATGGATATTGCAGCATTAAAGAGCTCTGGCTCCACAATGGACTTCCTGGGTTTGAATACTTGCTCGTCATTTGGCAACTGTGATGTGTATTTGAGCGAAGTCACCTATCCTTTCAGTTTTTCAATATTCTCACTTGTAAAAATTGTGACAATGCCAATAACTCTCTGACTCACAAAGATTGTGGGAAAGATTAAATAAGGTATGTAGATCATGAGAAGCCTTAACATCAAGCTTGGTACACCATGAGCACTAAATGGTTTTAGTCATTTAATGACTATATTCTATATAGTAGATGTATGCACATATAGTGTATTGAGCCAGGGACTACTATGTACCATCTACCTTTCGGGGTGCTTTCATACTATAATAAAAGATCAAAAATTAGTGCACATTGCATATATAATTTTGTATTCTTATTTGTCAATTTACATTGTATTATGAGCATTTCTCTATGCTGTTAAATATTCTTTGAAATTACTACTTTCACTGAGTACATGGTATTCCTTTATATTACTTACCAACTACTTGACAATTTTACCTTTGTAGATGAGTATCTCTTCTGGGTTTACACAGACCCTATTCAGCACCTATGAAGGAGCATCCTCCTCTCCATAAGTAGCACTTCTATTCTCTAATTGCTTGGACCAAAAAATTTTTGGACGCAATTCATTATTTTGAATTTGGTAGCTCCCTCTTAGCTATGATTTCAAGTATGGTTCTGAATCAAAGCCTTATGATGTGAAAGGCCAGAATGCTTTTAAAATATTAGAGAGATTTATTTTAATGTTTTCTGGTATGAGTATAATCTGTGGGGGAAAGGAAATAGTCTGGAACATTCAGAGTCTAAACCATTTTCTAGTGTGGCAAGTCAAAGACTGATCACCATAGTGTGGTGTTGGTAATGCACAGGGCAGAAGGAAGGTGAAATTGTACTGTGGCTTTTCTTTCCATTGTCCCTTCCTTTCATTGTTGCTCTCTTTCTTTCTTAAGTGCCTAATGCATCCACATGAAGGAATGACCTATGACGCACCACTAATGCCATATTATGAATGAATTGAAATCATGAGAAATGTTGCCATTTAAAATAGACTCAGGAATCCAGACAAAGGTGTTTCTAAAGCTGATATTTGGGCACCATTATGGAAGAGAGTCACTCTCTCATGTATCACATCACAATATGAAGGCAATTGTGTTATCTTTGAAAAGAATGAATGAGGTATTATCTGTGCTTCTAGGAGCTTGTAATTTAGTAAGAAGATTATTTTTTATTAAAATAAACTATAAATATACATATGTATATATGTATACATACATACTAACACACACACGTTTACATGTTTGGTCACAGCATGTGTGTGGAGGTCAGAGGAAACTTTTTGGGAGTTAATTCTCTTCTTCCTTCCTGTTGAGTCCTAGGGATTAACTCATGCCATCAGTTTTGGCAGCAATTATCTTTACCTACTGAGCCATCTTTCTGGCCCCCAGCAGGGGAGACTGTTTAAGACCCATAACTGCTCTGGGTAGATGAAGATACATGCATATGAGGAGAGACCTGGTATGATTTCCTGGTAAGGCTGCATGTGAAGTTTCAAAGCAAGAAAAGATGTAAGGTTATGATCAAATTTTTAGTCTGAGAAGTTAGAGAATAAAAGTGCTACTCACGGACATGAGGAAGCTCATTCAAAGGTGCTAAGTGGGCTCTGTATAAAACCCAGAAAAGGAATGCCTCCTGCCATGCCATTTTGTACTCCTGTAGATTTTGTCATGTACAAATGTAGTCCATGCTTCAATTACCATACCACGAATCCTGGAACAGGGTTGTATCCATATAGAAGGATCAACGAGTACCTTTTAAATGTGCACAAGAGTGCTATTTGAGCTAGTATTGTCCCATGTGAACCTGGTGGAAGGGGGCTCATGAGTAAGACTTAATTGGTGACATAAGTACATGACTTCTGTAGAACATAACTTGCTGGAGGGCTAGATTGCCTCTCTGTGATGGGGGTGGTCCCATGTAAAAGTCAGTGCTAAGGCAACAGAAAGCCTTTGTCAGGCAATTTCATGATGTGTTTTGTGTTCAGATTGTCACTCTATTGTTTCAACATGTAGTTCCAAATTCTTTGACCCACTTCCAATTGAGAAGTGGCAGCCATTTTCCCACCTGTGTGCATGGTAATCTTTTTTGATTATTAAATTTAAAAAATATGCCACTTCCAAGGGTAGGCATATAGAACCATTGAGAATCTACTAATGTACTATGTTCATTTGAATACTCATTGCTGCAAACAGAAACAATATTTAAGACATGCTTAATATTTACATCAGATAGCTACCCTGAAGCTACCAGATGGTAGAGAAGTCAACACAAAAATGTAGAAGCAACATATAGACAGGCTCTCTGGTGGATACCTCTAGCTAAACCAAGCTTTTAATTCATTCTTTAACAATTACCAGATCTGAATATAGAAGCCTTCAGGTGATTCCAGTTCCTAGCTTGCACAAGTCTCTTTTCAGCTATTCAGATTCCAAAGGAGCAGAGAAGAGCTTTCCTTGCTGCACCCCTAAATCCTGACTGCTAGAACCTATGGACACAGAAAAATCTTGGTTGTTTTATACTGCTAAATATTTGGAGGTGTTTTCTTTGTAGCAGTGGATAATTGGAAAAGTTAATCTGGCTTCTGGACAGAGAATGGATTTGGGTCACAAGAGTTGAACTAGAGAACTAGGAAGAGTAGCCTCGGCTAAGACTGTGGAAGAGAAGGGAGAGAAAAGCATGCACATTTGAGAGATAGGTAGGAAGTTAAATCCAAAGGACTTAGTGACCTGTTGGGGATGGGGAATAAGGGAGAGCAATTATAAAAGAAACAAATATTGCAAACTAGATGTGATGGTTAATCTTGACCAACAACTTGGTTAGATCCAGAAATGCCTGGGAGATGAGTAAAGGAAACTTTTAGATAGCTCTATGAAGGTGTGTAAGACTTACCTTGAATGTGGATGGTACTGCCCCACAAGATGTGAACCTAGATGGAGTAAAAGGGAGGAAAACAGAAAGACAGCTAGTGCAGGCCAGCATGATAAGAACCATCGCTCCATTGAAGCATCCCAGCCATGATGTACTCAACCCTCTGAAACCATGAACAAAATTAGTCTTCTCTTCTTATGTATTTTATCATCATCATCATAGTCATGGAAAAAAATCCTAACACATTAGCATTCATTAAAATTTGTCTCTCCTCAAATCTCACCATTCAGGACATGGCTAAGTAAAGTCACAGAGCAGGAGAAAATATTCACAACCCATATAAAACAAAAGATTCATATCTAGAAAAATTAAAGAGCATTTATAACTCAATAATAAAACAATTAAATAACAACAAATGTAGATTATTTTAAGACTTATTTAGCATGTGTGTGTATATATGTGTATGTCTGTGTATGGGTATACAAGTGGAGGAGGTGCCAGAGGAGGCCAGAAGATGGTATTGGATCCCTGTGGCTAGAGTTACAGGTGGTTATGAAGCACCTGCAGGGCCCTGGGAACCAAGCTCTGGTCCCCTGGAAGATCAACCCACTGAGCCATCTCTGTAGCTCTTGAGTATTTGACTTTAGTAGATTCTTCCCAAGAGATATTGGACAAAGGTACATGTGTGAAATACTGCTCAACACCCTCAGTCATTAAGGAAACAAAACAAAAAAACTTCCACTATCACTACAGATCCACTTGAAATGGCTAAAATATAACAGATTGGCAATGCCAAATGGTAGCAAAAATGTTGAGTAATTAGAGTAACCATACTCTGTTGATAGGGTTGAAAATTCTACAAATGTTCTGGGGAAAAAACAAGTGGATACTTTCACATTTAACTACGTGTACATTCATACAATGACCCAACAATCTTCATTCCAGGCATTTACCCACAGAAATGAAATGGAAGCATGTTGCCATAAGTCAGTCACTTATAAGAGAATGCCATAGCAGCTTTATAATAGTTTCCTACTGGATACATCCCAAATGTCTAGCAGCTGGTGAAGGGACAAACAAATTATCTTCTAGTTACGGAATGGAGTTCTCCTCAGTAATAAAAAGAAAGGAAATGGTGCATAAATTAATAACTATGGATTGAAAAAAACTTAGCTAAAAGAGTGCAATCCTTTATTATCCAATATTATTCCATTTACATGATGTACTACTTATAAACATGGTGAAAACGGTCAGATCAGTGGTTGCCTCTAAGGGCCAAGTGTGTGTGTGTGTGTGTGTGTGTGTGTGTGTGTGTGTGTGTGTGTGCGTGTGCGTGTATGTACTTGTTATCAGAATGCATGAGGAAAATTTCTGGGATTTTTTGAAATGTATTATATCTTAGTAAGACTTTGAGTTAGTTACTCTAATGTATGCTTTTGTGAAAAGTCATCAAATGTATGCATTTTATAAGTAGAGGGGTGAACTTCAGTGGTGCAATGTTTGCCTAACGTGAATGAAGTCCCTGGTTTAATTTGTAGTATTGTGCAAAGGGGAAAATGATATGCATTTCTCTATATAATTTGTACACGTATCAATCATATGATAACAAACAGCAGATGAGGTATAGGTACCACCATGAGTAATGTGATGAGTAGAAACTAAGTCAGCCCATTGCAAAGAACAGGAGCTTGGATTCACTGACTCTAACAGACCCCTGGGATCCCTTAGTAGAATTTGCCACTGAAATGACTTCTTTCTGGCAAGTTTCACCTTGACTGACCTGACCAAAAAAGTTCCCTATTCGAACTTAAAGAGAACTTAAGGTTCTGTTGAAGCACAAGAGATCCCCCCACTGCCCATTTTTCTTCTTTCTCTTTTTGCTTTACTCTTAAAATACAGGAAGGACCTTTAGGAATGTGGCTGTATTTGTGAGGCAGATTTCTCAAGTGAACCCGGATCACTCAGCTCTCAATGCTCAGCTCTGCTCCAGCACTCTCTTCCTATCATTTTATAGTTCTCTTCCATTTGGAACAAAGCAGTTGGTAGACATCAAATGTGCAAATTTGCCTAAGGACTTTTTATTATGATCAGTCCAAACACAACAGGGAGAAAGCTCTTAGCATTGCATAATTATTTTCAGTAATTGGGTGGACTGAGGAGTATGAAAATAACTTACAGTGTTTTTTGTAGTATGACTCTGCTTTATTCGAAACCCCTCACTAGTGGTGAAAGTTCATAGTGTCAGCCTTACACTGATATGAAAATAACAAACAGCTTTCTGATCAATAGGTGCATAGGCAGGTCCCAAACAGACACAATTCAGGGGAAAAAAGAGAAAATGCAATTGCTTGCTTATTCGCTGCCACTATTGTTCTAATGAAAGAACCATGATATTCTTTTTGCACTGTGTTTTTTTCCTGCTTGTTTTTCATGCCGACGGATTGGGTAATGTCATGGGACGTTGCAGAGTGACGTTCTGTGACTCTGAAAGTTAGGCTGCTAGATTTCAGGTCAGAGTCAACAGAAACTGAGTGTCTTGGGAGGAAGAGTTCTTAGGTGAATGCCAGTAGTTTTTATGGATGCAAAGCAGCATGCCGGTTCCTTGCAGCACAGGGAAGTCTGTGCTTGCACTGAGAAGATCAAAGAACTTATTGTGGCAGTGTTGCTGCATATTGGTGAGCCAGTGAATATGGTGGCTCTGATGTGATCACTCCTATAGTTCCTATATCACTCACACTGACTACCACTCCTCTTCTTCTTAGTGATAGAACAAATATTAGCATGTCAGTATCTGAGCAAGTAGGGGTTCCAGCCCTGGTCCTAGACAAGGCAAAATGTGTAATATTGTCATCATTTAGAGAAAGAAGAGAGGAGCCTCAATCTCACCTACCTTGTTTCAGCGTTGTTGGGAAGAAAAACATGGAATAACATAAAGCAAAGAACTTCATGAAGCTATAATAGAAATATAAGTTAGTATATTTGTGAACTGTTTGTCTTATATATAGTATGTTTAATAATATCTAGTGACAAGTTATTATTTGGTAATTATTTGTACTGGAATTGGGCAAAACTACTTGTATGAAGAATAGCTGGGATGAAGTTCTTTAGCTATGATTTGAGAGCTAATTGCCATCTAGTATGTATCTATAAGCCCAAGGAGAGGCAAAAGCAGCTCCATCCTCAGATGAGTTATGGGAATTGAATGACCAACAACCAAGTGGATGCCAGTTGGTAGTTTACAGGTAGTAGTCATTCTCCATCACCTTCCTCTCTATTTGCCTTGTACTTGTTAAAGATGTACTTTCTTCCTGGGAAGTAGAAGCTACATTCAGAAGTCTACATGTCAAATTGGAGGCATTTGATGCCTGGAGAGAGTAAAAGGCAATCTGTATCAAAAGACTAACTTAACTCTTTTACTCAACCTGATTGGGGCTGGGTTGCTACTTAATAACTTTGTCTAATAGGTACCACATGTATGACACATGCTTAAAGGCAGGAAAATGCAGCAAGCTATATTACTCCTATATACCATACATGTATAAAATCAGATGTACCTTTGTTAGTTTGAGTAGCACTTTGAGATCTCACAGATTCTCTTAGCAACCATACAAACTTATAGGATCTTTATGCTGTATGCAGGACCACCTCAAATTTACAAAATGTTTTAGAACCTGTATGTAGAGTTGGGTTAGTCCATTTAGCCTGCTACCTTCTCAGATTGATTTCTGGATATCTGAGTAGCCGCATGCAAAGGGTACTGTGACATTCTGTGTTCAACTGGCTGAAACAGTTTGGAGAGATAAGGTGAATCACCTTTGGTTGGCACAACTACAAACTTAAGGAACTGGACTTGAATCCAGGTGATTCAGCAGTGACAAGCACCCCAGGGAGTTAGTGTGGAAAACAAACCAACCTCAGTTATCTGTCCTCAGGTGAGAGAAAAGCAGTTTCAGTGTTTTTAAAGAACACAATCTTTTCTTGAAGAACAGGAGAAAAAATTGTTCTTGTTTTTTGACATGTAGGCTAATATCTGGGGTTGAATGGGCATTAATATTGCTATTCCAAGAGACTGAACTAAGTAATCCATTTTCTATACCACGACTGTCAAGTGGTTAAGCTAAGTCACTCCATTCCTTCACCCTTTCTCTGTGCCTGTCCCAGTGCTCAATCAGTCCTATCATCTGTAAGGATGAAGGCGTGATAGCATTAGAGAGAGACTGATTCCAGTGGTAGGCTTATAATGGTCTATGAAGCATTTGGGACTGTCCTACAAAGAAGAGGAGGAAAGAAGCCAAAGAGAGGGATTCCTTTCATCAGAAATTTTTATCAGCTGTATGTAGTTAAATGTCTTCTATGCAAGTAAAGAGAGAAATGCTTGCTGAATCAACAGCAAGCAATAGTCTTAGCAATGGACTGAAGCTAATGGAGATGTCTCAGCTGAAATAAAAGTGGGACTCTGGTTTGTATTGACATTTCTGAACTCATACATATAGTTGCTAGTGGTTCTAAATAACTTACAAGATAGGAATAGATTTCTGATTTGTGTTATAATCATTAAAATTTCAACTTAAAATGTGCTCACAGAGCCATCTCAGGGATTTTCTTGTCACCATTACTCACAAAACCCAATATTTAGATGGCTCTCCTGAAGAAATGGCAAATGGAGAATTTGCAGCATTATCACCATAGGATATTGAACTGTAGGAGCATCTCATATAAATGGGTGAATAGTTCTCTGTTTTCCTAAAAGGGGAAGGGATTGTCTAACCAAGTCTCAGAGTGCCAGAGGAGGCTTTATAAGTATCTTTTCGGACTTGACTTCAAAACTGCGGAAAGGTTCGAGCTGTCATTAGAAGCTGTCTCACAACTTGGATGTTGAAATGAATATGTGACATTTTGAAGAAAGATGCATGTCTCAAATGAAACTACTTTTTATCAAACCTGATGTTTCTACCAACTTTAGCAGCTCCTAATAAGCCTTTGAGAGGGATTGTCCCTGATTCACCAGTGGCTGGCAACATAACATGCTGAAGAAAATGACAAATTGAGAATGTTTTTTTTTTCTGGAGATGGTAGTCTCCAGAGAGCCACAGAAGTCACGAATTCCTCATTATCAAGTTTATTTACCTTATAGCCCAGCCAGAAACCCACTCACAGTGAGACAGAAATTTCTATGGAGGGAAACAATGTAACAGAAGAAGAAAAATCCATTAGATGTTATAACTTATGGCAAGAAAAGCCAAAGGCATGTAGGGTCATAACGTCCTGTTAGCATCATCCATTTCTTGATGCAGATGGATCCTATTCACGGGGTGAATGTCCAGTAAGTACAGGTAATGTTTGTGGACACTGATTTGCAGCAGCACTTATTACAACACTTAACCAGCTCACAAAATGATCTGGGCATTTTCTTGTGCTCAGGTTGCATGTCAGACAACTTTTTCCCCCTGTGGAATGTTAGTAGTGGGCTAGAGGAAGAGAAGGACTAAATAACGGTTGGAGGCTTGCATATTCACAAGCACAAACAAAACAAAGGGTGTTTCACTGAGCTTTAATTCTGGTACAATTGGCCCTGGGGAAGAAATCAACCCAGGTCATGCGGGAATATGAATTTTATTCATTAATGAGAATCTTACAGACATGTTCAGTGTAGGATGTTCTTTTCATATCAGACCCTTTGTGTGCATCTAAGATGGGTTTCCCTTGAGTCTTTTACCTCACAGGGTTAAATGCAGGGTTGTCACTGGGCTGCATCCTAGACCAACTTTCTGAGCTCTGCAAGAGTTACTTGAGAGAGCTATCAGAAGACATGGAGAAATGGGGAAGGCTGGGAGTGAAAGATGAAAAAAGAACGATGGTAGAAAGGTTCAAAGGCTCCTGGAGGATCCAATTAATTGCCCTGTATAGTTCTGGGTGAGATTTCTAATGGAATGTGAAGGCAAATGATAGGCTCCACTAATGTTTCTGATAAATGGTTCAATTCACTGTTTGCATTATTTGAAAACATGATCATAAAAGCCCTTTTCTCCATTGCTGTTGATTACAGTGCTCCCAGGCATTTCAAAGGAAGCACACAATCCACGAGTGGAACATGACATTGAATTATAGCATCATCCCCACTCAGAATGACTTTTGGGTCTCTTTCACATTTGCTCTTGGGTGAGTCACAGTTTGGTCAACCCTCTTCAAGTCATCTGGAGTCCTTTCTACCCTTGCCTTTCCCTTCCTCTCCAGTTCAGGATTCAAAGAGCCCCACTGTTTGGCCCAGGACTATTAGGTTGCTGCGATATCCCCAGTCCCCAACTAACAATTCCTCTCCAAGTTCTTTGTGACACTCAAATGCAAAATGTTTGTCACTTAATGTGAGTATTAAATTACTGTGGTGTGCTATTTTCATGAAGGTAATTGATCCATGGAACATATTTCTTCCTTAGCAATGTGGTTCTGTACAGCCAGCTTATGCCGAGATGCTTACTTCCTGGGCAATAAATACGCTAGAATGTTTTATCAGGAGAAGCAGGAAAGACAGATTGAAACATGCATTTAAAGGTGGTAGCAAGGATGACCAACTGGCAGTTGGTTTGCTGGTACCCATTTATCTCCAAGGGGCCACCTGGCAAAGGAGCTTGCTCTTTCTTCTCATAGACATACAATGCAGAGAATAGGAATAGAATTTGATGCTAGAAATTAGCTTCCTGCTGGAGAAAATAGTTCCAAGGAACATTGCAATGAAAAGTAGTTTATTTTCTGTTTCACTTGAACAACTCCTTGGAAGCTGGTTGGATTCTGGCCACTCCAAATGAAAGCCCAAATAGCAACTGGCTTCCATTGATTTCCTTTCTAGGATCTAGGGAAATCTGCTGGAGAATGCAAATATTTTGTGGCTGGTCATTATATTCAGAGGGATTTTTCAGGGTAAAGTTTGTTTGTTTTCTAGTCCAGAGAAGAACTTTTTGATTCCTAACTGCCCGTTCACCATGAAATTTTGAAAAGACAAGCCAGATTCTAGGTATTGGGGTGGAGGGAGAAACTCAATTGTTAAACTGCATTCAAAGCCTGTCGCATGTTCCTTTGAATCTTTTCAGTGGTGACAAATCTTTGTCCTTTGAGAACAGGCTATATTTGAAAAAACATCTTGAAGACATTAGAGTCCATACTGGTGAATAAGGTGGGTGATCATGCTCGGCAATGAATGCTTTGATTTAGAAATGAGCTGTGCCTCTCTTCTAAGGACACAAATTTGCCTGAACAAATTAGAGGTGTGCTTTGGAGGTGGTCCTGACAAAAGGGGAAGCAGAAATTTTGGAGCAATGTTTATGTCCTCAGAATCAATGTTACATCCTCTCATGGATGCAACTGATAGTGGCATCATTCACTTAGATACAAAAGTTCTTGTCCTTGGTTGAAGAAGAGGAGCTGCAGTTTACTTTTGAGCTATGCACAGCATGAATATGGACTGTAACACCCAGAGCTCCTTATGGTATTTGCTTGATTCTGAAAACAGTTTGTAAGTGTGGCGAGGGGAGTAGAAAGAACTAGACAGACCTAGCTCTGTACTAGCTCTGTGATGTTTGAGTCCAAAAGCTCTGTGCATTATGTTTTGTTTAAATTTTCTTCATCTGTGAAGTGGAGTAACAATAGTAATTTGCTTGGCAATATTTTTGTGAGTATTGAAAAAGATTGTGTACAATAAAAAATAGTGCAATTGACACATAGGTTTTCCACATCTGACACTATCATTTTTGTTTGAAAAACAATGATTTCTAGGTGAAGCATATTTCAACCATTCAGGTTACCTCTCTCTAATTATCTTTTTAATTTGTTTTTTTAATTGGTTTACAAAGTAGTAGGTTTCCACATACTTTTTAATACATGCCTCATTTTGGCTAACCTTTCCTTCTTGATTCTTTGTCTTTACTGTTCCACACTACCCCCAATTTGCTTAAACCTTCTTACCCTCAGTGTTCTGCCTCTCTACTTTCATATAAGCTATGTTGTACTAAGCCACCTTCCTGGCAAGCACTCTCCCCAAATGGTCTCTGTCTACTTTCTTGGCTTCTATAGGGGCTTCTTTCAGTTAAACACACACACACACACACACACACACACACACACACACACACACACTTATAGATTCAAATATAGTATACACAGATGAGAAAGAACATGTGGCGTTTATCTCTCTAAGCCTAGAGTCATGGAGGCCCCAGATACTCTCAAAATGATATAGCTATTTCCATTCCTCTTGGTTGCCCACAAGAATTAGGTAGTAAGATACTATTGCTAAAGATACCACACACCCTTGTTGTCAGATACAGAGAAACCAACCTTAGCCAGAAGCCTTCTTCTTGCTGGCTAACATTCATAATGCTGGAAAGTTCTATGCTGGTTGCTAGGGAAGATAAGACATCAATGATCTTACCTTGTTGTGACCTCTATGAACTACAAAGCCAACCTATAACGCAAAATATGCCCACTGGTGCAATAGTACTATGGCTAATATGTGGACGGCCAGCTGCTTTCCGTTTGGATCTGAGGCCCAGTTCACAAGGGGGAATCCATGCTAGTACTGTAAACTCAGTTAACCCGTGGCTGGAGGAGGTCATAGATTCTAGTTAGGAGCCTATTGTTGTCATTTAGCCAAATTGACATGACACCAAACTACACTGTAAATATTCATGTTTATATACATTGTCAAAGGATACTCTCATCCTTCATTAAAGAATCTCTTTGCAGTCAATGGCGATGACTGCAGACTCCTGGCTGTTCAAGATGCTTAGATGTGACAGTTGAGTGATCTGCCCTAAGCAGGACATTTATAACATAATGCTCAGAGAATATTGCAAAAGAGGGAACAGAAAGAAAAGATTCAGCTGGAAGATAGGGAGAAAGGCTGCAAAAGAGTGGCTGCAGGGCAGGACACAATCATTGAAAATATAATCTCACAGCAACTGAGATTGTCTGCATTGTCCTTCATAGAGATTGTGCTTTCTAGCAGTCAGTCTTGAATTTGGGAGAGACTTATGGAGCCCTACCCACTCCTGATGAATTATTGGCTACTGAAGGATTCTTGGGCAGGTAAAATCTTTAGTGTGTACCCAATGGTGAGCTCTTCTTGCTCCAATGGATAGCTCCAAACTTGTGGACACAAGACAATCCTGGTTAAAATTAGTGAGTCACAAAACAAAATGATATGAATGTGGGAAAGGGTCCAAGAGGGAGGAGTGGGCTATGACAAGGATGGAAGGGAAATAGGTGAAGATGGAGGTGCCAGTATCCAGAGTGCCATTGTCAAAAAAGAAATTTAAGAAACACACACACACAAAATATTTCCATAATTAATACATACCAGAGACTTAATAATGAAGCTACTGTTACTATTATCATCACCATCATCATCATCATCACAGTTACCCAATGGGTGAGCAAGAAATAAAGGTATTTTTTAAAAACATTTCCTGAAAAAAAAATGAGATTACTCAAGGTTTGACAGGTGGAAGTGGGGGAGGTATGGAACAGAAATGGAAAAGGTCACTGGCAAATAATGAGTCTAAGGACATTGTGAGGACAGAATAAAGGTGATTTGAGCTCTCCCAACTTTATCTGTGTTTTTGGTCTTTCAATTTTTAGCAGATTATGATTGATTTTGTTAGGGCAGTTAGTAATGAGAGACTGATTTAGAGTTTATTAATGCAAATGATCAGGGGTCACAAAGCCATATTGATGCTCTCCCTCAATTAGACAGGAAATACATAAAACAATTAACAATTAATTGCCCTGTATGTATGGACACTGTGACAAATTAAAACATCACAGATGGTCCAGAAAACAGCAAACAAAGACAAACTGGCTAACAAAATCCTTTTCAACAAAGTGAAAATTTGTCAGACCACAGTTTTCTATTCTCTCCAAGGTACTCCATTTCTATCCACTCTGTGCTGTTAGGTCATTTTGCCTTTGAATCTCTTCTTGTTGCTGATGAGTTTACGGTAATGAGGATATTTAAAGGTAGGTTCTGGGGTTTTAAATATGTATCATGAATACATTTCATATTCGTACAGTGACTCAGTTGATCCATGAGCTTAGCCAAAGGCTCACATGGAATGACTTTGAGAGAGCTTGGGGTAATCAGGGGATATGGTTGAGATGAGCAGCTGCAAATTACCGCGTTCCATTCCTTAGAGGGAGTAGAAATTTCTAAATATCAATTGAAAGATAATTGGTGGGGAAAATGCATGTTTCATGCTCTTCTGCCTCCTTAGTCTCCTACCCTGAAGCAAAGCTCACTAGCAGGATCATAAATAAGAAAATGCAGAAATCATGCTAATGAAATAGAGGCAAGCATGTTGAGCAATGCCTGCATTGAAAATGAAAGGCAACCTGGGAGATGACTGCTCCTGCTGCACACAGGCTACCCAGTATGTGCACTAGTTCCCATGGGATCTGCATCTCCCCACCTTTACTTATGGTTCCAAAAATTAAACTTTCTGTAGTGTGAAATATTTTGACACAGTGGTGCAAGAGATTTTCATAACTCTTTCCATCTTGCAAACCCAAAACTCGAGATCTATTAAGCATCAACTCTTGTCTCCCTTAGCGCAGCTTCTGATAACTACCATTCTACTTTCTGTCTCTGTAAATTTGACTGTGTTCTAGATACAGCACAGAAGTGGAATTATGTGGTACTTTGTCTTTTGTGACTAGCTTTTATTCACTTAGCACAATATCATCAGGATTCAGCTATGTTGTAATATGTGACATTATTTCTAAAGGAAAGAGTAATTTTCTATGGCTGAATAATATTTCACTGTATGGATTTTACCACATTTTGTTTACTTATTTATCCATTAGTGGACATTAAGTGCATGTTCTGATTTTCATTATTTATCCATTAGTGGACATTAAGTGCATGTTCTGATTTTCAGTGATTTTTTTCCCTTTACTTCTCCTACCTTACATTCCACAGAGCCTAACATGTCAAAAGAAAAGAAGATACTGAACACAGGTGAAGTGCATTGCAAGGTTTGGGGAAATGATGGAAGAGAGAAAAACATTCTTCCTTTAATTTATCTTGATCCCTATGTAATGACAGAAACTTATCAGCTGAAGTATAAGTCAAAAGTATTGTAGGCCCAGGGTTTTCTCCCAGTGCACTTTTCCGGGTACCAAATCCATTCTTCCCCTTTAACACAGCTTTTAGAAAATAATGAGGCTTTCTACATGTGTATAGTTGTAGTTGATCAATATTTTTATAAAAACAGAGAACATATGTTGTAAAATAAAACAGTGGTTATAAGAGGCTCACTAAATATTGGACAAATAATAGTTAAGATACAATTAATTGTTCCATGTAATACATTTGGATTGCGTGCCTCCTATGTACAAGGCCTTAAAGAACACTCCGTAATGTTGGAAAGTTTGGGGAAGCCATACAATGAATCAACATTGTCATCATTTCTTGTTACTGTCAGAAACAAATTTTAAGACAAAATTAATAAAGGTTGTTTACTTACAAACCTGTAGCTATCACTATCATAAAGTAGAGTTTTGAGAAGGAAAGGTAGTTTACTATAGATAATTAAGGAAAAGCACAGAGATTGCCTCTGATTGGCAAGTAGACCACCAGGCTAGGAAGTTTTGAAGTAAACAATTTTGTTCCAATTTTCAGGTATATCTGGCAGTGTTTGGTATTGGTGGCATAGTAACAAGCAAGAAGTTTGGGGCTGTTTACACAAAGTGAAGATCATTAAATGTTAAGAGCACATAATGTGACCATTCACCAGAACAAGTTTGGGCTGCTGGGTTGTGTTTTTGAGGTCAAACTGTTATTATGGTCCTTAAGATGGAAGGTCACCACGGTAGACTGCTCTCAAGTACTTCTTCTGTGCATCGGGTTCCTTACAGAGGTGAAGTCATCCTGATCATCACAACTGAAGGTTAGGTTACTTATCTGAAGATGTGAAAATGGTAAGGAGGAGAGTCCGGACTTGAATCCCTTGCTCTGAATCCATCTGTAGTACTCCCGAGGAAAGATACTTATAGAAGAATGAAAAAAAGAAGGATGTTGGCTATTGTAGAAAGGATGGCTGAAATATTTGATGGGGCATTTTGTTCTTTTCATTAAAATCATCTTCATCATCCTATTATACAATATCTACAAAGTACCCTAACTCCATGTGCTGTATAGGCCTTTGGGATGCTAAGAAAAGAAATAATAGACTTGTTTTTCTCAGCGAAAAAGGGAACATTTTGTGATTTCTGTTTCTTTTCTTTTTTTTTTTTAATTTGGCCACACACTTTTTTTCTTATTTTAAGATAATTTGACTTTATTTTTTTCAATTGCTGTTGCCTCTAAAGGGGAAAATGAAAACAACTGCAGAACAAAGTGCTTCTTAGCATAAATAATCTGCACTGTCATTTCTGAAAAGTCCCAACAAGAGATTAAAGAAATCCTTGATGGGCCAATGAAGGAAGACAGGGGGCGGATCTCATCTCAGGCATTTAAGCAAGGCTTAGTTATGTGATTTTGATTTTGAATTTGATGAGTGAGGAGGCAAATACTTCACATTAAGTACATTCTGTTAAATTCAGTTTAGTACTCACTATGGCTTGAATATGGTTTGTCCTTGCCAACACTCGTGTTGGGGCATAATTTCTCAGCATGAAAATTTCAAGAGGTAGGTCTTTGTGGATGTTACTGGTTAATAGGATACTACCGTCCCAAATGGAATAATGTTTTCCAAGAGATTGAATCAGTTTCCCAAGACTGCACTGGGTCTCTCAGAACAAGTTAGGTCTCTTGAGGCTGGATTGTTTCCTGCGAGAGGGGTGGTGGATATCAAACAAGCTTGACATCTCCTCTCTATATTCTACAAACAACCTTTTTTTGTAAATACCTGTTTCCATTTTCTGCTTCTCCACTATGATAGGATGCAGTAGATGTTCTCATCAGAAAGATAACCAGATGCAGCTGCCCAAATAAACCTCTGTGTAAAAAATTAAATTTCACAACTTTAGTTATTTTTTATAGTAACAGAAAATGGAAGAAAACAGTGTCCTAAAGCCCAGGAGAGAGTCAGTGGAGCTTTCAAAAAGCTCTGCCTTCCATATTCTTTAGACTAAGTAGATTCTAACAAGTGCTGAAAAAAGAATTAAATCAATTGTTATTTTTTCCCTCACCTATAAGGCATTTCTCAAGCGATTTCTACAAACATGTTTTTGAAAGGAAAAAAATAGAAAAAAGTAAAGAAGTTCCACCTTGGAAATGATCACAGCCACAGTAACAATCACAATCACAAATCAAGAGATTTACTGACTCTTCCTGAGCATCCCTCAGCACCGCCAGCATTACTCTGAGAGAGACCTATGATACATGGATGGATAAGAACTTAAAAAAGACAGGGAAACATCTGCTCCTCCACTTGGTACAGGTGCAGGGGTGGGGGGTTGATGAAAATCCTAATTATCAGTTGCCTGTTATTGAATGTTCACTATGTCTTGGGAAGGGCATGCAATTTGTACCTTAATCCTCAGCAGAATCAAATGTCATATGTACTAGTATTAATATGTTTATTTTACAGAAGAGGAACCCAGGACTCTAAGAGGTAACACAATATTCTCAAAGTTACAGAGCTAGGATGATATGGAGCATAAGAAGCAAACCCAGGTCTGTTGGTTCTGTTAGATTTTGTGTGGTTTGAATGAGAATAGCCACCATAGGCATTCTCTCTCTCTCTCTCTCTCTCTCTCTCTCTCTCTATATATATATATATATATATATACACACATATATAAGAATCTCCAGGGAGTGGCACTGTTTGAAAAGGATTAGGAGGTGTGGTCTTGTTGGGATAGGTGTGGCCTAGTTGGAGGAAGAATGCCAGTGGAGGTGGGCTTTGAGAATTTCAAAAGCCCAAGGCAGGCCCAATGTCTCTTTCTTCCTACTGCCTGTGGATCCAGATGTAGAACTCTCAAATAGTTCTCCAGCAGTATGCCTGCTTATGTGCTACCATGCTCCCCACCAAGATGACAGTGAATGTACTAAACCTCTGAAAGTGTAAGCAAGGTTCCAATTAATTGCTTTCTCTTATAAGAGTTGTCTTGGTCATGGTGTTTCCTCACAGCTATAGAATAGTGACTAAGATATGAGATGTGATATGACTTTTTTTTTCTCTGACATAATTTCTAATCTTCAAGTTATATACTAACATCTGCTCAGTGAAGATAAGGGAAAGTTCGCTCTGGTAAGCATGATTAGAACAGAAGTTCTGGATACCTTGGGGAAGTAGGTTTGAAAAGTCTGAAACAATTTCAATGGTGATTACCAATATACAGCTTTTGAGACCTTGGCCCTTTAGTCAAAAGCAGGAATCTGAGGGCAGTATACCAGGTAGAGATGCTTTGGAGGCTGCACAATGACAGTTAAGAGGAAGAAAGCAAGATCTGGAGAAATCTTCACAGGTACAAGCTGGAAGCCATTTTTCAATTGAATTCATTTACTTTATTTGACTAATGAGGAAATTGAGGCTGAGGCAGTTTCAAAGACATTAGCAAAGTGACAGCCTGGCAGATCACAAGTGGTGATCTCTCTGTTTTTTTCATAAACTCTGAGCTCTGTCTGCTCAAGCATACTGCCAGAATCTGTTCTGGGGCATTTCTTTGTTTCTTAAGCACTTCTGCTACAAGAATTGCTGATGGCAAGTTTGGGACTTGAGAATGTGGGTAAAGAGTTATTTAGGTCATTAAGATGGAGGGCCAAGAGAGGTATGGACTGCATGTGAGTTAGGCTTTGAGGAACTGGTGGTCAAAGTCATTGTGTTGATTACACTCACCATTTTGCTACGGTGACATGACCTTGCCAATTTGCCTCAGTCGAAATACTTATGGTATAGACTATTGATATTTAAATATAGGCTGAAGTCCAATTAGAGGTATATAATGGCCACCACAGGTAAGCTCTGAGTAAATATTGCACCTGTTATAGAATCCAAGGACATTTGGACACTATCATCAACATTTTCATTTGATGTGTATAATGAATCTGTACAAACAATCAAGTGTGCTTTTTATTTCAAATCCCCATGTGAACATTTTACAGAAGTGTTTTTATTTCCCATACCAGATGTCATAAAGTTTTCAGAGAAACCTCAATACTGCTTGTTGTCCGAACAGAACCTGAAAAGATCAGCTTATTAAGGTCTTTTCTGGTCTTATTTACCTTCTGTTACATATGTTTTGCCCCCATCTCTTCCACAGCACCCTAGGGAAGAATCTCTCTATGCTAAGGGAATAGAAGAACAGGTCAGGAGAAACAGTGTGTGTGTGTGGGGGGGGTGTTATTTTGTAAGGGCCTCTTTATACTGACTTTTGTATTTTCATCTCATTTCTTTTCAGGATCTGGATGATTGGGCCGATGCTAAATGGTACAGCTGGTTCGATACTTAAATGATTAAATAGCAGGAGGAGCAGCTGGTGTGGCACAAGGCCCCTGGGAAAGGTCATGATGTGACTGCTGAGGGAAGGGGAAGAATCTAGTGGATCTTGAGCCATTTAGAGGCTGCTAACAAGGGTCTGTTCCTCCACATCCTGCTTGGGTTTGATGCTCACATATCCACCTACATTCCAATAATGTAGGATTACTAACATGACTGATACAGTCCATTTTAAGTAACTGAACTGTAAAAGCACAATTCTTCACAAATCTTTAAGAATCATTAGGATCATGGGTCTCAATTCTGGGCACACATTAGAATATCCCAGGCTTTTAGATAAACACTGATACCAATGCCTGTCTATATTGCATAAACCAGAATCCCCCCAGTTTGTTCTTATATATTTATCCTAATAAGCATTTTTGTAGTGTTTGCTTATGTGTTTGTCAGACATGTTTTAAGCACTTTACAAATACTAAGGTGTTTAATTATCATTTAAAAAGTGTGAAGAATACCCTGCCCATGTTACAGGTTAGCATATTGATGGACAAACTTCCAGTCTAAGGTCCAACAGGCATTATGACTCCAATGTCTGAGCACTTACTCACATATGTGATAAGAGTTTTGTTTACTTAAAAAACAGTTATGAGAATGCTTTTCTTTAATCCCAGGTGTGGGGCTGCTTCAGTTAGTCCCCAGGTGTAATCAGTATGTGCCTCATGAGCTATCAGGGCACATACTGACTTAGCCACCTGAAGCATGTGAA
>CAJQZJ010033871.1:1348229-1362707 GCA_907164525.1 Lophiomys imhausi | reverse complement strand
AGACCTTGGTATGGTACCAGACACAAAAAACTCTCTTCTCTCTGGGAAGTAGTCACACTGAGAAATCTTTCCCAATAATTCAGGGAGGATTTTTTGCCATTGCATTGTTCTACTGTCCTTTGAGAGTGCCTTGTTTCTAGGTCAGTGTTGAGCACTGTCCAACTCATAATTGTTTTCTAGCAGAGGTTGAACAGGAGCAAACTCAAGGGAGAATATTCACTTACTAAAACCTTGGAGGACAGTTATATAGTTTAGCATTGAAGTCCTTGTTTTGGTCAAACATTTAAAATCCTTAAACTTGGGATAGTTATCGCAGCCAATTACAATAGCAATTTTCCCCAAGATACTGACTTTCTTCCTCAAATGGCACATTTATAATTATTTTATGCACCAACATAAAACACCAAGAGTCTTCAGATATATCACTGACAAAGAGTGAGTTTTAGAGAATTTAAAATGAATTGGTAAAAAGGTAGGTGACACTTTTTAATATTATTCATTTAAAACCAAAACTACTGCCCAGGATTGAAAATCACACATGATTGGTTGGCCTCAGAACTGGAAGTTGTTTGGCAGAATCTGATCGGAACCTTGTGGGAGTTTTCAAATCAGAGAGGAAGGGAAAACACTGCTGGATTTGAGCATTCTCAAGGGTTATTCCCATGGTCCTGCCTTGTCTCTACATTCCCGGCACCTGCCACTTCTCAGCTCTCCTCTTGAGCGTTCTGCTCTACCCTCCCGATCTCTGAGTTACACAGGTCTACTCCCTGGCATACTTTTCAAGGCAATCTATTTTTTACGCCTCTGGTAGTGTTCTGTTCTGTGTCTACTGGCAATGGGCTCTGTCCTGAGAACCTACAGAAATCTTTGTAAGGCAGCGAAATTCTAGCATTTTTTGAATGGTAGTTATATATTTCATACAATTGTAAAGTCAAAAATAGCCACATGAATGAACTATAGATATATGGTGAAGTGGGTAAATCTTAAAACTATGTCAAATGAAAGAAAGACACAGATGTTTTTTGATTCTAATAGTCCATGTACAAGAGAAGAGACACAATATGCCTCTGACTTATTTGTTTCCTTGGCATCCACACAGAACCAGGCACAACAGTTAGCACACAAAAAGTACTTCCAAACATGTATATCTTCAAATGTGTAAGAATGGCCAGATCCTATATTGCAAAGATCTATTCATGTTTCTGGTTGACAAGTTGCCTCTCACTCACTACAGGAATTAGTGTGTTCAACTCCCTCTCTACCCCAGACTAGTGAAGTCCTCTCTTTCTATAGTGCTTCTGCTGTCACTCGTCCAACAAGAGTGTATTTTAAAGTAATAGCTTTGATCTCTTTCTCACCTTTAAGTCCTAGGAAGGCCGGAGCAGTGCTTATCTTGGTTTCTAGTCTGTCCTTGGTGCCCACTATAGGTAATCTGTGGATCTGGTGAATAAGTATAACCTTTCACTGATCTGGATAAGTCATTCTACCATATGTTTCTGCTGTGCTTTGCCCAACGGGAACTTGTGATCTATAGAACAAAAGCTATGATTTCTAACTCTTGTCTCTTGTTCCTTGATGGACATTGTAGAAAAAAGCCGAGCACAGTTCATGATGATTGGGATCTTCACACACAATGACCCAATTCTCTTTCTTTCAATGGGACCAGCTGATAGGAAGTTTTGCCCCAATGCCCAATGGCAAAACTGATTTTTGGAGGAATTAAATCAATAGAAGCAAATTTTGATGGTTTAGGCTGATCAACAGAATACTTTTCAATGCATCTTATCAAAGCCTTGGCAAAGCCAGGCTGAACCACCTTCATTATGACTATTTGTGGCCTTTTATTCTCAACTGTGTGCCTAGAAAACCCCAAGGGATGCTAGCAGTAATAAGAATCTTGCCTGAAAGCTAACATGTAGGTTAGTTAAGGAGAGTAGCTGTAGAATAAAGTGACCTCCTGAAGTCTGCAATCTAGGAGAGGCCTGTGATTGGGAAACATCTGTCTACATTGTGGCTTCAGGCATTACCCTGCCTTGTCCCAAAAAGAGTGTTGTGGTACAGTTACAGGAAGTATGTCCTCTGAGTCCAGGAAGACACTAGGCTTATACAATTACCTAAGCAGATGCTGAAGCAGACTAGCTCCTCATGTTAATGAACCTAGAAGCTGTGAGGCAAGACTGCTGGTACTACTCTTAATTTCCCCAGTGGTTTGCTCCTGTGCACTATGTGGAGCCACATACACAGAAAGAAAGGGGGAAAAAGTATAACTTACGTCCTTTCCCAACCAAAATAGAGATATTTTTGGTTGAAAGAGCATTAAGCTGGTTCTCACTTAGGTTTTTTTTTTCCTTCTCCACATTGAAAACAAGAAGCATATCCTTCACTAGAATTGCCACACAATGTACTGCCCAAATCCTGATCCTTTCAAAAGTAACACAGAACACTGCTAGTAATTGTGTGGAGCTTCACACATAACTTGGGACTCTCCCAAGCAATTGGGATGTTTGGTTTCTCTAGCCTTGACTATCATCATCTTATAGATAAGATAATTTCAGCAGTAAGAAGTAGTTTTTTTTCATTTAAACACTTTTATTTCATAAGTTGTCTTTGGTCATGGTGTTTTATCAATGTAATAGAAAAGCAACACAACATTTAAAGCACTCAAAAACATGTCTATTGAAAAAAAGAAAGCACTAACATTTTAAATAATCAACTTAAAATAATCATAATCCTACAAGATATCTCCAACTAACAGAAAAAAATATCTTGCATAACTGTGTGTTTCCTACAGAATTTAATGGACATTGGGAATGTATGCTAAGCCTTATAATTTTCATAATTGTGGCCTAATTGTTTTTGTTGTTTTGTATTAGATTTGTTATTATAAGAGTAGTTTTAATGTGTCTGATAAGTTGCAGTAGCAAATCGAATAGTTGGATAGATAATACACATTTGTAAGCAACAGTCATACAGCTATGAGACTGACACATGAAGAGCATTTGATGCTTAGGCAGTACTGGCTGGTCATTTATTCATCAAATACTTCTCACACACTGGGGGACTATCAGAAGCTTCGTCTTCAAATGTAATCATGGCGGCTCACTGTTAAGAAGCACTTTCCATATGTTTGGCATTTCTCATGCTGGAGGTTCTATTATATATGTGTTAATGTTTAAGGGCTTACGTGTATATCTGTGGAAAGCTTCTGAAGTGGTTGGTTGCTTTTATATTTACTACCTTTCATCTGGGGATGAAGACACTGCTATTCTAGTTGCTAGATGAAAAAGCAGGTTCAAAGTGGCCGAGTAGTTTGTAGATAACTTTCTTTTTTCATTGACAGTATTATCATCTATTTTGTTTGCAGTATAGAAAGCAATAAGAGAGATTGGGAGAATTTGCTACTGAAATGCTCCTTTAACAATCTTGCTACAGGCACCCTATTAAGTAGGACATGTACAAATTAATGTTCTGAATTTAAGCTGTGAAAAAATAGTTGATATGAGATGATTCCATTTCTTTTGTGTATGTTAAATTTGTTCTTTGACAGTTTCAAACATGTATCTAGTGCATTCTAATTGCTCACATCTGCATCTTCTCTTATCTCCCTCCCTCCCTCTCTCCCTTGTTCACCTCCAATTTGTCTCTTATTCTCTTTTATAAATTTATGTCTTTTGTTTTGTTTGTGGCCCTGTGGATTTCATCAAGTCTTTCTGTGTTGCCTTGTTGTTTCCTCAAAAATTTGTATCCAGAACAACTTCAAAAGAGTTTGCTAAGATGGTCTAGCCTCAAAGACTGTTCCAGACAGGACTTCAAAGCCCTGAACTTTCCTACCCAAAGTCCAGCTTTGGACTACAAACTGCTCAGGACATTTAAATTGCTGAGCACATAGAGACTGGACAACAAATGTTACAATTAACTCGCTTGACCATTTTTTTTCCATTTGTGGGACCCCCAAACAGGTTTTCTGCATTCCAATTCAGCAGAAAGCAGTTTTAAGAGAGCGATGTCCCATTCCCAAAAAGTAGGGTGGAAGATTCTTTGGTCATTTGATGTGTTATAAATGTTGTTTAGGGGTAATGGCTACAAATTGTTACATGGTCCTGTTAAGCAAGGTATAGAAAGTTAGACTTGAAGATCTCTTTTTCTTTTCTCTATCCTTTTTCTCTTATATAGGGAGAAAAGACCTGAAAAGAAAAAGAGGAGGGAATATATGTATATAATATAGAAATGATAAGATGAAAGGATAGATTATTGAATCTGCTCTGAAACTCAAAACTATTGTTATTCTAAAACAAGGTTATCTTTTGATACATTGGTATAGAATTTTGTATATTGATACAAAAATAAGTTTAAATTTTGATTCATTGGTATAGAATTTTATATTTAGACACATATTATGTGTATTTCAACTTATATAAGGTATTGTACCTATACAAATCATTTAAAAGTACAGGTTTACTTCTGATCCTTTTATAGGTTGCTATTGCAATCTATTTAGGAGTCTGGATAATACAAGTTGACTGGCCAGTTGAGCTTCTGGTCATGTCAAATACTAGTCTTAATCTATCACAAAATAGCCTTAATAGGTTAAACAGATAGTAAATGGATAAAAATATACAGTTTTTTCATAGATAGATAGAAGATAGATGATAGATGTATTTATAAATAAAATAGATGTCTTTAAAACCCTCAGAGGCATACAGAAAATGGCATTTAAAGATGTTTTTATTATTTTAAAAATTGTTTGACTTAAGAAAGTCAGCTTCTGCTGGGCATGGTGGCGCACGCCTTTAATCCCAGCACTTGGGAGGCAGAGGCAGGTGGATCATTGTGAGTTTGAGGCCAGCCTGGTCTACAAAGCGAGTCCAGGACAGCCAGAGCTGTTACACAGAGAAACCCTGTCTCGAAAAACCAAAAAAAAAAAAAAAAAGAAAAGAAAGTCAGCTTCTGACAGCTCCCATTTGACTTGGAAGAAGACAATGAGCATCAAAAAGAAATCTCCCATCAGGAGATAATTCCTAATGGGCAAAAACGTTCTTGCTCTCTCAACAGACTATATACAGTCCAAAGATGGACCAGAGCTTGAATGCAGGTAAGTCGATGTCCTGATTCTGCAGAGACAGAATAGGAAAATCTTTCTTATTTCCTGCTGCACAATTTAGTCTGTGAAAAAATGCTTGGCCAGAAGTCTGAACATGTGCTCCAATGATATCAAGAGATATTTGGGACTGTCTAGGCAACAAACTATCATATTTCTTTTTTGGAAGCTGGTCTCCTATGCTTCCTACTCACTCAAATAATAATTTTATCCTTTCTTATGTCTTTGATGGGGTTGAAGGCATAATAGTTACAAAGTTTCGATTGAACTTGAGTTGTTTAGGACTTAAAAGGTTATTTTCAAGTCTAAATAAAATTTTTAGGTTTATGAATATAGGATATGATAGAAATTATTTAGATTTAGAACTTTAGACACACCAAGATAGATAGATGATTTTTTTCTTCTTCAAGATTGCCTGATGCAAATAGATTAAACATTATGTGTGTTACTTTTATATATGGTTTTCTTGATTGTTTCATATTTGTTCTTATTGTTTTTACTATATGAATTAAAAATTTTAGCCTTTTTACTAGACAAAAGGAGGGAATTGATGGGGTGGTGTTAAACATTCTAAATGTTAATTAATTGGTTCTGTTTGCTGTCTGTTACATTGTCTCTGATTGGTTAAATAAACCCTGAGGACTGAGATTGGGCAAAGACAGAGAAAGTTGGGACTTCCTGAGATTAGAACAGGAAACCTGCACTTTAGACAGAGGATTAATTCATTCCAGCCAGGAGCAGGAAGAAGGAGAACACACACCATGGGTTAGGAAAAAAAGAACCTCATTCCACATGGTCAGGAACATTGGCATAGCGTGGAGAATAGTAGTCCAAGGAGACGTATGTATATATGGGGTCATATTTGGGTAATAGAATTAAGAGCTAGTTTAGATGGGCCAAGATTGCTCAATTCAGGCCAAGGCTTGTTAAAATCCATGTGGTCTCTGTGTGCTCATTTATAATGGCGGGTTAAGAATTAACTGCCACCTAACCAATTAATGATAATCTAAGTACTGGTTAAATAGTTTAATTAGCCATTTTTTACACCTTGTGATTAAAATCTCCACTGGAGTCTGGTGGGTATACCAGTGGATACACAATTGAAAACAGTACTCCCTTTGCTTGTAGATAATGTTCATAAGTAGAGCTGGAATCCATGTTTGTTCAACTAAAAAGTTTATTGTTTTTAAATACCATGCCTAATTCATTTATTAATTCAATGCATCTCTGTGGATTAGCCATGGATTAGTATGGATTGTTTGTTGCTATGTATATAAACATATATCAAGAACTGGGTCCAACCAAGTTCTGCAAGTTGTTCTCTGACCTCCATATGCATGTTGTGGTAAATAGGCACCGTCCCACCCACCCACTCACACCCCTCTGCATGAAAATAAGTGAATGTAAAATAAAATAAAAACAAGAATTAAGTTCAAGCTGTGAGAAAAAAAAAGTCTCTGCCTGGATGAACTTACTCTTTACTGGAGACAGACACATTTGTGTATAATTTAAGTACAATACACCAAATATCATAATTGATGTATATAATGGTTTAATAAAATATAAATGCACAGTACATTGTATGATGTATTAGTAATATTTAAATATATTTATACTGTCTGCCCTGACTATCCATTAATTCAAATAGCCTTGGATCAAAAATAATTGAAAATTATAAATAGAAGGATTATTAAAAGAACACGAGGGCACAAAGTTGCGAGGGGATGGGGTGGTGTAGAGTGAGTCTCGGACAAGCTAAGGGGAGAAGTAGAGATAAATATGTTCAAAATGCATAGTATAAAATTCCCCAAGAATAAAAGTATCATACAAAATAAATGGCATCTATACTAAGCATGTATAGATTTTTTTTCATGACATTCTGTAAACAATGAATTGTAACTAGTTATGAAGGATTTACATTTTGTTAGGTATTTTTGTAGGTAATCAATGGTGATTTAAAGAATAAAGGAGAAAGTATGCAATCTATATACAAATCCTATGCCATTTTGTAATAGGGACTTGAGCATCCACAGAGTTTGTCATGTGTGGCTGTGGGTCATAGACTGTGGAGCTGGAATCAATCCTCTGCCAGTATCTCCTTAAAGCATCTCTTGAGCTGTTACGGGAAGATGGACTGGGCATGAAAGCGTGGCATGGTTAGAAGTAGGGAGATGAAGACTATGACCACACTCTTGATGGTAGAACTTGGAGTAGAGTTGGTAGCACTAGAGTTGGTAGGAGTAAATGAACTTGAGAAACAGGAAACATAATTTTCAGGAATTTCCAATTGATTGGTTGAGGGGGTTATAATATAGGGGGAAGTAAAATAGATTTCTTGAGTTACTGACATGACGAATGAGATAGTGGGTAAGGCCATTTACTAAGGCAGGACACATAGGAAGAAAGGAGAAAAGGTCTAGAATGTGAAAGAAAACGGTATTTGGCAATGATTTTCACCATCTTTCTATATTTTATTTTACTTTACTTGCATTATGAGGGCTTGAACTCAGGGCCTCACATATACTAGGTAAGTGCTCTGTCAATTGATTTGCATTTCATCTCACCCCCCTGGAACTCTATGTACATTTCATTGGACTTTGGTCATACACAGACGTTACAGAAAAAGTAATTTTACTGAAAAACTATCAGTTCCCATAACCACTACAAATAGCTCTCAGTGTATTATTTAGTATTATATTGTGTAAAAGCATTAACTGCCATACAAAATATAGCAGTATAGGAATCTTCCAGGCCATTTTTTTTCTTTTAAAAAACTGAAGACTGGAGAGGGCTTATGGTTTATAGCAGGCCAAGTCTAGAAGGCAAGTGTTTTCACCCACAGCTTTCTTGTCTGCTCTTTCTCAGTTATAGAATTTCTTTATAATTGGATCATGTATCTTTTATTTATGTATATGTGTGTGTATGTATTATGGCCTCTCAAGAATTTATCTTTGGAAGTATTAAAAGAAAGAATTAAGATCAGCGAAAATGTCATCTCAGAAAACAAAATGTACCCAGAACAGACAGTTTCCCTCATTCTGAGTCTGTTACACTTTTCACTCTGAGATCTAAGTTGTTTTTATGACTTCTTTCTCTTTCTTTCTTGTTAAATTTTTTAGGGGGTGGTCTCTGGAACACCTCTGACCAACAATGCTAGGGAATACTAGTTATCCCTCCCATCCCTCTTCCTACTTAGACCTCCTTCCTCATCATTCTCCTTTTGTCTTTCATATCACCGTGCTCTACTAATATCCCTATTCTAAGATATTTCTTCCACTTAGCCATCCATGGACCCAGTCTAGTTTCCTGGATTCTTCAGGCATTACACATGAAAACATTAAAGACATAAATCTAAAGATTTGATAACTAAGATCCATAGATGAGTGGGAACATGTGTCATTTGTCTTTCTGGATCTGGATTACCTCACTCACTGAAATGTTTTCTAGATCCGTTTACCTGAAATTTTCATTTTTCTTTATTAGCTAAATAAAATTCCACTGTGTATACTACCACGTTTTAATTATCCATGTGTTAGTTGATGGATATCTAGGGTGCTTCCTTTTGTAACTGAATAGAGCAGTGTAGAGCATAACCAAACAAGTTGACACAGAGTGCTTTCGGTATATGGCCAAGAGTGGTATAGCTGGGTCAGACAATAAATTTGTTTTTTAGTTTTTGACGCATTACCACAATGATTTCCATAATAGCCTCACTAATGTGGATTCCAAACAACAGTGCATGAGTGTTTCCCTTTCCCCACAATCTCTCTATGATTTGTTGTTAATTTTCTTAATCTTAGCCATTCTGAGGAAGATAAGATGAAATCTAATACTGATTCAAATTTCCATTTCTTTATGGCTAAGGATGGTGAATGCTTTTAAAAACATTTCTTTGCTGTTTATATTTCTTATTCTGAAAACTTCGTTCACTTCCTAGCCCTTTATTTAGTTTTTTTTTAAATATCTATTTATTACTTCAGATTACATCTTCTCTTTCCACCCCTCCCAGCCCCACCCTCCCACCCTCTACTCCCTCTCCCTTCCATCCCACTCCTCTGGAGTGGAGTGTCCCTATATATCAGTCCCCCGCCCCAGTTCAGCAGTCATATGAGGGCCAAGAGCCTCCTCATACACTGGGTTCCTACAAGGCAGCACCACTAGGGAAAAATGTCTCATTGACAGGAAACAAAGTCTATGTTCCATTTGGTGAATTGGCTGTATTATACTTATCCTGTACTATATGGCTAAAATCCAATTATAAGTGAATAGATGCTATGTGCATCCTTCTGAGTTTGTGTTAGCTTACTCAGGATGAGCTTCTCTAAAAGTTTCTTATTATTAATTTTTATTGTCCTTTTCCTCCCTGAAACCCCTATGATTGTATCTCCCTCTTTGCTCCCTTTTGAAATCATAAACTCTTTTTTCTGTTTAATTGTTATTGGTGTGTGTGTGTGTGTGTGTGTGTGTGTGTGTGTGTGTGTGTGTGTGTATGAGTATGTATGCCTAAATATGTAAACATATAAAAATAAAAATATATAATACTTATATTTATATATTTGTATATAATATACGTATTATAGCTAAATTCTATTTATAATATATAGTTACTTGTATATATATATGAGTTTGTCTCTGACCACATTGGATTGGGGAGGACTATTTCTCCCACTCTCAACACTCCTTAGTTCCTTGTGTATTTCTTTTTACCTATGGGTGCAGTTCTGTGAGACATACTATTAGCATGTCTATTAGTGTTGTCATTTGTTCAGGTCTTGTTTAAGCAGGTACATTGTTGATGTATCATATTTGAACTTGCTTCACAACCATAGAAGTCAAAGTACAGGACCACAATCATGGAATCCACTGGTCTTACCACGTTCCCCATCATCCTGAAGCAACTGGCCTGATAGAAAGGTGGAATGAACTTTTGAAGACACAGTTACAGCACCAGTTAGGTGGCAGCAATATAGAAGGCTGGGGAAGGCTTCTTGAGAAGGCAGTATATGCTTTGAATCAGCATCTAATATATGGCATGTTTTCTCCTATAGCCAGGATTCATGGGTCCAGGATAACTGAATAGTTCCACTCACTGTCACCCATAGTGACCCACTATGCATTCACATTCCAGAAGGTGGATATGTCAGGAATTCTTCAATATGTGCTAGAATTCCAAAGAAGAAGGCTCTAATGCCAGTGAAGAAATAGACTTGACAGCAAGAGCAAGAAAAAGCAGGCAAAGAGCAAAATCTTCCTTCTTCCATGTCCTTTGTATAGTCTGTCACTGGAAAGTGTGGTCCAGATTAAATGTGTATCATCCAAGATCAAAATATTTGGATTAAAAGTGTGTCTTCCCACCTCAGACAATTTAATTAAGAAAAAAACCTCTCACAGATATAACCAGCCTCTTAGGTTTTAGTTAATTCCAGCTGTAGTCATGTTGACAGCCATGAATAGTCATCACAACGAACGTCTCTCCAACCTGGCTGCCCAAGCAATGTACATTCATAAGTATGTTCTCACAATTCTATGAATTTCCTTAGTGTCTATTGCAATCTCTCTCTATTCTTATCTAATTTTATGAATTTGGGTCTTGTTCTTTTGGTTAAGTTGGCTGAAAACCTGTCAATTTTCTTTATCTTTTCAAAGAACCAACAATTCATTTTGTTGTTTTCAATTACTTTCCACCCTGATCTTTTATTTTAATTATATTGATTTATTACTTCAAGTTACACCACAGCCCCTTTCCCTCCACCCTGCTTAGTCCCACCCTCTCACCCTGTACCCCTTCTCCCACTTATCCTACTCCTCCGGTGTGGGGTACCCCCACATATCATCCCCCTCAGTCCAGCAGTCATATGAGGGCTAAGAGTTTCCTCTTGCACTGGGGGCCTACATAGGAGCTCCACTAGGGCAAAGAGCCCCACTAACAAGTAACAAAGTCTGTGTTTCTGTTCCTTTTGGTGTGTTGGTTGTAGGATAGTTATCCTGTACTATATGGCTAAAATCCAGTTATAAGTGAATACGGCATGTGCATCTTTCTGGGTCTGGGTTAGCTCACTCAGGATGAGCTTTTCTAGTTCCATCCATTTGGCAGCAAATTGTATGATTTCCTTGTTTCTGATAGCTGAGTAGTGTTCCATTGTGTAAATGTACCCATAGGTTTTTTTTTTAATCCATTCTTCAGTTGAGAGACAACTGGGTTGTTTCTAGTTTCCAGCTATTAAAAATAAAGCTGCTATGAGCATACATGAGGAAATGTCCTTGTGGTTTGGTGAGGAATCTTCTGGATGTATGCCCAGAAGTGGTATGGCTGGATCTTGAGGTGGAGCTTTTCCAAGTTTTCTGAGAAATCGCCAGACTGATTTCCATAGTGGTTGTACAAGTTTGCACTCCCACCAGCAATGGAAGAGTGTTCCCCTTTCTCCCTAACCTTGCCAGCATGTGCTGTCTTTTGAGTTTTTGATCTTAGTCATTCTGACAGGTGTGTGATGGAATCTCAGAGTCCTCTTGAGTTGCATTTCTCTGATGATTAAGGATGTTGAGTGTTTCTTGAAGTGTCAGCCATTAGACCCTCTTTTATGAATTCTCAGTTTAGCTCTGCTCCCTATTTTTTTATTGGATTAGTTGGTTTCTTGGTGTTTAATTTCTTGAGCTCTTTATAAATTATGGATATTAGCTCTCTGTTGGAAGTAGGGTTGGCAAAGATCTTTTCCCAGTCTGTAGATTGCTATTTTGTTCTAATGACAGTGTCCTTTGCCTTAGGGAAATTTTTCACTTTCATAAGGTCCCATTTATTGATTGTTGGGTTTAGAGCCTGAGCTATTGGTGTTCTGTTTAGGAAGTTGTCACCTGTGCCAATGAATTTGAGGCTTTTCCCCACTTTCTTTTCTATTAGATTTACTGTGTCTAGCTTTATGTTAAGATCTTTGATTCACGTGGGCTTATTTGCGTTCTTTTACATGTTGACATCCAGTTAGTTCAGCACCGCTTGTTAAAGATGTTGTTCTTTTTCCGTTGTACGGTTTTGGCTTCTTTGTCAAAAATTAAGTGATTATAGGTATATGGGTTCATTTCTGGGTCTTCAATTCGATTCCATTGATCCACTGGTCTGTTTCTATACCAGTACCATGCTGTTTTTATTACTGTTGCTCTGTAGTACAGCTTGAAATCTGGGATGGTGATACCTCCAGATGTTTTTTCATTGGACAGGATTGATTTAGCTATTCTGGGCTTTTTGTTGTTCCATATGAAGTTGAGAATAGCTTTTTCCAGGTCTATAAAGAATTGTGTTGGTATTTTGATAGGAATTGCATTGAATCTGTGTATTGCTTTTGGTAGGATGGCCATTTTTATTATGTTGATTCTACCTATCTATGAGCATAAAAGATCTTTCCATCTTTTGATGTTCTCTTCAATTTCTTTCTTCAAAGATTTGAAGTTCTTGTCATACAGGTCTTTCACTTGCTTGGTTAGAGTTACCCCCAGGGATTTTATACTGTTTGTGGGTATTGTGAGGGGTGTTGTTTTCCTAATTTCTTTCTCAGCCCATTTATCTTTTGTATAAAGAAGGTTTACTGATTTTTTTGAATTGATTTTGTATCCAACCACCTTGCTGAAAGTATTTATCTGTTGTAGGAGTTCTCTTCCACATTGATCTTCATTGTTTATCTCCAACTACTGTTTTTAGACTTGATTTGTTCTTGTTTTTTCCAATAAATTGTGGTTTATCATTAGGTTGCTTGCTTGAGATTTTTAAAAATTATTTTAATGTAGACATTTAAAGTTATAAACTTCACTGTTAGGACTGCCTTCATTATCTTATAGATTTGTCTGTTATGTTGTATTTTCATAATTATTTTGTCCTAGGATTTTAAGAACTTCCAACTTCTTTTTTCCCTGAGATAGTTTTACCTATCCCATTATCATCCTCCAATTCAGTGTATAGCTATTGATGGATTCCTGATCCTCTTGTTTGTGGTTGCTACATTCTTGGATTACAGGCATGAGCCACCACCCATAGGTCCCTTTTCTAACCTCCAAAGGAATATTCAATGCATGCCTGTTTGTCAGAAATTGTGACTTGATAGACTTCTCCTTACAAAAGCATTTGTTGCTTTAGCTACAAGGAGTGTTTCCTGATATATTGGAGCCCTAAATTTTCTAAATATAGTCTTTAACATTTTCTTCCTGGAATTTTGGTTAGTCCAATGTTTCTCACTATAGTTGGCCGCATAAACCAGAGTGAGCAGGATCTAATAAATGAGGCAGACTAAAGACTCATGCAAGAGCCAACTTTATTCAGAGCATCAGACAATTTATCTGAGTAAAGTGTACAATCACAAGGAAAAGCCACCATAGAGGCATATGAAAAACATAACAATAGCTGAAGTAAACTCAGTCCTATTGGCTACATCTGAGGGCAGAATGAAAACACGTTGTTCCAAGAACAATTCTGTTTTTTTTTTTTTTTTTTTTTTAAGGAAATTAGGGTCACATGACTCTTGTTCTTGGAGTTTTCTCACAAGTATTCAGAAATTCCCTAGCATGACTCCATTTTTGGACTCTGTTTTAGCAGTTCAATATTAGAACACTAAATAGTGTCTCTAACATTAGCCTTTTGGAATTTTAGTACAATATAAAAACACTTCCCTTTCTTATGAGTTGAATTTGCCTTTAAAGTATTTCCCCTCCATGCCAAGATTTTTTTGGTGAGCTGACAACTGGTTGTTACTTCATCATGGACAGATGAGGAATCATTAACCTATTTCCTACAGTCTATATGAGTTTCTACTTTCATGGTGTCTTAGTGCCATTATTTGGCTCTTTTGTTACTTATCTTCAGTGATTTAACTTTTTTCACTTTGACCATCTACAGTTTTAAAGGAAATATACACTAAGAATACTTTGCCCTAGTGGGGCTGCCTTGTAGGCCCCCCAGTGTAGGAGGAGGCTCTTGGTCCTCATATGACTGCTGAACTGGGGCGGGGGACTAATATGTAGGGACATTCCACTCCAGAGGAGTGGGATGGAAGTGTTAGGGGGTAGAGGGTGGGAGGGTGGGACTGGGAGGGGTGGAAAGAGGACACTGTGATGGAGATGTAACCTGAAGTAATAAATAAATAATTTTTTTTTAAAAGTACATATCTCTGATGTCCCTGTGGGCTAGTTGCTGCATTCAAATGAGGAAGTTGTACATAGAAGGGAAATAGTCTACCATTGAAGAGAGTAAATGTTGGTGTTCCTTTGACATTTTATATCCTTCCCCAATGTGACTATATTAGGAGCTATAATGGTCATGAGTGCTCCACTCTCATGAAATGGAAGTTCTTTATAAAAGGAACTTCAGACAGCTCTCTAGCTGTTTGCTCCCCATGTAAGGA
>CAJQZJ010033871.1:1282777-1323229 GCA_907164525.1 Lophiomys imhausi | reverse complement strand
CATATGGTTGCTTTATCCTGAAAAGCTGAATCACCATCCAAACATACCTTCTTGAGTTTGGGAACTGCACGAAAATATAGTAGCTATTGAAACTGTATTGAAATGTCCTTTGCTTTTAAGAACGCTTTTCATTGGAAATACATGAGAGATAGATATTCTTATTTCTGAGATGTAATTCTTGGGACACTCAGAACAGTATTTCTTAGCCTGAAGCTGTCAGGCCAATATTGTCTAACAAACTGGCTTCTTTGGTCATTGTGATTCCCTACAATGTGGAGCTCTGGGACTCGGTTTACTCACTCATTAGGTTACTTTCTGAGACTTATTAGAGCAGTAGAGCCTAATTTCTTTCTTTTGCTCATGTTGGAGAGTGATGGAAAGGCAGCAGAAACACAAATCACTTCCATACCACATGTTCAAAAGCAGGTTTTAAGTCACTTTCTATGTAGTTATTGAGCCTAGATGTACTTAAGGTGGGTACAAAAGTTTCTCCGTGGAAACATACTGAGCTTATTAGAAACTCTCCCAGGGTAAGGGAGCCTCTTGGATCATGTAGCAAAAAAATTTCAAACCAAGTACTATATGCTAATGGTTTGTGTAAATGTGATGATTAGATAAGAAGGGGTTTTGGGGTTATGCTTGAAGACACTAATTAAATTCACATCAACAAACCAACATGTTAGTCTTGTATAGACTGAGAGGACTTTGGAAATGCTTCTTTTGTTTGGGTGCCATTAATTAAATTCACATATTTTGCTGATATTGAATAGTTACCTTAAAACACAGACAAGCAAAATTGAAGCTTTGAACAGCCCTTCTGAGTCTATTGTTGTGAAGCTCACTAAATTAGAACAGTTTTTCCTTTCAAGGAACTAATTGCTCAGAGTTTTCAAAATTTCATGGCAGATAGTGAACAATTGATTCTTTTGTAACAAATTCAATCCAAATGATGCATGCTTTTACTTAACTGCTACAGGCTTAACTGCACTTTTAAATTATTCTTAATGCAGAGGCAATAAAATATTTCAGTAAATATGTCTTAGAGGAGACATTAGGAGGAAAATGTGGTAGCATTTTCAGTAGCCACTGTCCAGGTCACTGTTTGGAACTGTAAGCAAGACACATATGAAAGAATTATGACTTGCCATGGGCAGTGTTTGCCAGAGCTAGGAGTTTATAAATCTCTGAAGAGTCTAAAGAACTGACTCCATGCACTGATACTTCATTTGAAAACTAAATATCTGTGACCTTGTCTTGTCAACAAAATTAGATTTCTCTCTGCTATTATGTTGTTTCTGCTTATGGCTGCTTCCAAGTGGAAACCTAGGGAGAAGATGTGTGTGTGATGAGGCTTCTATGGCTCCTGGTATGAAGGAATTCATTTCCTGACATTCCTTTTTCCTTGGATCCTCAAATCAGGAGTTGTGAATGGCCAGGAGGATTTCCTCATTTTTCTCAGCGAGACAGAGTAATACTAGCTTTAGAACGCTAAGATACAGCATTAAATTCACTTCAAGAGATCTTGATCTAGTGATGATGGCATGCAAGCCCCTTGCACATGGTGCTGGCTAAGGAGTGGAGAGGGAGGCAGGATGTTGGAGATGACAAGAAGGAGGTAATATGCAAGAAATGGCCTCTACTCTCTCCTGTAAGGGCTAGCATTTATTGAATCTAAATAATCATTGCTGAATTCAATAACTCTATCAGTAAGTGTAATTTGTATATCCGTTATATAAATAAGGAAACCGAGGCTCAGGCATTCAGTGACTGCTGCTCCTTTACACCCTCTCTCAAGACCATCTCACAGATCACCCAACTCTGGAGTGCCTCAGGCATTGTCTTTGGATTTCTTTGTCATAATATTCTTCCCCCTTTGTGGATTCATTTAGTTTCATGCCTTTAGAGGCATCTTGGTTAATTAAATAGGTATCTTCAGAATGACAGGTCCTAGTTAGAGTTCCCAATATGCTGTCACCCCCATATCCACAAATGCTCCCCTTGTCTTCTCACTACAAACTGGTAGGCATTCCATCTTCATGTTTTTATTCAATATTTTCATATCTTTCAAATATCTCCATGGTTACTATTTTGGCCTGAGTTACTGTCTTCCGTTGCTTGAGTTACTACCACAGCTTTTTAATTGGTCTCCCAGCTTCCTCTCTTGGCACCCATGGCTACATAATAAATTACCAAAAACTTAGCTACTTGAAACAACACTCATGTATTATACCATGGTACTGTAAATCAGAAGTCTGGAGGGGTAGGGTGAGTTCTCTCCTTAGGATTTTACCAAGCTAAAATGAAACTGCCAAAAGGGCTGAGATCTTATCTGGCATATTCCTGTAGGGAAGAATCCCCTTCCAAGCTCATTCAGAGTGTTGGTAGAATGCAGATGATTCCGGCTTTACTTTCAAAGTCCCAATTTCTTGCTGTTTGCTTGCTGATCAAGGATCAGTCACTCTTAGATTCCCCAAGACTATACACACCCTTCCTCATGTTATTCTTTCCATTTTCCAAAGCAGCATGCGAGTCCTCTTTTGCTACCAGTACAAGGAAACCATCTGCTTTGGAAAGATTCACTTGATTGGGTCCAGCCCACCCACAACATCTCTATGTCTTAAATTCTGCTGACTTAGAACTTTACAAACAATTTCTGTCAAATCTCTTCTAGACTAATGTTTTGTTAATTAAGTAGGGGGCAGAAATCTGGGGAGCAATGAAGAGAATATTTAGAATAGAATGAAACCACGCCTTTTGACAGTTTCTACTCTGATCAGCAGCGAAGTGTGACCCTGTACCTCTCATTTCTTGCCCCACGATCATAGTCCTCTAGAGACTCCTCATGTCACTAAGAGAAAAAGCCATGCTCCTTATCATGCCACACACTCTTAATAATTCAGACTCTTCCTCCTCCCATTCCAATTTCATCTGCTACATTGTCCCTTTCTCCTTCCTCCTTCCTCTCCATCCAGTCATGCTTGAGTACTTCCAGAATGGTATCTTTTTTTAATTTTTTTTATAATTTATTTTTTATTTCTTCAAGTTACATCTCAATCACAATCCCCTCCCTACTCCCCACTCCACTCTCACCCTCCCACCGTCTTCCCCCTCAACCCCCCATCCTCTTCTCTTTTTTTTAAGTTTAAGGTATATCTTTTCCCCCCAACAGCTCCCCATTTCAGTCCCAACAAATGGTTCTTTCTCTTATAACAATAAATACAATACAAAACAACTGAAATAAATAGGCCACAATTATGAGAGTTATATGGCTTAGCATACATTCCCAATGTCCAGTCCATATGTATTTGGCACCTGACTTTAACATTCTACTATCTAACCATCTCCATGAGTTTAAAGTTCTATATCTAACTCAGTTTTCATACTAACTTGCCTCATAATTTTAAAAACATCTTCTTAGATCCAGAACACCCTCTTGATTCCTAAACAACTCAAAATTTAACTATGAGACTCTAGATATCTAGTCTTCAACTCAGAGACCTGAGAGGGATAAATATATCTGATTATATAGGAAGTGCAGGGCCCGCAGCTTCCAAAACTAAGAAATGACATACCAGTGGCTGCCTGAACAGTTCCCATTTTCTCTCCATGCATTACAGCATCAATCTTCAGCCGTTTGGCCCCATTTCTCTGACAGACATTGGTTGTAGAGCAGGAATTATGAAGGACTTGCCTACCCTGTCTTGGCAGAGCTAGCCAGAATGGTATCTTGACATGACTTTCCCTCTGGATAACTACATAGCTCTTTTCATTACTCCTTAAGATATTAGCTCACTAGACCCCTTTTCAATCAGGCCCATAATAATAGCTCTATTTGAAATTGCATCTCAGGCCCTACTTCCCAAATTCATTCCTCCAATCCCTATGTGAGTATGTAAATAAAAGAATCCAAAATATGTGAGTCTATAGAGTATAATTTACTCATTTTTAGTGTTTGTTGTCTGTCTTCTTCTTAAAATGGAAGTTCCGCAAGGAACCTTGGTCATCTGTGTCTGGAGCAGAGCAGCCGCACAGTAAATGTGTGTTAAATGAATGAATCAATGACTTTCAGGAACTTACAGGGATGACCTCTGTAAACAAGGGGACCTTGTTCAATGCCAAGTCCCCTTCCTGGAGATAGCTTATATCCAGAGTCTGGTGAACATGGGGGGTTATATTAGTTATTAATAAGTATCTGACAAAGAGTTAAAATAACACACATTAATCATCTTACCTTCTGTGGGTGAGGAATGTGGACAGAGTGTAACCAAGTCATCATCAGCTTAGGAACTTTCTAGGCTACTATCACTGGTGAAATCACACTTTGTCACCTTTAGATATTAAGCTGGGGAAGAATACACTTCTGGAGCTTGGCAGTTATCACAATTCATTCCCTGCTGTTTGCAGGTGGAACTGGAACCCTGCTCTTATTGCTTGGGATCTGTCTTTAGATGCATTTGGCATCCCAACATGGTTACCTTGTCACATTGTTAAAGAGAAGTTCTATAGTGAGTGTGGTGGCAAGCCAGAGGATTATATAAGATTATATAATTATGGAAGTTATAGCCCATCACCTTTTGTTATTCAATTAAGAACACTAGATGAGTTCTACAGTTCTTTGCTACAAGAGTATTATAAAGGTCTAGTGGTCTTATCCCAACTATCTATAACTGTGATGAGCCATATTAGGGTTGTATCTTCCTGTGGATCTGTTTAAGTCATTATTGGGAATGTATCACAGTCGAGCTCACTCCTGGTTCTTCTCTTTCCTTTCACACATCAATCCTGGCAACCTCCTTTATAAATGACCTTCATGCTTGTCTCCATCTCAGGATGTTGGGCATTAGATATGTGGCCAAGATTTTCAGTAGAGACTAAGAAGTATTCCAGGAGGAGAGAACAGATTAAAATACAGTAAAAGTATGAAGTCATTGGACAAGAGAACAGGCAGTTATCCAATTAGAGGGACTGATGAAGACAGAGGAATCTAAGGAATTTGGGAGGAGGTCACTGTGTGGAAGGCCCTGGATGGCATGGTGATAAAATGTAGTGATTATTTTTGAGGTGATGGGGATCCTAAGAAATGTTTCACCACAAGATATTAGTACTAGGATTAATGAATATGATTCTGGAAAGGCAAATTCTGGCACACATGTAGGCTTAGAAAGTTTTCTTTTAGGGACAAAATTGAAATTTATGATTGTAATGGATTGAATTATGACCTCTTTCCCAATTTCCTGTGTTCAAGTCCTAACATCCTGTTCACCAGAATTTGACGATATTTGGAGACAGGGTCATTGCATACAGGTAATTAAGGTACAGCCAGTAGACTGGACTCTAATCCAGTATGACTGGTGTTATAAAAAGAGGACATTGAGAGAGACACACAAATAGAATGCTACAGAAAGATGAAAGAAGATGTTAGAGTGTTGCAACAGAAATAATGGATGCTGGGAATTGCCAGCAAAGGAGCAGAAACTAGGAAGACATGTATGCATGGATTATTCCTCACAACTCTTCAAAGGAACTAATCCTGTGGATACTTTGAATTTGGCTTTCTAGCCTTCACAAGTGAGATGATGAATTTCTATTGCTTAAGCTGCTCCATTTGTGGTATGTTGCTTTATAAGACCTAGAACAATATTCCAGATATTACACAGAAAGACCTTGGAACACCCAGCCCTAAATGATATGTCATTATCAAATTTCCTCAGAGCTCATGGAACCTTGAAGAAGAGGAGGCAAAAAGGGTCTAATAGCCAGAGGGGATGGAGGACACCAGGAGAACAAGGCTCTCAAAATCAACATGAACAAAGCTCATATAAACTCACAGAGGCAGACGTGAAGCAGCAAGCACAGGGACTACATGGGCCCACACCAGGTACTCTGCATATATACTATAGCTTTCGGCTTCGTACTTTTATGGGACTCTTGAATGTGTGAATGAGTGGCTCTGGTTCTTGTGCTACTCTTGGGAGTTATTTTACTTTTATGTTGGCATGTCTTGTTCGAATTCAATATTATGGGTTTTGTTTTATCTTATATTTTATGTTGTTATATTTTATTATTATTTCTTAGAAGCCTATTCTTTTCGAATGAGAGACAAAAAGACAGTAAATCTGGATAGGTGAGGAGGTGGGGAGGAACTCAGAGGAATAGAGGGAAGGGAAACTCTCTCCAGATTATATTGTATGAGGAAGAAATCTGCATTTAATAAAAGGGAAAATGGACATGAAAAAAAAAAAACAAATAAGACCTAGAATAGCAACAATGACTCTTCAGTTTCCTGCCTGTGAGCTATGTAGAGAAGGGACATGTCGACTGTCATTGATTATTTTTGTTAGGATGCCTGTGCCGTCCAACAGCTGAACATCTAACTAAAAGTAGTTTGAAAAGTCATGAAATATGTTATATCACTTCAGCTCAGAGGTTAAGTGCTCTTTCAAGATGCGCTAATTAAATAGCTTATCACTTCCAGGTTAGCCACTTGGTATTGCCTTGCTCTGATATCAGGGCTTGAGCTATTCTGGGCCATTAAGATGAACCAAGGGAAGGACTAAATCCATGTTAAGTATGACTTTTTATTCTGCATATACAGACACTGGGTAGCATTTAGTCTACGTGGTCTACATAATGGCAATATACAGGTCTCTCAACATTTGTTCCTCTGGCACTGACAGAAAGTTGCTCAGAAGCCTCAAGCACAGAAGTGGACCAAGGGTGTGCCTCTCCTGGAGCTCCTCCTAATGTCAGGAGTTCGTTCTTACCTTTTCCTAATAAATGTATATCTGCCCTACTTTAAAAACAGAAAGAGAAGAGAGGGATCCCAATACCTCTCTGGGTTTCCTGACCCATGTTTGTATCTAGGTGTGATAAATCTGGACTCTTTCAGTACTTCATCAATAATTATCATATATAATTACTTTTTCTCAGTCATTTTCTTTGGAAGAAGAGTGATTCTGACTTGTTTTATCTGCAGTTATGAGGAAGGAAAATTCACGTTTTAGCTCTAAAACAAGAAGGCATAGAAGATACACAGATAACCCTGTGATGCTTGAGTGTGATGGCTATTCTAGGTTGCCAACTTGCCTATATCTGGAATTAACTAAAATCCAAATGGCTGGGCATACCTGTGAGGGATTTTTTAATTAATTAAATAATTTGAAATGAGAAGACCCACTTCTAATCTGGATCTTTTGAGGTGAGAAGATCCACTTTTAATCAGGGATGAAGCTTGCTCTCTTTGCCTGCTTGCTTTTGCTCTCGCTGGCAAGTGCATTCCTTCACTGGCATTAGGGCCTACTTTTTCAGGTTTCCTGCCTATGCTGAAGACTAGCTGAGACATCTAGCCTCATGGACTGAATACCTACTGGATTCTTGGACTTTCTGTTGGTAGAGAGCTATTGTTGCACTAGCTGGACCACAGCCAGTATGACATTGTTAAATCCACCCCCATCTTTCTGTGTGTTGGTCTATCTATCTATCTATCTATCTATCTATCTATCTATCTATCTATCTATCTATCTATCTATCTATCTATCTTATTCTATCAGTTCAGTTCTTCTAGCGAATAGTGACTAATACAGCCCCACTTCTCTCCTAAGAGAAAATCATTTATCCTAAATTTGATTTTACCATTTCATGGGTATTACATCTCAAATAAGGCATAGTGTTGTTTTATGTAATCTGAAACTTTCTCTATTGAGCATTGTTTCTCCGAGGTTTATTCATTTTCTATGCTAGTCATATAATGCATTAATTTTAATCATCCAAATAATTTCTTATATGATTGCACCACAATTTCCTCATTTCTTCTCCTGGTGATGGGCACTAGGCTATTTGTGTTTTCAAATGTGCAATCTGGTCCAGCAAGATTGATGCAAGCAAGGGTAGTTCTCTCCAGGGTGTTTACTTAACCATAATATTTGTATCTGACTCAACAAAGATGAGAAAGCAGCGCCCCTTAGGCATATGGAAGGCTGAAAATGAAAATTTCATGCTCAAAGCTGTCCTGGGGGAAATTTAAAATCCTCAGTTGACAAATGAAGACCAGATCTCGATCTTTGAAAAACCCTTTGAGTAGAAATTTGATAAAAACTGAAGGAAATGTGACTTCTCTGTTCTTATGCAAAACTGTCTACCTGTGCACATTACTGGGTTGGACAAAAGACAGAGCTGGCCATGTGGCATTGATAATGGATGTCTGGGGGCTGCTCTCAAGAAACTTTTACACATTTTGTGTTATACAGGCCTACATGCTAGAACTTTCCCTGCCACTTACAATGTGGGTATTATGAGTCAATCTCTTTACCTTGTACCTTCTTCATATCAGTACTTTGAAATCTGTATTAAAAAAAACTTGTTCTATTTTAATAAACTTGTAAATTGTATATCTCACTTGATACTGAATTATCTTTCTTTTCTTTGACCCTAGTATTTTACTATGGAAAACTTCAAATATAGAGCAAAATGAAAAATTTACAGAGAGCAGTCACATATCTATCACTGGAGTTTACAACGAACAATGTTTCTGTTTATCCTTTTTTGACCCATCTGTCCTTGTATCCATGCTGCTTCCACTCATCAATTCATCTTGAGTTTTTCATGAATATGAAAGTAAGCTGCAGATTTTTACCTCTGAACCACTTACCATAAATATTATTACATTTAATATTTGCTTATTTTTATTAAACTAAATTTTGTATGTAGTGAGATCCATGAATATTCATCTTACCACTTATGGAGTTTAGTAAATAAATGCATACACCACATAACCCCAGGCCCTATCAAGATTCAGAACAGCTGTCAAGAGTGTAGAGAAAGGGGAACTCTCCTCCATTGCTGGTGGGATTGCAGGTTTATGCAAACACTATGGAAGTCAGTGTGGTGATATCTTAGAAAACTTGGAATAGCTTTGCCTCAGGACCCAGCCATACCACTTCTGGGTATACATCCAAATGATTCCTCACCAAATCACAAGGAAGTTTCCTCATCTATGTTCATAGCAGCCTTATTTGTAATAGCTAGAAACTGGAAACAACCCAGGTGTACCTCAACGCGGTGGTACATCTACACAATGGAATACTACTCAGCTATCAGAAACAATGAAATTATGCAATTTGCTGCCAAATGGATGGAACTAGAGAAGCTCATCTTGAGTGAGCTAACCCAGACTCAGAAAGATGCACATGGCATCTATTCACTTATAGTCAGATTTTAGCCATATAGTACAGGATAACTATACTACAATGAATGCACCAAAGGGAACATGAACATAGACTTTGTTACCTGTCAATGAGACACTTTGCCCTAGTGGTGCTGCCTTGTAGGCCCCCAGTGTATGAGGAGGCTCTTGGCCCTCATATGATTGCTGAACTGGGGTGGGGGACTGCTATATAGGGACTCTACACTCCAGGGGAGTGTGATGGAAGGGATAGGGGGTAGATGGTGGGAGGGCAGGACTGGGAGGGGTGGAAAGAAGACACTGTGAGGGAGATGTAACATGAAGTAATAAATAAATATTAAAAAATTTCAGAACACCCCCAGTATTCCAGATATTTTTCTTACACTCCTTTCTAGTCAATTTCCACCCCACAGGTAACCATTATTTGAATTGTTTCTACCATAGTTGGGTTATTTTAATAGTTGTTATTTGGAAATTATTTTCAATCTGACCAAAAAGGTGAGAGAAAAGTACCACTGTCAAGACTTTACAGATATACTTTACCCAGGTTCACCTCTCCTTACCATTCAGCTCATTTAATTTGCTGCTTGCTTCTCCTGGGTATGCAGGATATTTTTCTGAGTCATTTGAGACTAAGTGGCACACAACCGTAGACTAGTTCAGCCAGTTCGAGTGCTCTAGAGAAACAGAATCATACAGCATGACTTTACTCTTAAATTTTTTATGATAGGAATATATTTACATGGTTAAAAAACCAAAAGTCCTGGAAGGTTTTGTAATTGAAAACAACAGTCCTTTCTAATGGTCCCCACATAGCAGTCTTGCCCCTGAGGTTTGTTGATCTCTTTTAACCCTTAACTACTCATTGTGGTGGTTAAATCCTTGTTCCTAAATTTGCTTATAGTGTTGAGTTTTGCTTAGAATATTTTAGTTAGACATTGCTATAATTTCTATCTTAAATATTCTCCAGAGCCTCATGTGCTAAAGGGTTGACTGGCAGGATATGGTGCTGTTAGGAGGGGCTGAAACCTTTAGCTAGAAGGGCTTATGGAAAGGAAATTTGGCTCCTGAGTACCCCTTTTCTCACTCTTTACTTCATGGCCATCATGAGGAAAAACACCTTTCTCATTTACATGGTCGTCACTATGATGTCCCACCTTGTCATGGGCTCCAAGAAAATGTTGCCCATCCACTATGGCCTGAACACCTTGCAGAAACAAATCAAAATAATTTATTTCATTTAATTGGATATTTTGAAGATTTTTGTGACAGGAATGGAATGCTGACTAGCATGGGCTATTTTATAGTCATTTTGTGTTTGGCAGATCCATTCATTTTTGCATCCATCAAGCTATACATTTGGAAAATGTTTTCTGGTTAAAAATGAACTTTCATTTCATCTGAATGAATACTCTGGAGTGGAATCTCTGGACTATATAGTATATGTTTCTTTTCGTAAGAATTCGACAAAGTGCTTTTTAGTAATGATTTGTACCACCTGACATTGCTAAGAGCAATGGATGAAAATTTAGTTGCTCTGCATCTTCATCAAATATTTTCATTATTATTGGTTTTAGCCTGAGTAAATGTGTAGCTGTATCTGACTGTGGTGTCCATTGTCTTTCCCTTATTGATCCATGGTGTTGAACATATTTTTGTGTTTAGAGTCATTGGTAGCAATCTTGGGTGAAATGTATATACAACTATTTTACACATTAATTTTTTTTTAATTTTCAGGGCTGGACAGATGACTCAGTGGTTAAGAGCACTTGTTCTTGCAGAGGACCCAGGTTTGATTTCCAACATCCATATGCAAACTTGAATTTTTTTCCATAAGTCCACTTCCAGAGAGTCCAGTGCCCTATTCTGACCTCCACAGGTACTAAGCACACATACACCTGATGCACATGCACACATATGAGAGAGATACAAGAAAAAAGATCTCATACACATAAAATTAAATAATATATCAGGGCTGGAGAGGTGGCTCATCTATTAAAGGCTAGGCTCACAACCAAAAATAAATATATCAAAAATATTTTGAATTTTCTTCTGGTTGAATGTTTATTCTTTTTGGTGCTGATGATAGAACACATACCCTTGTGGATGCTGCGACACCAAAATCTATTGTTTAGGAATTTGTGTGTGTGTGTGTGGGTGAGCATGTGTGACCTCTACACACATGGAGTAAGTGTCCTGCTGAGTCAGAGCCTCATTATTATTATTATTATTATTATTATTATTATTATTATTATTACTATTATTATTATTATTATTATTAGTAGTAGTAGTAGTAGTAGTAGTAGTAGTAGTAGTAGTAGTATTTTGGCTCTGCAAGCTCCAGTGACTGTTCTCTCCTCAATGCCTCCAGAGATAGAGTTACAAGTGTGCATTGGCCACTGGGCTTGTCATGTGGGTATAGGATCAGAATTCTGGTAGTCATGATTGTGCAGCAAGCTGAGTTGTCCACCCAGTTCCTATCACTGAGTTTTAAAAGTTCTTTGTAGTCTTTAATATAAGCCCTTTTACAAGTGTGTGTTTTCCAAAGTCCAGCCTATGACTTTTCATTTTTTCTCTACTTTTATTTATTTAGTTATTATTGGGGTTTTTTTGTAGATAAGATCTTGTTTTGTAACCTAGGCTGGCCTTGAAATCATGGCAATCTTCCTGCCTCTACCTTCTGAGTGCTTTGATTTTGTAAGCATGCACTCCTATACTTGGTGCATGCTCTCCTCCCCATCTCATTCTATCTTTTGTGAGTAGTTTCTTTTGTGGAGAAAATTTTGTAATTTTTTATGAAGTAATATTTATCAATTCTTTTAAAAGACATTATATATATATAATACATAATATACAATATAAAATAAAAATAAGAGTTTATTGTGGATTTGCTTGTAGTTTCAGAGGGTTAGAGTCCATTACCATCATGGTGGTGATCGTGGCAGCACATAGGCAAGTATGAGACTGGAACAGTAACTAAGAGCTTATATCATGAGACATCTATGGAGGTGGGGAGAGAAACACAGGCAGAGAGAGAGAGAGAGAGAGAGAGAGAGAGAGAGACAGAGAGAGAGACAGAGAGAGGGAAGGAGGGAGGACTGGAAATAACACAGGGTTTTGAAACTTCAAAACCTGTCCTCAGTGACACACCTCCTCCACGAAGATCACACCTCCAAATCCTTCCCAAATAGTTCCAGCAACTGGACATCAATTATTAAATAGATGAGTCTGTGGGGATCATTCTTATTCAAACCACCACAGATATTATGTACAAGCCTAGTGCCTGTAGAGTTCAGGAGAGCATGTCAGAGTCCATGGAACTAAAGTTATAGATAGTTATAAGCCATCATGTGGGTGCTAGGAACTGAGCCCAAGTTCTTGGCAAGAACAGCAAATAATATTAACCACTGAGCTATTCTTCAGCCCCTCTATTTATCAACTCTTTTCTTGTATTGATAATACTTTTGGAGAGGGACCATTGAAGGGCTTTATAAAAAGAAGTGATTCAGATGTGTGATTTGTATATAAGAATAAATTGCCAAAGATTCCTAATTTTTTTATTCTAAATTTTTGACATTTTTATGTTTCATATTTAGGCTTACAATCTACTTAACGTTAATTTTTGTGTAAAATTTGAGGTTTAAATGTGAAATTATTGTTATTACAGATATGATATTTTATGTCAAGTTCATTTATTTATGTGTATTAATTTTGAATGTTTTTACTGGGTATATTAGTTGTACATCACACTGCATTACAAAGGTGATGGTGTAGCATTAAGCATTCTAAATGTTAATTAATTGGTCCTGCTTGCTGTCTGTTACTTACATTGACTCTGATTGGTTAAAATAAATGCTGAGGCCTGAGATTGGGCAAAGACAGAGAAAGGTGGAACTTCCTGAGATTAGAAGAGGAAGCCTGAGCTTTAGACAGAGGATTTATTCATTACAGCCAGGAGTAGCAGGAAAGAGGACGTATACCATTGGTTAGAAAAAGAACCTCATTCCATATGGCCAGGAACATTGGCATATTGTGGAGAATGGCAGTCCAAGGGGACGTATGTATATATGGGGTCATATTTGGGTAATAGAATTATGACCTAGCTTAGATGGACTAGGATTGCACAACCCAGGCCAAGGCTTGTTAAAGTCCATGGTGTCTGTGTGTACTCATTTATAATTGCTGCTTAAAGATTAATGGCTGCCAACAAACTAAATATAAATATTGGTAAATTATTTAATTATTTATTTCTACAAATGGTGCCCAATGTAATTTAATTAATTAATTTTTACACAAAGGACGCTTTTCACACAGGTATGTATACATTGAACACATTCCTTTGTTAATTCCATTTGTTTCCTTAGACAGTTTTGGTGAAGCTATTTTTCTGTTTATGAATACATATGGCATAGTTAGTTGTTCAAGTTTAACTTACTGAAAATATCCTTTCTCCACTGAGTATGCTTTGCCCAAACATCAATTGGACATATGTGACTAAGTCTATTTTTAAATTCTGATTATTGCTCCAACAATCTGCATGTCTCTCTGTTCCTTTCTTTTGTAGTAAGCACTATTAACTCTATCTATACTTCCAGTGATATTCTGTAAACAAATAACTACATACTTAAGTGTCCTTGCATTTCCTTTTGCATTTCTTAAAATGCTCATATAGTTTGAACACAAAACTTGCTTTTTCTATTATTTTCATATCATGAGATGGGTCCGTGTAAATTTATTCCAATTAGAAATACTTTGTGTGCACTAATGGTTGCATACTATGCTAGTACATATTTGTATCATAATTTATTTATTACCAGTATCCTATGTTGAATATTTGGGGATCCCCTAACACCTGATATGACAAAACAAATCTTTAGTACATGGTCTTGTGCATATTTAAGTCTCCACACATACAACAGTAACTACAAGATAAATTCCTAGAAATGGAATTCCTAAGTCAAACAACACATACATTTTATATTTCACATATTTGTTAGGCTTCAATCCTAGAAATTTAAAAAAAAATTCTATCATCAACAATGAGTTATAGTATACATTTCCTTCCACAAACATAGTTTTCTTTGTCCACCTAATAGGTGAAAATATGTCTTTGTGGTTTAAAGTTATGTTTCTCTTTTACAAGTAAGGCTGAATATTTTTATTGAAGAGCTATTTCTCAGTTGACCAAGTTGATCAGTGGTAGACTTCTTGCCTAGCACATAAGACTTTGGGTTTTATTTATAGCACCATAAAAATAAACATGCAAACAAATAAATATGATCATTTCTTCACATTCTTTTCCTATTTACCTATACGAATGTTTTATTGCTTAGTTTGAGATATGCATATCTGATTTCCATTAGTCACCAAAAATATAGATGACAGTTACAACATTTCATAGACAAGTATTATGGTTTAGATATGAACCATTACACAAAAACTCATGTGTTGAAGGCCTGCTCCTCTATGCATCAATGCTCAAAAGGAGAAATTCCAGGAAATTATTGGGTCCTGAGGGCTCTGACTTATCAAAGTGTTAACCTGTTGATGGGCTAATACTTTGGTGACATATTGAGAGTTGCTAGAAACTCAAATGAGATCTAGTTAAAGGGGGTGAGTCACTGAAGACTAATAGTTGAGAACTTGGAGTGGAAGTGGAGGCAGCCTTAATGTTTCAATAAATTTTCAAGATTCCTTTTTCTTTTCTTTTTTTAACAATTAAAAATAGTCTATTCAAGTAGGTGGTATTTAAAACTAATACAAACAAGCCTGTTAAAATTTCCTTTGACAAAATTGCTCTTCACATTCATTTGCAAATGCTTGACTTTCTGTGTAATACAGAATGGTAAGCCAAGTTCTTTTAACACTTGTTGGAAGCAGTATTTTTTCATAATATGAGATCTTTGGGGTTCAGTGGTACAGACATGGTATTTTCCTTTGCTTATTATGTTTTGTTTTTCAAGTTTATTTATTTATTTATTCATTTTACATACTGATCTTAGCCCTCTCCTCCCCTCCTCTGGGTCCTGTACTCCTGCGCCCCTCCCCTTCTCCTACAATACCACTACAGCATATAGAGTCTCATCAGAACTGAGCACATCTTCTTCCACTGACTCCATAAACCACAGCCCAGTCATGGGAAAGTTATCAAAAAGCAGGCATCAGGGAGTCTATATCAGAGGCAGCCCCCACTCCACTTGCTAGGGTATCAACATGATGAGCAAGCTGACTATCGTTTATGTGTATGTAGGAGGCCTAGATATAGCCCATGCATGCATGCTCTTTGGTTGGTGGTTTAGTCTCTATGGCCTAGGCTAGTTATCTCTGTTGATCTTCTTGTGGAGTTCTCATCCACTCCGGGTCATTCTATCCTTCCCCCCCCCCCCCATTCAACCACCAGACACCCCACGCTCTGCCTAATGTTTGCATCCTCTGCTGCATGGAGGTTCTCATATGACAGTTATGCTATCCTTTGATCCAATTGGACTTGACTTCTGTGCAGAGTGATAAATATGGATGTATTTGCATTCTTCTACATGCAGACATCCAGTTAGACCAGCACCATCTGTTTAAGAAGCTTTCTTTTTTTCCCCATTGTATGGTTTTGCCATTGTTGTAAAAAATCAAGTGTCCATAGGTATTTGGGTTTATTTCTGGGTCTTCGATTTGATTCCATTGGTCAACCTGTCTGTTTTTATGCCAATATCATGCTGTTTTTATTACTATTCCTTTGTAGTGCAGCTTGAAATCAGGGATGGTGATGCCTCCAGATGTTCTTTTATTGTACAGGACTGTTTTCACTATCCTGGGTGTTTTATTTTTCCATATGAAGTTGAGAACTGTTCTTTCAAGGTCTGTAAAGGATTATGTCAGGATTTCAATGGGAATTGCATTTCAAATATGTAGATTGATTTTGGTAAGAGGGCTATTTTTACTACGTTAATACAACCAATCCATGAGCATGGGAGATCTTTTCATCTTTTGATATCTTCTTCAATTTCTTTCTTCAGAGACTTGAAGTTCTTGTCATACAGGTCTTTCACATGCTTGGTTAGTGTTATACCAAAGTATTTTATATTGTTTGTGGCTATTGTGAAAGGAGTTGTTTCCCTAATTTTTTCTTAGCCTCTTTATCATTTGTATAAAGGAGGGGTACTGATTTTTTTGAGTTAATTTTGTATCCAGCCACTTTGCTGAAGGTGTTTATCAATTGGAGGAATTCTCTGGTAGAATTTTGGGGATCACTATCATATCATCTGCAAAGAGGAATGCTTTGACTGCTTCCTTTCCTATTTGTATCCCCTTGATCTCTTTTAGTTGTCTTATTGCTCTAGATAGAACTTCAAGTAATATCTTGAATAGATATGGGGAGAGTGGGCATCATTGTCTTGTCCCTGATTTTTAGTGGAATTGCTTTAAGTTTCTCTCCATTTAATTTGATGTTGGCTATTGGCTTGCTGTATATTACTTTTATTATGTTTAGGTATGGTCCTTGTATCCCTGATCTCTCCAAGACTTTTATCATGAAGGGGTGTTGGATTTTATCAAAGGCTTTTTCAGCCTTTAATGAGATGATCATGTGGTTCTTTCAGTTTGTTTATATGATGGATTACATTGATGGACTTTTGTATGTTAAACCATCCCTGCAAACCTGGGATGAAGTCTACTTGATCATGGTGCATGATGTTTTTGATTTGGTTTGTGAGTATTTTATTGAATATTTTTCCATTTTTTGGTCAGAAATTCTCTTTCTTCGTTGAGTCTTTGTGTGGTTTAGGTATCAGTGTGACTGTGGCTTCATAGAATGAGATTGGCAGTGTTCCTTCTGTTTCTACTTTGTGGAATACTTTGAGGAGTACTGGTATTAGTTCTTCTTTGACAATCTGGTAGAATTCTGTGCTAAAACCATATGGGCCTGGTCTTTTTTTTTGGATGGGAGACTTTTGATGACTACTTTTCCTCATGGGTGTTCTGCCCGGTTCTCAAGACCCCAAAGACCACCTAGGAGCCAACTCTGATATAAATACATGAGGGTTATTTATTCAAGATCAGAGCTTGGACTCTCAACACTCACTGACACAGCAGTTCGAGTTGAGAGCCCCCAGACCCAAAAGTACAGAGTTTATATAGAGACTCAGACAAAGAAGCAGGTTCTTTACCATATGATTGGATGACATTTGGGTAGCTAGTCATGCCCATTTCTGATTGGCCCATTGTTACTGACTAACCAGCTGAGGTCAGCTTGACCATCAGAAAGTTTGTTTAGACTTTTTGGGAGCTTTCTCAGAGTGAGCTGTCTGGTGATGATGAGGGAACACCCCTGGAATACAAGGTCGAGTACAGTTTGTTGTTGTTCTGGAACTGGAGGTCAGCTCTGAGTCAAACTTAATACAAAATGGAAACTTTTTTCCAAGATGGATTCAGTCAGGCTCCACAATAGGACTGTTTAAGTTGTTTACTTGATCTTGATTTAACTTTGCTAAGTGAACTCTATCGAGAAAATCATACATTTTATTTAGGTTTTCTAATTTTGTGGAATACAGGTTTTTGAAGTAAGACCTAATGATTCTTTGGATTTTCTTACTGTCTATTATGTTATGTCTCCCTTTTAATTTCTGATTTTGTTAATTTGGATAGTATCTCTCTGCCTTTTAGTTAGTCTGGCTAAGAGTTTGTCTAGCTTATTGATTTTCTCAAAGAACCATTTCTTGGTTTCTTTGATTCTTTGTATTGTTGTCTTTGTTTCTAATTTATTAATTATTTATTAATTATTTCCTGGCCTCTACTCATCTTGTGTGTGTTTGTTTCTTTTTGTTCTAGAGATTTTGGATATGCTTTCAAATTGCTAGTATGTGAACTCTCCAATTTCTTTATGAAGATGTTTAGCACTATAAACTTTCCTTCTAGCACTGCTTTCATTGTGTCCCATAAGTTTGGGAATGTTGTGCCTTTCTTTTCATTGAATTCTAAAAAGTCTTTCTTTATTTCTTCCCTGACCCAAAGGTCATTGAGTAGAGAGTTGCTCAGTTCCCATGAGTTTGTAGGCTTTCTGATGTTTGTGATATTGTTGAAGTCCAGCTTTAATTCATGATGGTCTGATAAGACACAAGGGGTTATTTCAATTTTCAGGCTATGCAGGGCCTAATCTTGCTATTCCTGGGTACATATAGGCCAGGATGCTCCTGGGTCTGGCAGGCCTCTTCAGGTGGGAAGGTTATGGTGCTGGGAGTTGGGGGTAGGAGCAGTGTGAAGCTCACCTCTGCTATTTGTGTCCCAGATGGGCTGGAGAGAGGCTGGGTGGAGTCTAACTTCTTTGGTCCTGGGTGCTTACTGGCCTGGATGTTCCTCTGGTGTTTCATTCGCTAGTTACATAATTTATCTCACATTTGCTAAGTTTTTACCATGTAGTATGCACTGTGCTAGATGTTGGGATATATTTAAGGTGAATCTCAACAAAAGAGATAGACAGGATTCTTGTCCTCAATGATAAAGTAGCCCTACATGAGTGTGCCTTGATAAGATCCATGCTATTGCAAAGGAATTCCTAAATATTAAAGTCTGTTTCTTTCACTATAAGAACAATCTCATATATTTTGTTAACTCCTGTTGCCCAAGTGCTAAGCATTGTGCACAGCACATATTGTATGCTTAATAAAATTGTAGTAGAAACTGGCAGGAAGATGAGGTGTGAGCAATAGGGGGAGTTGGAAGGAAGTAGTGGTAGATAGGTACATTCAACAAGCTTCGTATAAATGTATATAACTTTCAAAGAATAAAACATATATGTAGGGGGTTAGATAAATTAGATTTAGAAAATATATAGGGGTTTCTGATACTGTCTCTTAATTTGGGGCATGAAGAGCATTATCAGCATGTGGACTAAAAACAGGAAACAAACAGGAGACTTAATAGACTGAAAAACAAGGTTGAAGTCAGGAAAAACAGGAAAGACTCAATAGACTGAAAAACAAGTTTGAAGTCAGGAAAACAGGAAAGACTTAATGGACTTGAAGAAACAAAGTATCTGGCCTGACATTGTTTTCACCTGCTAAGTGGGCGGAGCCCAAATTAAGCTGAAACAGAGTTCCTCCTATTTAAGGACAGTGCATGGAGCCCAGAAGGAGAAGAGGCCCCTGATGCTAGAGAGCTCCAAGAGTCCTGCTGAAAAAAGTGCTGGCCATCGTTTGATGGCCAGATTTCCCTGAAGCAGAAAGAAGCTGGTGAGCAAAGAAAGCCTGAGCAAGACACCAAAAGGCCAACGACTAAACCCTGTGGCTCAGCTTTTGCCTAGAGGGGTTTGATCTGTCCGAACAGTAGCCTAAAGGAAACTGTGCCTGGCTTTAAGGACTGAGGCAGAGCAGCTGAGTTCCTGATTCAAAAGAAGTAAGTTGGCCTGCAGACGGCTGGGGTCTCCCACAGAGAAGAAAGCATGAAGCCTTATTTAAGGTGAGACTGCAATAACCAACTTACCCTGATGAACCTGCATCTGAGAGATCCAGAAAAAGGACTGCTAAGTGCGTTAAAGAATTTACAACAAAGACTGTGTTCCTGACGACTGAGGACCTGTCCCAGAGACTGTATCATTCTAAAAGGTTATGAAAGTAGTTGTTATAATTATCAATAGGTTTAGTGGATAGGTTAAAGGGGTTGTAGGAATTTATAGGATTACTAGTTAAGAAATTGTTGGTGTTTGTTATAAGTGAATTTAGTAATAAATAAATAAGTGTTAAATAATAATTTAAAAGTTCGGTTACACATTTAAGTAATAAATACGTTGTTGAATAAAAGGCAAACAATGAGAATATTTCTTTGCAGAGGTTATACAGAACAGGTTTCACAAGAATTTTTCCTTTTTTGTTTTCAGAGAAGACAGCATACGTGGAATGAATGAGTGGGGTTTTTAGTTAATATTTGGCAAAAACTAAGCTAAAATGACAGGAAGCACATTTGACTTCAACAAAAATTTCTTCAGTGAGAGCCATGTGTCAGGCTTGGTTCTGGGCATGGAGGACACAGATTAATAAAACAGCCTTTACCCTTGAGGATCTCCAAGTCTAGTCTTGTGAGGACAGACAAGTGAACAGCCGGTTACAGCCAAGGATGACAAGGGTCATAAATAAAGCTCAAATCGGATGAGGAGTCTAAGCTTGAGGGCTCTGCAGAAGGCTGGAGCTATTAAACATGATTCTAAAGACATGTTTCATTTTCTACAATAAGACTCAAAAAGGAAACAATTGCTCAAAGAATCTATTATTTTTTCAGAGAAAGTGTGAAAATTTCATTATTGTTAATGGAAATAGAACAGTGAAGAAATGGAATGAAGAGAAATATTCAAATAAGCTATCATTATGCATGAAATAGAATCATTTGGTGGTTAAGTGATGTCTGTTAGGAAGTTATCTTGGCAGTCGCTTTTTGAGAAAGATGATCAAAGGCACAGCAAAAAATGCCAGGTAATGCTATCATTACTTATGATAACTTTGCACCAACAGGAGAATTTGTTCATAAAAATAAAATAGCATTTAAAGAATTGAGTGACTTTCATCTTTACTATAGTTTATGTTTATTACTTCTTTTTTAAAAAGCAAACAAGTCAATTAATCAATTGAATATTAGAAACAGTGGCAGAGTTTTTGAAAAAGGTAAGGAAGAGAAATAACTATAGCTTAGAAATCACCTCTCCATCACAACAACAGGTAGAAAGCTGAAAAAAATGAAAAAAAAAAACAGTAAATGTAGATACAGCAGAAAAGTGAGGTCATAAGGAAACCTGTCTGTCCAGAAAGACAGACTAATCACACCTTACTCATGGGAAGCATCCCTAGGAGATGAAATGTCCCACTACAGCTCCCTCTAGACTTCATGTGGTGGAAGGGGCATATCCAACTTCAAGTCCTTTTAGCCATCTTGTCTCACTGAGGACTGACTTGTAAGGCTCATAGTTGAGAATGATAGATTCTCCATAAGACCTTGTCATGGAAATAGAAAATACCTTTACCTCCTCTAAAGTTTTCTACTCTATTACTAGAAGCCTACTTATGATAGTTCCTTTGTGTATATATGTGTATGGGGAAGGGGGATGCATATTCATGTGTGAATAGGTGCATGTGCATATATGTGCATGTGAAGTTCCGAGGACAATGGAAAAAGTACAGCATCTTCAACAAATGGTGCTGGTCTAACTGGATATCAACATGTAAAAGAATGAAATTAGACCCATTCTCATCACCTTGCATAAAACTTAAGTCCAAGTGGATCAAAGACCTTAACATAAGGCTGGTCACACTAAATCTACTAGAAAAAAAAGTGGGAAAAACCCTCAAAATCATTGGCACAGGTGATAACTTCCTGAACAGAACACCAACAGCTCAGGATCCAAGAACAACAATCAATAAATGGAACCTCATGAAGCTGAAAAGCCTCTGTAAGGCAAAAAACACTGTCATTTTAACAAAATGGCAGCCTACAGATTGGGAAAAAATCTTCACCAACCCCACATTTGACAGAGGGCTAATATACATAATTTACAAAGAACTCAAGAATTTAAATGCCAAGAAATCAAGTAATCCAATCAAAAAATGTGGAACAGAGCTAAACAGAGAATTCACAAAGGAGGAATTTCTAATGGCTGAGAGACACTTGAAGAAATGCTCAACATCCTTAATCATCAGAGAAATGCAACTCAACACGACTCTGAGATTCCATCTCACACCTGTCAGAATGGCTAAGATCAAAAGCTCATGCTACACTTGCTGGCAAGGGTGTGGAGAAAGGGAACCCTCCTCCATTGCTGGTAGGAGTGCAGGCTTGTGTAACTACTATGGAGATCAGTATGGCAATATCTTAGAAACTTTGGAATAGCTCTGCCTCAGGACCCAGCCATACCACTTCTGGGTATACATCCAAATGATTCCTCACCAAATCACAAGGAAGTTTCCTCATCTATGTTCATAGCAGCTTTATTTGTAATAGCTAGAAAGTGGGAACAACCCAGATGCCCCTCAACCGAAGAATGGATTAAAAAACTGTGGTACATCTACACAATGGAATACTGCTCAGCTATCAGAAACAAAAAAATCATGCAATTTGTAGCCAAATGGATGGAACAAGAGAAGCTCATCCTGAGTGAGCTAACCCAGACCCACAAGGATGCACATGGCATCTATTCACTTATAGTCGGATTTTAGCTATATAGTACAGGATAACTATACTACAATGAATATACCAAAGGGAACATGAACATAGGCTTTTTTTCCTGTCAGTGAGACACTTTGCCTAGTGGTGGTGCCTTATAGGCCCCCAGTGTATGAGGAGGCTCTTGGCCCTCATATGACTGCTGAACTGGGCTGGGGGACTGTTATGTATGGACACTCCACTCCAGAGGAGTGGGATGGAAGGGATATGGGGTAGAGACTGGGTGGGTGGGTCTGGGATGGGGGGAAAGAGGACACTACGATGGAGAAGTAATCTGAAGTAATAAATATAAATAAATAAATAAATAAATAAATAACAGCATAAATGGAAAAATTAAATAATGTGAAAGGATAGATGGCTATGAATTAAGGAGTTGTAAATCCTAATAATAAAAAGAGATAATGGAATGTGGGCATGGTGGTGCACATCTTTAATCCCAGCACTTGGGAGGCAGAGGGAGGTGGAACGCTGAGTTCAAGGCCAGCCTGGTCTGCAGAGTGAGTTCCAGGACAGCCAGAGTTACACAGAGAAACCCTGTCTGGAAAAACAAAAAAAAAAAATGATGATGGAGGTCAAAAACACTGAGACAGAAATGATACTTTTGATTAGCTCATCAGGAGAGGAGGCATAGCTGAAGAAAGAATGTAACTTTGGGTATACTACAACAGAAACTTCCAATGTGAAGACAAAGAGAATACAAAGACTAGGAAAAAGAACAGAATATCTCAAATCTGTGAGACAGAAACAACAACAAATAGCATATACATATTGTTAGGCCCTGCTTCTTTAGCATAACTGCAGCCATTTTTGTTGTCAGTCTCCAAAAATGAAATTACTCATACTTTGTTACTTTGACACTCTGAATAATCCCCAAATACAGCTTCACTTGGGACCAATGAAATTAAAAGTCAGTTTGAAATGCTTTGTCTAGAGCCTGGTGTGGTGGCACATGCCTTTAATCCCAGCACTGGGGAGGCAGAGGCAGGCAGATCTCTGTGAGTTCCAGGCCAGCCTGGTCTACAAAATGAGTCTAGGATAACCAGGGCTTGTTACACAGAGAAACCTTGTCTCAAAAAAACAAAACAAAAAAGAAATGCTTTGTCTAGCTAGTCAAAATGATGCAATTCTGTTATCTCCTTGCTTCCTATACCTGGTTACCTGGTTGTTACCTGGATGTGGTTTTTCTTATAAATAAAAGCCTGCCTTGGAAACAGACCAATGTCACAGTTAGGCTCTGAGACCTCTGTGACCCTGATTATGGTGGCTATGACTAGTCTTGGGGTGTGCATTCAATAAACCATCAACTGAGATCAGTGACTGAGTGGTTTGTGTGGCTATTCTTGAACTATAACATTTGCAGGTCCCACAGAGATTGGAGTGTAACACATAGAGAATACCAGAAGGTGAAAATGGAGAAAATAACAGCAGTAACATGTAAAGCAATATTGACCCAGATTGAAAAACAATTTCACCTAGCCATATTATAAACAAGCTGCAGCAACTCAAGGACAAAGATAAAGAAGAAAATAATTGTAAGAAACCATCTTATCTATAGAGGAGCAAAACTAAGAACCAAATACAGATGTCTCCTTAGAAACTGTTCATGTAAGAATAGAGTATAGTGAAACATTGTAAATGGTGCAAGGAAAAGGCTCCCTCAAACCTATAGTTCTCTACCTTGCAAAATTAGCCTTCAAAAGTGAAAAAGAAATAGACACATTTTCAGGCAAAATCTGAAGTAATGTGTTGTCAGTTAACTGCCATGAAAGAAATGTTAGAATGAATTCTTCAGAGAGAAAGAAGATGACAGAAATCAAGCATTAAAAGAGGAAGAATATCAGAAAGGAGTAACTAAGGATGACATAAAGAGACTTATTATTCCTATTCTTAATTGCTCTACTAGACAACCACTCCTTCACAGCAACAGAGGTTGGGAGGAGAGCTTGGTGGAAGATTGCTTTCTTAGCATGCACAATGCCCTGGGTGAGAGCCCCAGTAAAGCAGAAATAAACACATGCTACGTATGTACACAAACTAAGGGGAGCAACAATCCAAGGAACATGCGGGATTGGGAGTATTTTGTAATTCTGTGGCACTTGCTTGACCTGTGGACCAGGTAGTTAAAAGTCTATCTGCGTTTATTGTAAATATATATCATGAAATCTAGGTGTATTAGTTATATTTCTTGATTCTGTGACAAAATACCCAACAAAAGCAACTGAAGAAAGTAACTGTTTGCTTTTTGTTCACAGTTAGAGGGTTGCAGTCCATCACGGCAAAGGACTCATGGCTTCAGGAGTTTGAGGTAAACAGTCCTATTGCTTTTACCATCAGGAAGCAGAGGAGCTGAATATGTGTACTTACTTTGCTCATTTTTTTTTTATTCATTTCAGGAGTCAAGACCCTGGAGTGGTGCCATCCACATTTAGAATAGGTCTTTTCACCTCAATTAACCCAATATAGATAACCTTTTACATACTTGCTTGGAAATTTGTTTCCATAGTGATACTAAATTCAATCGAATTGATCATCAAGATTAATCATCACACTAGGTAAACCACTAGAAAAGGAGAAAGAGGGCCTGTGAGATGGCTTGGTGAGTTATGACACCAAAGTGATGGAAAGAGAGACTCAAATGCCAGCAGATTACTCCCTATCTTGCATTGTGCACTGTGGTTCATTCCTACCTACAAAGAGACACACACCAAAGAAAGGAAACATATACTTACATGAATAAGTGTCAAAAAATAAAATAATAGTACAACTAAACTAGAAAAAAATAAGTTAAAAGGCATTGATATATAAAGAAAATATGTAATTTTATTTAGCCATAAAGAACAACATGATGTTGTTTGCAGGAAAATCAATGCAACTGGAGATAGTCATGTTAAAAAAAAAGTCAGGCTCAGAAAGACAAACATCTTATCTGCAGATCCTGTTTTTTATAGATACACAAAATCATATCTATAGCAATATAATATAAAAGTAGAAGTGTGATTGTCTGTGGAAAGGAAGAAGACAAACAGCATGGGTGAGGATAAGGGAAGGGGACAGTATGGGCCATGAATACAGTTAACACAAATGACATACTTGAATAAAAATGTCCCCTTTTTAATGAAAATAGATTCTTCTCTCATACAATACATCCCAACCACAGTTTCCCCTCCCCTCACTCTCCTCCCAGTTCTCCCCACTTCCCTCAGATCCACTCCCTCCCCTTTCCTCTTCAGAAAAGAGCAGGCCTTTAAGAGACCACAGTCAAACAAGACAAAATGAGATACATTTCCTCTTATCAGATTGTCTTGTCCAGCCACAATGCAAAGGACTTTTACCTTGTCTTCTTGTATGTTGGGACTCAAGTTAAATGAGACATTGGTTGGCCAATCTCATAAGTTGTGCCACCACTGCTCCAGCATATCTTGCAGTCAGGATAGATTGTAGGTCTAGAGTTCTATAGCTTGGTTTGTGTACAGGGTTCTTTTTTTCATAGCCTGCAGAGTACCTTCCTGCCCCAAAGAGACTAGAACTTTGGGGTGAAGTCTCCATGAAGGCACCAGCTTGACCTATGTTCAATGAGCTACGTGGGTGTTGTCCTTGGCAATGGGACACTAGTGTCACTTTTTAGAGAGCCACCTTCTGTTCTAGTATAAGCCTACATTGTTAGGGATCTCCACTGGACCACCTCTGCCATCAAGTCAAAGGAATTTAACCCAGCCCCACCACTGGAAGCTTTGCCTGGCTACAAAAGCTGGCCAGTTCAGACTCCATTATCCTCCATTACTAGGAGTCCTCAATTAGGATCTCCTTTGTAAATTCCAGGAAGTTTCAAAAAATGCCTTTATGTAATCCATCACTATATACAATAAATATATGCTAGCAAAAGTCTTGAATTCTAAGAAAATGAAGCTACAACTTAAAAAACCATACAAGGGCCATATAATCCCAGCTATTTTGTAGGCTGGGACAGGACCCCAAATCTGTGGCCAACTTTTACTACCCAACAAGAATACATCTCAATATCTCTGTCTGTCTGTCTACCTCCCTTCCTGTCTCCCTCGCCCCTCTTTCTCTTCCACACACATACACATATACATAAGAAAATCTATGTATCCAACATGAAGCTAGATCCTATTGTATTACACAAGTTTTAATAACAATAGTGATCATCTAAGGTGTGAGTGGTAATCCCCATTCAAAGATGGAGAAGTGAAGGCTCAAGGACTTTGAAATGTTGCTATGGTCAAATTTCTGACCACCAATGAGAAATAGAAATAATAACACAAAACATTCCTATAGTTTTGTGCACTGCCATAGGACATGTGACTTTTCTCAAGCCTTTTAATGGCCCCCGAGGTCTCTGGAAGTACACAAATATAGGAACCAGGAGTATCTTAGTATTCCACATCACTTACAGGTTGTCAGAGGGTCCATAATGCTCAGTTGGTTCATCTCAACTGCCTATGTTACTTCCTCAATGCTGTCATTCACTCTGGGGGAATGGTCTCCAAGGAGACAGTGCACATTCTGGCTGTTAGCTCTTGGTACTTCCACCTTGATACTTTTAAAAGACTTACATTGCTGGACACATTTCCTCAGCTTTTGGATAGTGCTTTAAGTTGGATTCTTTGACCCCTTTGGTATATTTGGGGTGTGTGTGTGTGTGTGTGTGTTTGTGTATAATATTTAGATTGGAAATTAGACTCACGTTTTTCAAACCATGCTGCTCATGGCTCACAGAATTTTGGGGATAGTGAATAGAATCTTTGTCCCCAGAGGATGGGGAGGAGTGCTATAAAAAGGAGCCTTCTTTTGGATATGAAATGGTCCTAGTCATGAAAACACAGCAGCTTGCGGCTACCTGTACAAAACCTACACAAAAAAGACATGAAAGTAGTGGGGTGTCAGCAGGAGCAGGAGCAGTATAAAAGAGGGTAAATGGGGGTGAATATGATCACAACACACTGTGTATATTCATGCAATTGTTAAAATAAGATCTGGACAGATGGCTCAGCTATTAAAGGCTATTATTTTAGAAAACTAAAATATCCCAGTTATTTGATTTCCCCTTGAAGACTCAGGAGCCAGATGCTGGGGTGAAAGCCTGATAGCTCACAGAGGCAGAGAAAGCCCCCACCTGATTTTCCTCTTCAGCCAAAAACCCTAGAGGAAAAAGCCCAGAGCTAAAAAGTTCCAAACTAAAAAGCTGAAAAGCTGGTTCTTCTTCACACTGTCTTAAATACCCCTCAGCTCAATATCCCTCCTTTCTGTTTAATCCCTGTCAGCTGGTCTCTTGCTCTGCCTCTTCACCTAGGGTTAATTTTATTTAATCCTGTGTAGAGAAAGGTATGTGGTAGAGTAGTTCACCATCACAAGTACTTGTTTACAGTAAACAGAAGTCTCTAGGATCAAAGGCTGAGCCATCCCACAATTAGAAACAGGTTTTTACAGTTCACAATCTTGGGGTTCACATTGTGATCAAATATCCTGGAACAAAAGGCTATGCTCAAGCCAAAAATAAAATTAAAGAAAACAAAACAACAACAAAAACAATTTCAAAAGCTGGGCATGGTGATTCACACTTGTCATCCCAGCACTAGTGAGGCAGGGGAGCCCTCATGTTCACTGTTCAGCCATTCTATCAGAATCAGCAAGTCCCAGGTCCCAGTCAGAGACCCTTTTTTAAAACTCAAGGTAGATAATTCCTAAGGAATGACACTTGAAGTTGATCTCTGGCCTCCACACATATGGTCACACATACATGAACTCACCAACACATGTGCATCTGTACACACACACACACACACACACACACACACACATGCAGCATGAAGAGATACAGAGTTCTCATTGATAATTGGGAATCTGGAGTCATCTTAGGTAGTCAGGAATGGTACTAAGCATTAAGGAGCTTACTCCACTCAGCAGATCTTACCCTGTTTGAAAATCAATGGTAGAAGTGTGGTGGGGACACGTGAGGTGAGGGGGGAGGCTGTTGAAAGCATAAACATAAAGGGTAAGTCCTGACTTCTCTTGACACTGTGCACTTGGCTAGGTACTTAGCCTGTCAGATTTCAAATTCCTTATCTACAAATATACCAATCCCTTTTTATAGGTTAAAGAAATATCCACAAAGAATAAGTTTAACAACCATTGAAAAATGTGAGTAACTGCTGTTTGAAGATGCCAAGAAATTTGACAAATGAATTAAAACAAGGAAAGGGGATACTCAGTAGTGCAAGTCAACAGAACACAGAAAGATACATTCACACATGTCTAGGAGTAGGCCACTGGGAACCCCTGAGCAGGTCCCATAGAGAGAGAGAGCAGACAGCACAGACTTGAAGAAGAACAGAGAATGAGGAAAGAGAGGTAGGACCCAAGAGAGCAGTGGTGTTGTGTTGTGATGCCTACACACCCATGACACTTCTAGCACTGTATCTTCTCACCTGCTTCCCCTTCTGGGTCTCTATTTTCCCATGTGAAAAGTATGGATGTCCTATTATTGGTGGAGTTAAGGATTCCAGGTGAAACAGTTGGCCTTAAAAGTCCAGGCAAGAGGGCCATTGCTGGAGTCAGGCTGTCAGGAAGATGAGCAGTGCCAATCTGGACATTTGGACATTTGGACAGGAGAAGCAGAGGGTGTGTGCCTTACTTGGTCCAGAAGCTTGGTGATGACACTAAGGTTTTCCCCAGCTGTCCTCTCACACAGACCCTGGCCCAGTTCTATCATGATCATTGAAAGAGAAACCTCACATCTAGAAAGTGGTCTTTTATATCTACAATGTCTGGCACGGAAGCAGTCCCTCACATTATGCTTTCAGGAATTCTTCATTGGCTGCTACTACCCAGAGACAGGTAACCTGTTTAATTTTTAAATGAATGAATTGAAATGTGAATGTTTTTTTTTGTCTTGAAACTTACTATGAGCAAAATTGCTTTAATAACAATATGTAGACACTCATAGCAAATCATTAGAGAAATTCCATTTTCTATCTGCAAACACAATTTAAGCACTTAACATCTATGCTTCCTAGGATTTACAGCTAACTAGGGAGCAATTAGGACTGCATTTTAATGAATGCACATGAACTTATCTTTTTTTTTTTTTTTTACAGTAAGAAAGAGTAACTTAGTAATGGGCTTTGCATTTAATTCAGGATATAATTCAGGTATCTTCTTTGAATAAAGCATATTTGTAGTTAAATTTTTAGCATACATACACATTGCAACATGCTATGTTAACCTCCTTCTCACTCTTGAAAATGCATGGAGTAGTTCTCAGATTTTTGAATGACTATTAAACAGTTAAACTTATCAGGTATTCCATAGAAATAGGGACTCCTCAAGAAAATCTGAATTAATGAAACTTCATCTTCTGATGAACTCTATCTAGTGGCAATTTAGAATGCAGTACCTTTACTAACCTGTATCTAAAAGCTACCCCTAAGGGAACAACAGAGGCCCAGATGCCTCTGTATTATCCCTTTTCAGGGTTACATTCACCACCACCCCAACTTTCTAGAAATCCTGTGGTCCTTGTTTTTAGCTATTAACCTCTGGCTATTTTCTCATCCATCCACTAGCAATACTTTGCAAAATTGCACAGATAATTATTATTAGACATTCCAAGGGATTCTTTTGGCCAGAAACATTTTAAACTTATCAGTCTATGTCCACGTTCCTTCTTCTGTTACTGGGATAAAATATTGTGACAAAAGAAACTTAAGAGAGAAGTTTCCTTTTCTTTTGTTTTTGTTTCTTTGTGTTTGTTTTTTAATCTCACAGTTCCTGGTACAGTCCATTATGATGGGAAAATCAAGGCAGCATGAGGCTGAGCAGCTGGTCCCATCATAGCCACAATTATGAAACAGATAGTGATGAATGGATGCTGCTGCCCATCTCATGTTCCCCATTCATGCAGTACAGGTTTCCAGCCAGGGAACGATGCCACCCACAGTGGACTGGTCTTCCCACTACAATTAAAACAATTATGATAATCCTTTATAGAAATGAATTCTTGGGGTGGAGAAATGGCTCAGCCATTAAATACTAGGCTCACAACCAAAAATATAAGAAATAAATACTTAGAGGCCATCTCCAAGGTGATTCTAGATTCTCTTCTGTCTACACTTAACACTAACCATCACAGTTTGGATCTTCTGGAAAGCTGAGATGGGCATTGAAGGCCAATATCTAATATTTATGAAAGGTAATGAGGATTAGGGACAGCAGTAGGCAAGCAGACCCTCTAGGCAACTTGTGGATCTAGCATCTGTGACAGGTAGCCCCTCAGCCAATTTTACTCTTTGTGTGGTTGGTCATAGCCAGCCTGTTAGGGAGACCTCAGTAACCCATCTGTGCTCCTGTCAGGGGAATGAATGTAAGTTTCAAGCAATGGTCCTGGAAGATGGCTACAGGTGCAAATCCCAGAATTTGACGTTTTAAGTGATACACTTCAGAAAGGATTTTAATAACTTGTAGGTGTTTTAATATCCAAAACAAGGCTGACAAGTGGAAATTTTCCACTGGGAAAATTCTACAATACTCAGTCAGATTAGATGCAATGTTCTTCACTAAAATTTTAAGAGGATTAATTATTAAATATATAATTTAGAAACCTCGGGAGTGACTGAAATTACTTGATTCATTTAAAACAATATGAAACTTGCAATATATAGGAGCACTTGCTGATGTGCTTAATAACAATCCTTTGACTAGTTAAGTGGAACGTTATCTATCCTACCAAAACTGGACAGATCTGTCTGTAAAGGACTTTTCAATTATTATGAAATTGTTATCTGACTTACATGAAGGTTTTTGTTGTATTAAGAGGTGATTTGTGATCACCAATGATTAGAATATCTATGATCCTTAATTTTTGTGGTTTTAGGCACAAATTAATTTTTCTGTCCTATTGGGATGTGTGGTTGATCAGCACACACACTGCACTCAAAATAACCCTAGGAAATAGTAGTGTTTTGTTTTGCTGTAGTGGGGAGCAAACCCAGGGCATGGCAGGTTAAGCACTCTATCAAACTGAGCTATATCCCCAGCCACCTAGGCAATGATTTGATGTTCATTTGTGGGACATGGGAATTTAAGTAGATGGCTTAGTTCTACTCTAACAAAAAGTTATGGAGCCTAGATCTATTAGATTCGAAAGATGATAGTACATTGCCAGTCATTAGAAGTTCTATCACAAATTCATTTACAGGAAAGTATGAGAGTTGATATTATTCACAATAATTGATCTTTACGTAAGACTTTTTATTGAATTTACATGGGATTTTCTGTTCCCTGAAATGAACAAATCATAGCCTAGTCAACTCCCTTAAATACTACATCAAACTTTTATGTGTAAGTGGATTTGGGAGTAAATAAAATAAACGTAATTTTTTTTTTGCAAAGAGAATTTGACCCATGGCATATTTAGTCCTTGAAATGTCTACTGTTTGGATGATATTTGCTCTCTCTCTGTGTCTGTCTGTCTATCTATCTATCTATCTATCTATCTATCTATCTATCTATGTATCTATCATCTGTCTCTATTTTGCTCACTCTCTCTCCCTCCCCCTCTCTCATTTGGTTATTGTTTCTGGTTTGATTCTGTTCTTATTGGACAATAAAATCTCCAGAATTTCAGTGAGTTTAGCCTTCTAGCCTAGGATATGAGTGATCTTGGTTATCTGCTCTATAGGCAGTTGAAAATGGCATGTGTTATGCTATGCTTCAGTAGAGTGCTGGAAACCTTAGAACTGGAGTTGCAAATGTCTGTGACAAGCCGTATGGGTGCTGCATAATTGAGGAGAGACAGTTCAAATGTCAACTGGATCCTGTGGCTTGATTGTATTGCAGATTTCTTCTCTATTCTTGCTGACATTTTGTCTACTTTTTTTTCCTACCAATTATTGCTACTAGCTACTGGGTTCTTAAGCTGTGGATGTTTGTTTGTCTATTACCTTGTAAGTTTTGTTTTATTTTTAAATATATTTTTATGCTTAAATTTTTCTTTTATTTTATGTGTATGGGTGTTATGTATGTTAAGATCTATCTTAACATTTAAAAAACTTCATTCTGGGACCTGAAGATGAGCCTCAGTGGTTAAGAGCACTTGACTGTTCTTCCAGAGGACCTGGGTTCAATTCTCAGCACCCACATGGCAGCTCACAATTGTCTGTGACTCCAGTTCCAGAAAATCTGGCACACTTACACAAACATTCATGCAGGTAGAACACCAATGCATAATAATAATAATAATAATAATAATAATAATAATAATAATATGAAAATAAATAACTTTAAAAACCTCATTCTTTCAGTAGGTGGCAGAGAGGAGAGAGGCTATATCTACATTCGGTGTTCTGACCTATGAACATGTGAATGAATAGTAGCCTAACATTCCTGGAAAAAAAGCAAGCTGGATACCAACACAATGTTGGTGCCATAGAATAGGCTGTGATGACTGCCAGACCAGTACCAGGCAAGCACCAGATGGGCTCCCAGGATAGGAAACGAGCCAGAAACTAGAACTCTGCCTAGACCTGGATGTGTGGGTTGTGGAGACCTAGACCTGGGGTGAGATTGGGCCCAGATGGGGTCACAAGAGCAGAAGAGCTGTCCCTGCCCCTCACATGCTACAGCACTTGGGAGAGCAGGCCCTGCACCTTACCTGGGTAGCATACTACAGCTGGTCCTGGATATGGGGGTTGTGGTGAGCCAGTCCTGAGGGAGTAAGTGTGGGAGAGCCAGCCCTGCCTTGTGTATGCTTTGTGGTAATATTGGCTAGGGAGAGATGCCCCCTCCCTTTTCCCCTCACCACCATTGGCCAACAGGAGATCTGACCCAGATGGGGTCACAAGAGCAGAGTTGTCCCTGCCCCTCACATGCTGCAGCACTAGGGAGAGCAGGCCCTGCACCTTTCTATAGTAGAACTGGCCCTGCAAGTGGGGGTTGCAGGTCCAGAACCAGGGCTTTGGCTCACTCCCAACATCTACTCCATGGATGAACTTCTTAAGTGCATAAAGAGACCAGTTCCACAACCCAAAACTACAGGATCTCCATGACACAGGAAAGTTACAGAATATTTGAGCGGAATTCCAATGAGGTTCCAATATTGACAAAGTAGCAGAAACCAGAGTCCTGGTACCAGACCAAGGAGTCATTTTAATAAACATTTGCAAGCAAAATGTGTGGACAAAAGGGAATATTGTGGGACACACTGAGACACACTGCAGCTTCCACAATGAGATTTTATTTTTTTATGCTGGGACAGATTGAAAGGGTGGAGGGTGGGTCTGAGGAGAGGTGGAAGATGGAACAGGGTACATGATGTGAAATTCACATAACGAAAAATTTTCAATGAAAGTAAAAAAATAGGTATTTCCTTTGGCCAAGAACCATTTTGTCTATATTCTGCCATGAAATCTAATAATGGGAGCAATTGATTGAATAATCACAATAACATGGACCTTAGGTGTCCATTTCAATGAGGCCTGTGCTGATGTTGTTGTGCCTTCATTGGAGCCAGGTCCATAAGAGATTGTGTTTTTCATTTCCAAAACCAAAAGTACACTTTCCCCCTTTGATCCTATATGCAAGAGACTTTCAACACTTATATACTCCTGAGGGGTGGGAAGCCAGACAGTTACAATGCAATTGAGCAAAGAAAAAAATACCTATCCAAGCCTGATAAGTTATATTTTTTATTCTAGTTCTGACAAGGAAAGCATTGAGATTGAAGCTCTGTCAAATGGGCTATAATAATGCAAATAAGAGGATTTTCAGTCTTTTGAGTAGCATTCATTCGCAGAGGTTCAGTGCAGGCCTAGAAATCAACAGCTATATAGGAGTGCCAAGGTTGCCTGGGATAGAAATCCAAGCTTTATGTTTTTTTTTTCATGTCTGTGGGATTTTTTATGAACATATACATCTTGAATGCAGTTTTGGGCTTATATTAATGCTATTAACATTTTTCCAAGTATAGAAATTTTAAATAAAATAGTTACTAAACTGCTGTGTTTAGAGTTGTAAAAAATTCATGTAAACATTTTTGAAAGAAATTTGACCAGCAGGAGATAGCTGTGAATAACCTTAAAGATCAATGTGTCTGTCCTAAGAGGATCAATGTGGTTTTTTAAGTATTTTATTTTATGTGTATTAGTGTTTTATTTGTGTGTGTGTGTGCGTGTGTGTGTGTGTGTGTGTGTGTGTGTGTGTGTGTGTGTGTGTGCAGTATCTGTGGAAGACAGAAGCGTGCCCTGGATCCCTTGGAACTAGAGTTACAGATGGTTGTAAGTCACCATGCAGATTCGTGGAAGAGTCTTAACCACTAAACCATGTCTTCAGCCCTGAGGACTCAGGTTTTAGTGCAGATCTGGTAGTTACTAGCTGTCTTAGTTATGGTTTCTATTCCTGTGAAGAGACACCACAACCATGGCAACTCTTATAAAGGAAAGCATTTAATTGGGGCTGGCTTACAGCTAAGAGGTTTAGTCCATTATTATCATGGTGGGTAGCATGGTAACATGGAGGCAGACATGGTGCTGGAGAGGTAGCTGACAGTTCTACATCTGGATGGGCAAGTTAGCAGGAGGGCGAGCCACTGGGCCTGGCTTGGGCTTCTGAAAACCCAAAGCCCACTCTCAGTAATGTACTTCTTCCAACAAGGCCACACCTCTTCTGCTCTGACAAAGCCACACCTCCCTATGAGCATATGGGGGTCCTTTTCATTCAAACCACACTAGCTGAGAGTTCAAGTAATGAATATAGCCTCTCTGAATTTCGGTTCCTCTATCTGTACAATAGGAAAACAATGCATTTGGAAGTTCTTTGACAACTCAAGTGGAACTGAATGCAATCCAGCTACATAAGCCCTAAATAATTAAATCCACGGACACACTAGAGTTATTGAATATGCTTGTCACTTTAAAAAGTACATAATTAGTGGAGCCATGAGCCTTTGTCCTAGAAACATCTTATTGCTGTGGGCAGTGATTAATGCAGAAGTCCACCACTGGTCTAAGCTCTAAGAAGTGACAGTGGATTGCTTGGTGCCAATACTCAAGGAACACCATAGAAGAGGGACACAGGAAGCATTAAGAGCTAGAGCATGGAGATGCATGTTCTTCTGGATAAGACATCTTTTGCACTAGTGAACTTACTGTAGCTCTGACTATCTGTGTGAGGTGTGCACAAGACTGGGACAGTCAATAGTCCATCACAGGAGGGGGACTGGACCATGAAGTCCACCCCTATCAGAGGGAGTATTGACAGTTAGTGGTTACTGTAAAAGAACAACTTTGTTTCTCCTTTTGGAGCATAAGAACTTCAGTATCATCTTAGACATATTCACCTGATGGTAAAGTAAATAGTCTATTATTAGACAAATAAGATATTTCTTTTCTTATTTGACAATCCTTTCTTTTGGAATCATGGCCATAAAACTGATGGCATATACAGAATGGAACATTTCAAAAATTATACCTTATTTATTGTCTGCACATATGTGTGCATGTAAGCCTGTGTATGCATATCACAGCAAACTTGTGGTGGTCAAATGTTTTCTATTTCCACCACATGGACCCTAGGAACCAAGGCTGGAACTCATGTCATCAAGCATATCAGCAGGTGCCTTTACCTGCTGAGACATCTCACTGCCCTTCAAAATATATGGAAAGGGTTTACTAAGGAGTCTACTCCCAAATACGTGATCAGCATTCAAAAAGGTTTGGTAGAATAACTTTGATGTTAATGAAAATGAGATGTTAACAGTTCTAATCCTAAAGGGGCAAAAAAAAAGTTACCAGAACCTAAGTGAATGAAAACTATGTTCTGTGGAGGGATACGGTCAAGTCAAGTGCCCAGAGAGGGAGATGGAGCTAGCAGAATAAATACAAAACCTCTCTATTCTCATACTGTCTGACTTTCTGCTAATGCTCCACCCACTCACAGGCACAGAGCGCCTTGCTTTTTGAGTCAAGCTTGGGCCTCCAGGGATATCAAATTCAAAGGTTAGATTCTATCACACTCAGATAAGAGACAAAGCAGGATTGTCTTCTCTCACCACCTCCATTCAACATCAGAATACAAATCCTAGTTAGTGTGATGGTGGGTGTTAATGGAATTAAAAAACATATGTTGGGAAGGAAGAAATTGTACAATTAATTAATTTTTACCAGTATTTATATTATATTTAATGAATCAGTGGTTGTTATCCTTAACCCGCCATTATAAATGAGCACACAGAGACCACATGGATTTTCACAAGCCTTGGCCCGAGTTGTGCAATCTCAGCCCATCTAAGCTAGCTCCTAATTTCATTCCCCCTATATGACCCCATATATACATACGTCCCTTTGGACTACTATTCTCCATGCTATGCTGATGTTCCAGGCCTGGAGGAATGATCTTCTTTAATATACCCCATCGTGTGTCTCCTTCTTCCTGCTCCTTGCTTCTACTCTTGGAGGCTTCTTCTACCCATAAACCTCTCTGCTTCAGAAGCATGAGCCTTAGTCCTGCCTACTTCTGTTTTTGCACAATCTCAGGCCTCAGCATTTATTTAACCAATCAGAGACAATGGTTAACAAGAAAGTTAACACAGCTTCACTTGGTGTAGAGCAAGCAGGCTTCTGAGAGATTAATTAATATTTAGAATGTATAACATCACCCCATCAAGAAATTATAGGGTTTTTTTTTCACATTGTCTATGTACTCTTTAAAAACAAAACAAAACAAACAAACAAAAACAAATCCTAGCTAGTCAGAATAAAACACATACCTCAGCCTACCTTGTAATGAATTAAGGCCACTTTTTAAACCCCTGGGTTATTAGACATTAAAAGAACCTCACATACTATCACAGAGCTTTAACGCCAATCAGGTTATAGCCTCAAAGAGGAGGAACAAATCTTCTCTTCTTTTGTCTACTTCTACTGAAAACAGTAAGGACAAAACTGTGCTGAAGATGATAATATCCCTGGAAAGTCAGTAAAAAGTAGAAATCAGGAGCCTAAACCCTGGGACAGAATCATAGAGCAAGGCTGCTCCTATGGTTCCTTGTCTCCAGCTAACAGTACAGTTTTTGGACAATTGTGGAAACTTGAGTAAGTGTGAATTACCTGGAGGAAGTACATCATTAGGGGGTAGGTCCTTCAAGGTATATTGTCACTTACTTCTTCCTGTCTCCATCTCTGTTTCTTACCCAACCTGAGGTGAGCAGCTTTCCATTGCCACACATTCCAGCTGCCATGTCCTGCCCAAGAGCATTGGGTAAAATTACCATGAACTAAACCCTCTGAAAGTATGAGCCAAATAAATCCTTTTTAAGTTCTTTTATCAGGTGTGTGGGTTATAGTAATAAAAAAAATAACCAATAGAGCCATCAAAACAATCCAGACATTTATGCACGAAAAACTTATCTTTCATTTGGAATCTTCTTTTGTTTAAAATGTCTTTTATTTAACCACACTGATTCTTAACTAACACAGTGAGTTCGAGTGCATAAATAGTAAGGATTGGAAGATTTACAATAAAATGGATGCATTTACAGAAAGAGAAGTTCAAATGTAATTATTTATAATGACTCCTAAGAAAAAGAAACAATCCTGTATGGTGATAGATGCCTATAATCCCACACGTAAAGTTCTGAGGCAGAAGGATGGGGATTTTGAGATCAACATGACCAGTACTGTAAATTCCAGTCTGGAATTCTAGTCTCTACACATTTACTAAACACAACATTTAAAAACTTCAGTATCTAGAAAAGCAATAAAGAAGAACTTGTATAGGGAAGTCTCCTCATCTATGTTCATAGCAGCTAGAAACTGGAAACAACCCAGATGTCCCTCAACTGAAGAATGGATTAAAAAATTGTGGTACATCTATACAATGGAATATTACTCAGCTATAAGAAACAATGAAATCATGCAATTTGCAACCAAATGGATGGATCTAGAGAAGCTCATCCTGAGTGAGCTAACCCAGACTCAGAAGGATGCACATGGCATCTATTCACTTATAGTAGGATTTTAGCTATATCGTACAGGATATCTGTACTACAACCAACACACCAAAAGGAACATGGACATAAAATTTTTTTTCATTTCTTTTTCTTTTTCCTTTCCCTTTTTTCTCTTTTTTTCCTATCTTTTTGTTGTTGTTCTTTGTTTTTGTGGGTTTGTGTGTCTGTTGTTTTTTTTTTAGTTCCCCCCCTCCGTAGCAAGGAGACACGTTTCACTGGCAGTACTGCCTCGTAGGCCCCCGGTGTATGAAGAGGCTCTCGGTCCTCATATGACTCCTGATCTGTGGTGAGAGTCTGGTATGCAGGGACACTCCACCCCAGAGGATCAAGACGGAAGGGTCAGGGGGTAGAGCATGGGAGGGGGGGGCTGGGAAGCGGGAAAAGAGGACAATATGTTAAGGATGTAACCTGTAGCAACAAACAAATAAATTTATTAATTAAAAAAAGCAGGTAACAGCATTAAAACACTGTAAATAAAATAAAGGACACAGCTGTTCAACCTGGTTTTATAAACCTCCAAGGGTCGAAAAAACGTAGAGCTAAGGTAAAATACAGGAGAAATGTGGTGTTAACCCATGTCTTTAACTTCAGCAGAGACGGGAGGAGCACCATAGAGTTAGTGGACTTATAAATTCTAGAGTTACACGGAAAAGGGTGGTGAGGGTACACACCCTTAATCCCATCATTCAAGAAGAGTACACCCTTAACCCCAACACACTAGAGACAGAAACAGGCAGATCTCAGAGCTCAAGGTCAGCCTGATACAAAACAAACTCTAAATAAAGAAAAACTTCGATCCAGGAGTAGTGGAACACATCTTTAATCCCCTCAGATGGGAACCACAGGTCTCAGATCCCAATAATTAGAGTGCAGAGACACACACATAGGATTTGGAAGGACCTAAGTTTAAAAGCTACTTACAAAAGGCCCACTCAATACAAACAAATTGTCCTTCGAGATCTCAAAATATATACACTAAAGCTGGTTTAGCTCCAAAATAACAAAATAATTTCTTCTTTAAACCAGATTGAAAGATAACACTTTATATATTGTCAAAAACCAAATTTGCTTCAGGAGAAATATTATCTACTCCCCCCCCCAAAAAAAAGAGGGAGATTGTTCCTGAGTGAGGATTAGGGCAGGACTCTGTTCTTATCTTTCCAGGAGAATCAAAGCATCCATTCAAGGAACCCAGGGACAACTGGACAACGGAAACCTCAGCAGAAATGAATCAGACACCAAAAGAAGACGAGTGACCCAGATGATTCAGACTGACAGACTCCCTCAATAGCTGTCTCCATCAAAAGCCTACAACCACAACAACTCAATATCGCTAAGACCGTTCAGCTCTACACAATGCCCCAGCCAGATCCTCAGTAAAGCCTGGAAGTTCAGCTTCTGCCTACAAACTCCTTAGGACATCTAAACAGCTGAGAACAGAAGGACTGAACATAAAAGGATTGTATTAACATTTTTAACCATTTTTCCATTTTGGTTTGGGCCCCAAACAGGTTTACTACGACCCAAATCAGCAGGAAGTCATTTTAAGAGAGCGACATCCCATGCCCAGAGGGTGGGGAGGGGGTTTCTCCGCCCCCCCCTTTTGGTTATTTGAAGGACAACTGAAAACTCTGTTATTTAGGGGAAGAGATTACAAGTTGTTAAATGGTCCTGTTTAATGGGTTTTGGAGGTTAGACCCAGGGTATTCCTTCTTTCACTTTTCTGTATCCTTCTTTATCTCCTATGTAGGAATGTATGGACTTGAGAAAAATTGAGACACAGACATAGCACAGGAAGGACCAAGAAGAAGAATCAGATTATTGAATATGCCCTTATACCTTTGTATATTGATACAAAATTAGTAGTATATTTGGCTAAAGTGGTATTGACCATTGTTTATTGTGCAAAAATAAGATTATATTGGTCTACGTCAGTATTGATATTTGCATATTGATACAAAATTAAGATTATAGTTGGACACAATGGTACTGACCCTTGTATATGGACACAATATTAAGATTGTATTGGGCCGCATAGGCATTGATCTTTGTATAT